>CM017440.1:9417942-9765330 GCA_007726485.1 Eragrostis curvula | reverse complement strand
GATCGTCTTGTGCGCATCCTTGCTCTCCGACTGCGCACGACATGAACGACGAAGGAAGAAGATGACTGGAGCATCGAACCGTTATGGGCTTTGGAGTTTGGGCCATGGGCTTTGTGCGTTAGTTGTGGCTGCTTTGTGGTCGGTGAACTGCGGCCCAAGGAAGATGGCCTGTGCGGCGGCTGTGCTCCAACGATCGATCGATCGAACGCTGTCTCTGGGTGATGCCTGACGTCGCTGCCCTGCGACCTGCGCCAAGCATCGCACCGTCGTCGCCCTTGGTCGCGCCGCTGGAAGCAACTCACAGCACATGTTGCGATCGTTGCTCGCCAATGTTTCATCCGCCCTGTTGTCGCAATCTCCACCGTGCTACTGCAAAGCTGAAGTCGCAGTAGTAAAAGCTAGGACGTCATGCTTGCACTGTGCTGCGAAGGTTGGAGATTCATAGACAGCTGAGTACGTAAAGACAGACATATGGACAGATAGCTTCTCCACTGCATGCATGCTTGCGATGGTTGATTCTTCAACATTTACATGCACGTATTCTTCCATCTTGCTTGTTTCACCGTTCACTAATTAGTGCACACGATGATGTGGAATTAAACTTTAGCCATCACAAACAGATGAATGTCGACTTGAATCTTTTTTGCTTCCCTCGGTCATCAATTATTATGCATTCACTGAATTTTTTTTTCTCTGAACTGATGCAATTCCTTTATCTGAACTGGTTTGAAGGAAATGCAGAGTGAAGAATGAACGACACACTAAACTCCTCATTTTAATTCGTAAATAAAGCTAAAATTTGATGCTATCTAGATGTGCTGCACGAACTTGGACACCGCACTGCATGTATTTCCAAAGGGCAGAAGCACACGCGGTATTCAAAGCTACATTAGTACTCTCTGTTTGTAGTGCAAACTGAAATCCAATTGGAATAATTATGGTGGTCTTGCAACTTCATGTTCAGAATTTTAACTGATCGCAACAGTACTGCAATTATAAATTCAAGAGCATAACATCGTTGAAAAAATGTTTATCAATATGGATGGTTACTTCTAAATAAAAGATATAAAGGTCATAACTGGTATCTGTAACACCCCATGTAATTGATAAGGCATATTCACTGTTGCACGTTGATAATATCTACATATTGTATTGCATATTTTTTATTTGGTTATACGGCTATTAATATTGGATCACCGTGTATAACGAAATTTTCAACTCCCGTCGCAACGCACGGGCAAGTTGCTAGTAATATTTAAAGCATGGTGAAAACTTTCATTGTCAGCCATACGGTCTTTATGTGTCACTTGGCGAACAGCGCGTCCATGTCCTGTAGCCTCCGACCCTTGGTCTCCGGCATCCCAACATAAACAAACGCCCACGCAGCCACCGCCGCGCCGGTGTAAATGAAGAACCAGGACATGCCGATCCAGTTCGTCATCGAGATGAACGTCATGGTCACCAGCGCGCAGGTCACCCGGTTCACCATCATTCCCAGGCTGGAACCCTGCGGGCGCTGCACAGCCGAAGCGGTAGGGTCTCCGCGCTATACGTGGCGACCAACCGCCCGAGGCCAGCCGAGAACATGGCCACGGAGGCCAGTACCGCTGCAACTCACGCCAGTTCAGTCGCCGGCGCCCACGATGACGACGATGCGGCGGGGACGCGCAGAGTCAGGGCTACTGAGACAAGCACCACGGCGACGGCCGCGGCGCTGGCGAGAAGGAGCGGGCTTGCTTGATCTCTTCCAGGGATATCCCGGCGTTGTACACCGGCGCCACGACACGGGCGAACACGGATCCCTAGCTTGTGATGAACCGAGCGCCCATGAGCGTGGCGTAGCTACCACCAAGCGACATGGCGAGCACGAGCGCGTGTGGCCATGCGGCCAAGTATGTTGATGGAACCGAGTGAATGGTGGTCATGGAGGCGAGTGTGGCGCAGAAGAACAGGAACGAGTTCTGGCGTAGAAGAACAGGAACAGTAAGTATGCTACCTTTTCCGCAAGAATAAAAGGCATGCCTCATGCTTCCTTTGGTTTGTCTATCACCTAATACCACATCGAGGGCCCGACCGGCGACCATGACATGGATGCAGGCGATCTGTTTGGTATCCACGATCATTGGCCAGTATTACGAGTGGTATTGCTACTACTAGTCTTCTCTTATTAATTTTGTGTACTAGTTTTCTCTTATTCATTTTGTGTAAGAGACCTTTTTTTTTGTCACACCTGGCGCAAACCCTCTAACTGTTGCGCTGTTGCCCATCTCTAATTGCAATGTCTGAGTGCTGCGATAAAAAGGCATGTCAACTGTTGCACGATCCAGTGATGGTGATCTGTTGTGGTAAACAAGGTTGCAGTTGGTTGGGTATAAGATAACGATCTAATAAAAAAAGATAACGATCTGACCGGCTACTGTAGAACTGCTGCTCTCGCTCTCTCTGCTCAATCGTTCACTCCACCGTGCACTGCAGATATGCTTTAATCTCAAGGGAGACCCCGGTTTAACCTATTACAAAAAGTTCACCATTTATTTTTAATGACACACCGACAGGATTTCATGAATCGATTTGTCAGGAGCAGTTTTACAGTACTCCACAATAATAGCCATTAGTCACAACATTATTTACTATTTAATTTTTTCAGTGTGCAGCAAGCATGGCATTGCCTTTATGTTTCTTGTCAGCTCTGCCTACTCACGGAGCACTTGGTCAGCTGTAGTAAGGGATTTACCCTCGAAAGGGCATGCATCTCGAGCGGTTATCATGCCAAACGTCCTCTTTTTCATCTTGTGGATAGACAACAATACATTAAGACCTTGCGTACCTCTGTTTGGCCCCATTGTCTCTGTTTTCTGGTAGAGTATCTGAAGCGTCTCCGCTTTTCGCAGGATCGAGTCGGTCAAGCGCTGATGAACAGACGCAACAGTACAGCATATAAAAAGCACAATTTAAGTCTTTAAGTGATTACATTAATCCAATTAAAAACATAGAGTCGCACAGCGGAAATAAACGATACAAGTCTAGAAATAGAGTACAAGCGCACGCGCTCACGATACACAAGAACCCGCATCCAAAGCCATGAAGATGCGGACTCGAGAGGAGATCACTCCTCAGTCTCCCAGTGGGCTGTCCAACCTCCACCGGCCTGGCCATCCCACTGTCCACCTCCACCCGTAGAGTCGGGGATAAAGGTGCTACCTGCAATAAAATCATAAAGAGCCAAACCCTGAGCAACTAATACTCAGCAAGTCTTACCCGTCAAATTGGCTATCTACAGCCGACTCCTAATATGCAAGGCTACAAAGGGGTGGCTGACTCAATAGCATACTCGCACTAATTACTTGATCCTTACTTTCAAGTTTTATTTTTCAAGATAAATACTTATCCAGTAAAAACAGTGTGCATATCTCTAAAACAGGTATAAGGTAACAATACATCAACAGTGACAGTGTATATATATAACAATGTAAATAACAGTAATGTAAATAGACTAGCATCATCATCAATCATATCACACTACGATGTGGCGCACTGAACAAGGTTGCTCTTGACCGAGAGCGGCGGCATCGATGTACATCCTGCAGGAGAAAACCTGACCACACGCCATACGCGGCAAAGGCCACATACGGCAACCGTTTACGCTACGTGCCACCAGAGCTGTACCAGATTCTACTCCTCCCGAGGAAGGGCTCTCCCACCGCAGCCCCCGTCCCGGACGGCTGACTGCGCGGGATGCCACCCTACCTCTCCCAAATACCATGATAGAATGAGTAAAGTATCTATCAGACATCCGGGGCGACGCAGGCTACTAGGTTTACTAGGCCCATAAAAACACTAGCATGTGAGTCAGTACGTTCGAACTTGCTCAATAGGGCCAACAACGAACGGTCCTCAATCGACACAGACGGGGCTACACCACCGTGAAGGCCTAGCCTTCTCCAACCATTCTATACAATCAATTCCCCGTCCGGTCTCAACAAATCCTAAATCCAGCTAGTACAATCCAGGAGTCCCTATCATGCGAGTGGGACCTACCACTCGACTTCTACCGTCCGCTAGCCACTAAGCCTAGCAAGTTCTAACGTAACCTAGACCACATCTATAAAAATAGGACACAAGGTAGTATATGGAAGGGTAGTCCTAATGCAGTTCTATGGTTTCACATCAACTCCTAATAAACCTAATGCACAAACAATTACTAGCCCCCAATCAAGTGCGAAAATAAAATCCTAAATAGGGAGGCATGCACCGGGGCTTGCCTGGCTCAGGAGCGTAGCTAACGGGGTCAGCGGGGTCAGTGTCCTGCTGCGGCTGCTCCTCCTGCACCTCCTGGGTCTGCTCCTCCGGCAGCTGGAAGTCCAGTGGCTCCGGAGTCGTCTCCGTCACTACACGTTATGACAAGGATAATAATGCACGTTAGATGCAAAGATAACATGATGCAATTAATGATTTAATTACTGGATAGGACAGTCATTTACACTGTAAGTGCAAATGATTAACATTGATAATTAATTTCGTCTGGAGTATTTCCTTCATTACTTTTTATTAAGTTCACCATTAATCCACTTAGGTAAGTTAAATAAATAATGTGATTTTGAAAGTTGATTTATGTTCAGTAGCATTTTTCTGGTGAAGAGTGCCACTGGAAGTAATTTATGGTGAGGTTTCATGATTTATTGCAAGGTAGATTATTTATAATAATTTATACGGTGCAGAACATGATTTAAATTATAAGAAAATAATTGAACAACATGTGACAGTGGAAAATGCTCTGTAGGTGTGTTATCAGATTCTTAACAGTCATGCAAGATTTTGTGATTTATGGAGCAACAGATAATTTAATATAGATTAAACAAGACCTGAACAAAGTTATTTTTACAGAAAATAGAGAATAAGTTTTGTGTGATTTGAAATTTTTGACAGGTAGATCTGAGCATGAGGAACTCAACAAAATTGGTTTCACATTTTTCTGATGTGTTTAAGATTTATTATGTATTTTACAAGTTTCTGCGATTTTTGAGAAATTAACTAAGGCAAAAAGGGAAAGAAATTTGGGTGGACCAATCAGATCCGTGCCACAAGGTGGGCCACAGGGACTTTGCCACACCGGACCCGGGCGCTGCCACACGGGATCCGTCCACTCGCGTGCGAGGACACACGCGAGGCCCCAAAGGCGGCCGCACGCGATCCTGCGTGGCCACACGAGATCAAGGTCGTGTGGTCCATGGTGCGGTGGCCGGGAGATGGCCGGAGTTGGGCGGCGCGGCTCGCCGGAGCGAGGTTCCGGTGATCGTCGGGGTCGAACTGAAGCGCGGAGGGTAGAGCGGGAAACGGCGAGCTCACCTCGAGCAACGGAAAGGGGCGGGGATGGCCGGAGTAGCGTTGCCGACGAGGAAGGCGGGTGGCGGATCTCCGGCGTGGTGGCGAGAGGGCTGACGAGCGTCTCCAGCTGCAGACGTGGGCGCGAAAGCTTCGCATTGACGCGGTGAACCACGGCGCGGGTGGTGTCGACTTGGAGAAGGCCGGGAAGGCGGAGTCCGTCGGAGAGGTCACTGCGACGGTGAACAGCGGCGGAGGGGAAAATCTCCGTGGTGGCCTCGAACGACTGGGGAACAGAGATTTCCGGGGTTAGGGAGATCCGAGGCTTCATGAGGAAGCTTTTCGTGCGAGGAATTGGTTGAGGACTCACCGGACCTGACGTAATCGGCGGCGAGGAGGGAGGAGCTCGCGCGGCCGGGAATGAGGAAGACGGCGTCGATTCACGGCTCACGGTGGAGGGGAAGGGTCCGGGGCCATGGTGGATATCAGAGGGGGTACTGGCGAGGCTCGCAGAGGTGTCGGCTCGTCTGGGACTCGCTCGACGGAGGATGGCTCGAGCTCGGCTTCACGGCGGCAATGGCGGGTTGCTGGCGAGGGTGAGGGCGAGTGAGAGAGTGAGTTCGGACAGGAGAGGGAGAGCGCCTTATCTGCGGCTGTCCGAGCCAGGGTGGGCGTGGGCGGCGCGGCGAGGCCGTACGCCGTCATCCACGCGGCGCGCGACGGCGGGGGAAAAGACGATGTGCCGCTGACGAGTGGGTCCCACGGGATCTTTTCTTTTTTCCCGAATTATTCAAACCAGAATTTTGCCCAAACTTTGGCACATCATTTGAAGTAGCAAATGAGCTCCAAAATTCGCAAATTTGGTACCGTTGGAAAGCTCTTGAAAAGTTCTATTCACTGGCCAACATGCACATCTGGAATCCAAAGGGATTTCAAATGGGAGCTGGTCAAAGTAGAGTGCTTTTAAAACTTCTGGGATTTATTTGAGCATCGAAATGAATTTCAAAAATCACCAAAAATTCTCCAAAATTCTAATTTCTCAAGGGCTATCTACTGGTATTTTTGGTTGCTCAAGTTGTTATGCAAAAATTTGAGTTTCTTTACAAGCTATGGTTTGAACCTTGTTTGAATTTTAAATTTCGAATTTTTGAAATGGAACTTTTGTGCACGTCATCAGTTCTGCTGTGTTCAGTGTTGTTCTCAGTGACACGGGGTGTCACAGTATCAAGTCCACGAAACCATACGTTTTTCTCCGAACAGGTCGGGGTGGGTTTGAGCAGCATCTCAGGATGGCAGTGATGGAGGTTACTATGGCAAAAGGGGGCATCCCCCCTCCCCCCCCCCCCCCCCCCCCCCCCCCCCTCCCCCCACAAAATTAAACACACACACATACACTAAAGAAAAATAGAATAAATGGTGACCTTCACCTCCAAAACTTTGGATCGCAAATTGTAACAACCATGTCATCGCCAGGATGTGGAACCCATGCCTGTATGAAAGCACCTGTAGCTTCAATTATTCGCACAAGAGATGGCGTTTTCCACTTTGGATCCTTTGCAAAAGCTAGATGTATGTCATAGCATAGGCCCATGATGCGTCGTGTTAGGTGACTGTCATTCTCATTCTTGGATCATCAGATGCAAAAATGGACAGGCAAAAGCCAAAAGGTAGCCCATGCACTAACCAGGTACAAACACCACTAACTCCCTGCTAATCACGCAGCCACCCACTCCCACTGTCGTTGCATGCTTGGCATCATACTCTTTCCAGTAACCATCCTCATATTCTTGCTAGCAATATTAAAAAGGACCGATCCCTTTTCCCGATGCTTTTATATATCATCGGAGTGTGCTCACTGACTCACTAGGAAGCTATCTGTAGTTGCACTTGCGCCCCTCAGTAGTGCTCGCCGGAGAAGCTAAGCCATGGCGCACGGCAACGCCGCCGATGCCACGGAGGCGCCCCTGCTCTCCTCGCCAAACACGCCGCGCCGGAACATGTTTGCGTTCTTCTGCTCCACGCTCGCTTCAATGACCACGATCCTCATGGGTTACAGTACGTAGTGCTACTTGATCACCTTGGCCGTTCTAACTCTGCACATTTCAAGACATGCATCTCACTGTGTCAATAATTTTTGACTTCGTTCCCTGCAGATCTTGCACTGATGAGCGGCGCCCAGCTCTTCATGCGAGAAGACATTGGTCTCACGGACGAGCAGGTGGAGGTGCTGTCCGGGTCCATGAACCTGTTCATGCTGTTCTCCATCCTCGCAGCCGGCGGAGCCGCCGACCTCGCCGGCCGCCGCGCCACGCTGGTGCTCGCCAACGCGTTCCTCATGGTCGGCGCGCTGGCCATGTCGCTCGGCGGCAGCTTCGCCGCGCTCATGGCCGCGCGCTTCGTCACTAGCGTCGGCGTGGGGTTCTCCGTCGTCGTGGCGCCGGTGTACGCCGCCGAGATCGCGCCGGCGTCGGCGCGCGGGTTCCTCACCTCCATGGTGGACATCTTCATCACGGCCGGGATCCTCCTCAGCTACGTCTCCAACTACGCGCTGGCCGGGCTTCCCACGCACCTCGGGTGGCGCGTAATGTTCGCGCTGGGCTGTGGCGCCGCCCGTGCTCCTCGCCGCCGGCGTGCTCGCCATGCCGGAGTCGCCGCGGTGGCTCGCCATGCGCGGGCGCGACGGCGAGGCGCACGCCGTGCTGGCCCGCACGTCCGACACGCCCGGCGAGGCGGACGAACGGCTCGAGGAAATCAGGAACGCCGTCACGGCGGAGGTCGGCGGCGCCGGCGTGTGGCGCGAGCTCCTCCTCGCCGTCACCGGGAGCTCCTCGTCGTCGCCGGTGATCCGCCGCATCCTCGTCAACGTCCTCGCGCTCTTCGCCTTCCAGCAAGCCTCCGGCATCGACGCCATCGTCCTCTACAGCCCGATCGTCTTCAAGCAGGCCGGCATCTCCTCCGACCGCGCCGCGCTCGCCGCCACCGTCGCCATGGGCGTCGTCAAGACGCTCGCCATCTTCGTCGCCATGTTCCTCTCCGACCGCGTCGGCCGGCGCCCGCTCCTCCTCGCCAGCGCGGCGGCCATTGCGGCGTCGCTCAGCGTGCTCGGCGCCACGCTCTGCATCCACCCGACCACTCCGGCGAGCTCCGCGACGTGCGTCGCGGCCGTGCTCGCGTTCGTCACGGCGTTCTCCGTCGGGCTCGGCCCGCTGGCGCCGGCGTACGGCACGGAGATCCTGCCGCTGCGGCTGCGCGCGCAGGGCACCAGCCTCGGCATCGCCGCGAACCGGCTCACGTGCGGGATCCTCAGCATGACTTTCCTCTCCCTCGCGAACACCATCTCCATGGCCGGGTGCTTCTTCCTGTACGCCAGCACAGCGGTGGCCGCGTGGGTGTTCGTGTACGTGAGGCTGCCGGAGACCAAGGGCCGCACCTTGGAGGGCATGGATGTGCTCTTTGCCAAGTGATCAGATCAGTAGTAGTACAAGTGTCATTTTGGTATGGTATCTTGCTTTTCATTTTCCTTTTGATTAGGATGTTTGCCCCTGAGCGCCACCAGATTGAATCTAATAATTTAGCACACTCGATCGCTCGACTTTATCACCAAGATCTCACAGATTTATCATATTGATTGGTGTCCCGTGATGTCGTGTGTAGTGTTGCTAGCTCTGTGCTGATTGACATTGTCGATCAGGTTCCTTACCTGAGCAAGAGGCATCAGTCATCGTTTGAATTAAATGGCAATTTTTTTTGTTCAAATTTCAAATGTTGAACTGTTGAAGGCTGTAGCATGTCTTCCTGGTTCTGCAATAGTGATTGCTATCGTTGGTACATAGCATGGCTTTAAATTTCATTTTGTCAAGACATTTATGGCTTCAACAAACTTGCAATTTCAGACAAATCCAACTATTGTGCTGGATTGATTAAAATGAGAAATTCAGTGATCAGCATAACTTTTTAGTTGAGTGGTGTAAAGAAGATATACTTCATGATTATGTTAGAGTGGATAGTAAATTGAATTAGTGTTGACAATCCTACGAAAGGGCATGTAGCCTAATGGTTAAAAGAGCATGAGTAGCACCTCAGGTTCTGGGTTCGACTCCTAATGAGAGCGAATTTTCTAGGATTTATCGGCATCGTACTTTTAGCGGTAGGCGACGTGATCGTCGACAGCGAGGCACCAGTAATGACTTCGTCAATCTCGAGGATTTGTCGGGTCAGTCTTCGAAAATGCTCGTAGGGATAGGGTTTTCGTACCTACGTTCATATAGGGGTGAGTGTTTATCTTCATGCGTTGTGTCTGTATGAGTTGTACTATGTAATCGCAAAAAAAGTGTGGACAATCATGTAGTTAAGTAGACCAAATTATAGTTAGAGGGTTTCAGACTCATGTCATACATGGAGAGTATCTAGAATTGAAAATATTTCGTAGTTTATTTGGTAAAATGCCTCTTTCAAGGCTGATATCATTGGAAATGCTTCCATGTTCATTATGCCACGTCTCATACTTTTTTATTAACACTGTTTACTTTCAACTCGTTAAGTATTTGAAGTGTTGAAAATGCATGTGTATAGACAAAAATCTATAAAACAATAGTATGGCATATCATTGTTTATATAACTTCATTGCTTTTATGTTCATACTTTATAGTCTCATATATAAATCACTGTTTTGTTGATCAACAACTCATGAATGCATTCATGTATATGGAACTATGTAATTTTGAGGAGGGTCAAAATAGGATCAAGCGATATCATCTTAATGTCAACTTCTCTTGTAATTTCTTCTTTCTTTGCTTAACGATAACTGTAGAACACATTTTCAAAAGAAATGACTAACACATTAGATAAAATTTTAATTTGTAGAAAAAATTACATTGAGGTAATATAGTATCTTAGTGACGACTCCTTGTTAAATCAGCCATACAGCTTGACGCCGTGAATGCACATCCAGGAAGGCCCCGCTCCACCTTGTCCTCCCGGGCGTCAGTGGCGCGAGCAGCACCGGCGGTCTCCATCGTCATCAACCCGCATGACGCTAGGAGGGAGTCAGTCAGGGTAGATTTGCCTACATGCAGGACGTACGTATAAAATATTAGTGGCAAAACCTAATTGCGTAATTAGTCACTGTACAAATGATGGATTGATTGGTCTAGCATACAGTAATTGGTCTAGCACATTGGTTCAGTTGGACATGACCATCTTGATATCTGCTGGAAGCCCCATCTTGCAACACGCGTAAATAAAGACTTCTTTGTCATATTGAACACAAGTAAGTCAAACGGAAAAAAATAAGCACTCAACTCCCATTACGTGTAGACAAAGAAAGAATCCATCAAAATTAACACAAGATTATCATGTGCAGGACACAAACAATAAAACCCTACAGTACTTGCTACCACCACTTTATCTCATGCAAAAAGAATCAATTTTCGTTTTCGGCATGGGTTCCATACCCAGGACCACGCACGCGGTTAGTTCAAAATTCATGTCGGGAATGACATGAATTTGCAAATGGAGGGAGTATCAATTTATTTACAAAAGCTGTCAAATTTTCTATTCAACATTTAGTGGTCTTTCATAGCCGGTTTTTCAAAACTACTGCGATAACACTTTTTCGTCTGTCTCTATAGTGAGTTTGTGTTGTTGTGTCACTTAGCGAAGAGCGCATCCATGTCCTCCAAGCTCCGTCCTCTCGTCTCCGGCAGCCACACATACACAAACACGCACGCCACCATTGCCACACAAGCGTAAAGAACAAAGCACCCTGGCATGGTGATCGCGTCGGCGAGGGAGATGAACGTCATGCTCACCACCCCGCACGTGAGCCGCCCCACCGCCGTGCCGAGGCTCGACCCCTGCGTGCGCAGCTGCAGCGCCAAGACCTCCACGGTGTAGGCCGGCACCAGCGGGCCGAACCCGACAGAGAACGCGACGACGAAGGCGAGCACGGCCGCGACGCAGGCTGCCGGCGACGTCGCGGCGTCGAGCCACAGCGCCGCCGCCAGCGCTGGCCAGCAGCAGCGGGCGCCGGCCGAGGCGGTCGGCGAGGAGCGCGGCGAAGAGTATGGATGCCGTCTTGACCGCTCCGACGGCGACGGTGGCGCCGAGGACGGCCGTTGTCGACGACATGCCGGCGCGCTTGAAGATGAGCGGGCTGTACAGGACGATGGCCACGATGCCGGACGCTTCCTGGAAGACCTGGAGCCCGACCACGCAGACGAGGGCCCGCCGCACCATGGCCGACGGCCGGACGAGCAGCTGCGTCCACACACCGCCGCCGCCGGGATGCGCCGCCGACGCGGCGGCGGCCAGCTTGATCTCCTCGAGGTGGAGGTCGGCCTCGGCGGTGGTCTTTGAGATGCGTAAGAGGACTGCGTGCGCGTCGGCGTGGCGCCCGCGCAAGGTGAGCCACCGCGGCGACTCCGGCATGGCAAGCACCACACCCGCGGCGACGAGCGCCGGCGGGAGCACACCGGCGGCGTACATGACGCGTCAGCCCAGGCGCACTGGCAGGCCGGCGAAAGCGTAGTTTGACAAGTAGCCGAGGAGGATGCCGACGTTGATACAAACTAGCAAGGTGGCCCGCGCTGATAGCGCGGCTAGACTCAGTATAATATGATGATTGGTAGTTGAACTGTTCATCAAGCCATTGATACATGGGAATAAAGCAATGTTTACTGTTGGAAACGGATAGGCATAAAGTAGAATATGGATGTTAACTTTTGTTACATGGGATGGTTTTCATAAAAAAAAAGAGACATAGAGGATATGTATATTAATCAAGAATGGAGGATAATCTAAAAATAACACTCAGAGGATAAACTGATTGGAAATAAAAGAGAAAAACAGCTTTCAAAGAGGAAAAAAAATACCAAACAAATATGGAAATCAATGTTAAATGCTAACATTTAGGATGAACATCTGTAGAGCAATTAGAAAGTTGGCAAATCCAACGGCCACAAATACTGTGATACTAAAGTTGTGTTGCTATCATGTTATAGTTGAAATCAAAATACTTCTTGGTTTATTGGAACTTCGAGTCACGGAATTAATCAATTATTTCTCAGATGAACCTACACAAAATTATTCAAGAAAGGTGAGTGTTATTATAATAGAGATAATTAAAGCTCAATATTTCAAAGGTATGAAGCATGTAAGCTTTAGAAATTGAACAAAATGTAAAATGTTCAATTAGTATAATTTATGCCTGAGATCTTAATTGGCTTGCTTGCCATCTTTTTCTTGACCCCTCTTTAACCTACTCCATAAGTAAAATCATTCATCATGGATAACCAATTCACCTGTGTTCCATGTATAGCCCCTTCCTTTTCCTGATAATGATGTTGTGAGCTAGTCAATCTTTTTAACAAATGTGTATATGCTTGCTTGTTCTTCTTTATCCCTCTGTTCATGTTGTTTGAATGCCCTGCCTCATGTTTTGCCCGTCCAATCAGCAGCATGGACGATGCATGCATGAATCGTCCATGCTGCTCATTGCTTCTGATTGTTCATCGTTACTATTAAGTGGTGGTCTGATTGCTTCTCTGGTCACATGACAACTTTTAAGGAAAAGATACAATCTAGCTTGTTCGTCTTTTGCTTCTTTGCTCCGTTTGAAAGTCAGAGATGCAAGGCCTCAGTCGTCTTCATCTTTTATGCTCTATTGGGCTAGGAAGATGCTGCAATTTGCCGTCTAATTGCGCGGCGCCGATCCTATTTCTTGTAATTTTCCAATAATAATAAGTGACTTGAAAGGTTATACACTGGAGATTTATTTGAATTCACTTCATGCATGCCACAGATGGTTCCATCAAACACTAAAATATCATTAGGCCCGCCACATCGTCGTTATATATGCTCACATTAATCAAACATGCATCATCCATATTCACGTCACTTGTGCCTGTGCTCCAGTCCAGAGCTCGCACGACATCGTTTTATCCGTGAAACCGACCTGCATTAGAAAACGGCCAGTGGCTTGTGATCTCGCCTTCACCGATTATCCTCCAGGCTCTATCGAAATCTGTGCCGCCCCTATTGACGTTACTTTGCTCATACCCATGAATCCACCATTGGCCTTCCTTGCGCCATCCGTGAGACTTCTTCACAATCCCTAAATCACGCAATGCGCCACCCAGTTTTAATTTCGTCATTGTCGCAATGCCAAGTTTTACCTAGTTTTTTTCTGCCGCTCAGTGTGGGCAAGGTTCTCTTTAAACATCGAGCTCCATTGTGTTAAGAGTTGGATCGGTGACTCATGTGGCGACTACCAAAATTGAGTTTCTAGTCGCCTAATTGATCTCACTCGGCTATCAGCATCACTCGTGGAGGCCAAGACTATAATTCCTCATCAATTTTTTATATGCCTTTCTAGTGTTCTTGCTTTGTTCTTGTCAATGTGCACGCACCCCTGCGATGCTTCATGCAGAGAATATCATCTTGCCAACATCATATCCATCCTCCTTGAGTGATGTGATCTGCAGTGCAGGGTTAACCTAGTTGTAGACCTCGATCATCTTTCCCGTTGACCTGGCCAATCTAGTGCATGAGTGCGCTTGTCTATGGGGCGCATGGATATGGCTTCTTGAATGCAAGAATGTCCAGATATCTAAATTAACCTGCCATAAGACCATATATCAAAATTAAGCTGCCAAAATACCAATATCTTGTGCATGGACTTGTGCCGTGCATGCCTCAGTTAGGGACGTCCCTCTTGATTGCTCTACTGCTCTAGGACACCCAAAGCTCTGGGATTTGCGCTGGGCGTGGTGAGATTAGCTCATATATGACATGCGTCAATTTTTTCGTCTTCATCTGCACTTGCGCTGAAGCTGTGAGAACCTTTGTTGCTTCTTTTCAGATTGAGCACGGGAGGTTATCTTCCCAGTTCTCCTGCAGATTGCCTTTTCTGTTTGTCCGGTGCTTTTGTGAGTCCAGCCTAGAGTCATATTTGCATTGATTTTTGTCGCCGCTGCTTCATCATCACGACGTGCCGATTAGACACCAATCAGGCGTCCATCGTGTGTCGCCGTTGTGTTGTGGCATCCCAATCTTTGCTCATGGTGGCCCATCGCTGCTCGTCATTGTCAGGTCAGTTGTTCCTCACCGTCACCGCAAATCATTGTCCTCGACTTCGAATTGCGGCCTTCGTAATAACAGGGGGCAGTCGGTCGGAAAAAATATTCTGTGCGACCCGTCCGTAAATGGGCACGGTGCGGCCCCGCCCCAGATGGTCGACGCGCGGACAACGTCAAGACATCCAACGGAGCAGCGACCGGCTTCCCATCCGCATGCGGCTCTACGTCTCGGAAGGCTTTGCTCGCTCTCGCTCTCGCATGGCGCAGCTCCAGCCGTTCGGCTCCATTGAAAGTCCGATTAGCTCGCCGGCGAGACCCAGATCCGATCGAGCGGACACGGAGGACGCCGTCATGCAGATGCTCGCCACGCCCGGCGGCGTCTGCTCCCGCTCGGACCGCTGTCGGGGCTGCGTGACGCCGGGTACAACAGCGCCGTCTGCAGGTCCAAGTGGTCCTGCGCCATGGACATCCCTTCAGGTGGCGAGATTGGCTCATATATGACAGCCGTCGGTCTTCGTCGATGGTTGCCTTGCACTGGCCTTGCTAGCCAACCCAAAAACATTCCATACGGACTCTACATGGACTTTGAAGGAAAGAAAAAAAAAACGAAAATAACAGAGTTGTATTTGTAGCTGACGGAACCCAACGTATGCACATTCTATATATCCTTTATTCCAAAATTTACATATTTATGGGCTGTGTTTGATTCTTTTCTTGTATTTGGCATGGACATGGCATAATATTCTATAGGCCATTGGATTTTCATAACAATTAGCGATAGAAATTTTGCTTCCGTTAAAGACTCATGCCTGAAGAGTCCACATGGTGGAAATCAGGATCCGGTCCGGCAGGGAATTTTTGTCAATCGTAACTCTCCTTCCGTATAATCTATGGACTTCCAAAATAACCTGATATATTGATTAACAATCCGTGCTGCACTTGGTGCTTTCAAAGGACTTCCATTTTTTTTAAGATTTTTTGGACTTCCAATTTTCTTTCCTTTTCGTATTCCGAAATTATACTGTTTTTGGGAGCCATATTTGAGACGAACTCTTTGATTAATCTAGACCGTTCAATCTTCATAAAATCCAACGGTTCATATCTTTGTTTTTTTTTCAATTAACGTGGTAATTTCGTGGCCTTGAGAGCGAACGTGGTGGCTCCTTTTTCTCTTCAAATACTAAGATTTCGTGGCCTTGAGAGCGAACGTGGTGGCTCCTTTTTCTCTTCAAATGCTAAGATAATAGAAGATAGATCTACACGACCACACAAATTGAAACTGAGCTACGGAACAAACCAAAAGAAAATGTGTGAACAGTGGACACGTACATCAAGCAACGACGACAAGACGCCGCGGGCAGAAGCCGGCGCGATCTCAGCGACGACGACGGCGAACCCGACCCCGACAGTGACGAAGCGCGCGGCCATGAGCGCGGCGTATGTACTATGTGCCGCCGAGCGACATGCCGAGCGCGCCGGCGAGGAAGAAGGTGTTGGCAAGCACGAGCGCGCCGCGGCGGCCCAGGACGTCGGCGGCCCGGCCGGCGGCGAGGATTGAGACCAGCATGTAGATGTTCATGGACCCCGCGAGGACCTCGACCTCGGCGTCGGAGAGGCCCAGGTCCTCCCGGATGAAGATCTCCGCGCCGCTCAACACCGCGAGATCTGTGAAAAACAGAGAGCACATTTGTGTTCAGATCGAAATTCAAGCGTGGATGTGCAGTGCTTCTGCTACTGCTACTTGGGATGTCAATTAGACATCGACGCATGGATGTGCAGTTCTCGTATGCTTAGGATGACGCACTGTATCCCATGAGGACGGTGCTCATGGAGGCGAGCATGGCACAGGAGAACGGATACATATTCCGCCGTGGCTTGGCAGACTCGGGGAACGAAGCGAGCAGCGGTGTGGCGGCGGCAGCGCCGTCGTGCGCCATGGCGGCTTAGGCGTGGCAAATCCGCAAATGGATTCTTATTGTCACCTGCAGCTGCAGAGAGTGTTGCAACAAGCATAGAGTTGGTGGTGGGAGAAGGGCGAGGAGAATTTGATTCTTCACTGGATCGTGCCCTGCCTGGTGCGGTGCGCGTGCGGTACGTGGACGGCCCTTCGATGCCTCAGGTAGCATCGGTGTCCACGTGGCAGCCTGCCTGTCGTAAAAGCAGAGATATGCCCTGTTTACCCATCTCAAGATATTTTCAGTGCTCGAGTCCTACGTAGACCGCGTTATGATTCAAGCAAACTAAGAATCTCAATTGTGGGCTTGTGGCTTAGTATAATCTCTTGTCCAAACCTGACGATATCTGACCAAAACATAGTCCGCGTCTCCTCACCCGCAGCGGCAGCGGACGTCGGAATAGACGGCAACCGGCAGGAGCTCCGACATGTGGAAGGCGGCGTCCAGAACAGGGCTTCGGCTCGGCGCCACCGAAGGAGTACGTGTTCAAGGGGGCCGGGATATCCTCCGACTGCGCCGCCCTCGCCGCCACCGTCGCCATGGGCGTGGTCAAGACGCTCGCCATCTTCGTTCCCATGTTCCTCTCCGACCGCGGCGGCCATCGCGGCGTCGCTCACCGTGCTCGGCGCCACGCTTTGCGTACACCCAACCACCCCGGCGACAGCGGCCACGTGCGTCGCGGCGGTGCTGGCGTTTGTCACGGCGTTCTCGATCGGGCTCGGCCCGCTGGCGCCGGCGTACGGCACGGAGATCCTGCCGCTCCGGCTACGCGCGCAGGGCACCAGCCTCGGTATCGCGGCGAACCGGCTGACCTGCGGGATCCTGAGCATGACTTTCCTCTCCCTCGCGAACACCATCACTATGGCCGGGTGCTTCTTCCTGTACGCCAGCACGGCGGTCGCCACGTGGGTGTTCGTCTACGTCAGGCTGCCGGAGACCAAGGGCCGCACCTTGGAGGGCATGGATGTGCTCTTTGCCAAGTGATCGGATCAGTAGTAGTAATGCCATTTTGATATGATTATGGTATCTTGCCTTTCATTTTTTTTTTTTTTTTGAACAGGATGATTGCATCTGCGCGGATAGAATCTAATAATTTACCGGCAGCGCACTCGCTCGACTTTATCACCAAGATCTCACAGATTATAATATTGGTATTAGTGTCCCGTGATGTCGTGTATAGTGTTGCTAGTTCTGTACTGATTCACATTGTCAGGTTCCTTATCCGAGGAAGAGGCATCAATATTTTTGTTCAGGTTTCAAATTGAAGGCTGTAGCATGTGTCTTTCACTAGTGACTACTGTCGTTGGTAGCATGGATTCAAATTTCATTTTATTTAGACATTTATGGTTTCAACCAACTTGCAATTGAGACAAATCCAAATATTATGCTGGATCGATCAATAAAATGAGATATTCAGTGATCAGCATAACTTTCTAGTCAAGTGGTGTAAAGTAGATATATTTCTGTTATGTGAAACTAACTTGGACAATAAATTGAATTAGTGTGAGCAATCCGGTAGTTAGGCTGGCCAAACAACATATGGGAAGTATCTTTCAATTGAAAATGTTTTTATAGTTTATTTGGTAAATGCCTCTTTTACTGCAGATATTATTGGAGAAGCTTCCATGATCTTAATTATGCCACGTCTTCTACTTTTATATTTACATTGTTTACTTTCAGCTACTTAAGTATTTGAAATGATAAAAATGCATTTGCATAGACTAAAATCTATAAAACCATAACATGGCATATCCTTGTTTATAGAACATGCACTGCTTTTTTGTTCATATATCGTATAGTCTAATATATAGATCACGGTTTTGTTCATTAATAGTTCACAAATGCATTTGCGCATGGAACTGTGATCTTGTCGCAAGGATAAAACTAGGATCAGGCAATATCTTCATCTCGAACTTTGACGTAGCTTTCTCTTTTCTTGCTTCACGGTATACATGTATAACATATTTTTGAAAGAAAGGACTAACAAATCAGATAAAAATTTGAATAATACATGCAATAGATTGAGGTAATATAGTGTCTTAATTAGTGGTGCACATATCTTGTTTCACATCTAGGTTCGCTACACATCCGAGAGACAAAAGGTGATCACGATGAATTGCTAATGTTTGCAGTTAGGACAAAGTGCAAAAGAACAACAGCTCGCCACCATACACATGCAATTGTGCTTGTTCGGAGAGGCTCTTAGTCAAGACCTTGGTGGCGGGATCATAGTAGTAACCCCCCACAAGTATATGGTCACATTGGTTTCGTTGATAGGGTCCTTATTGAATTGGGTGTACAGCTTTACAAAGTTGTCCACAGTGAAAGCCCATCCATGAAGTCCCGCTGCGAACATGACCGTGCATGTCGTGGGCGACACCTCGCAGTCACCCAACACGTTGTCGGCTTGCATCGCGATTACTCCGATGATCATCACTTCCACAACGATGCGTAAGAGAGCGTGGTACACTTGCTGGCCATCAAACTACAAAACACACACGTCTGTGAGCAGTTGTGGAGCACAAGTTACTACAACAAGCCAGTGCCAACGGAGAATAGGCGGTCAATTTTGTTGATCACCAGGATTGGCTTCACGCGGTTCAGCAGTAGCAGTAGCAGCTTCACGCTGACAATTTTATTTGTATTTATCATAGTTTTTTTCAACACTATTGTTTGTTTGGATCCTATGATATTCAAAAAATAAGCAAGTTTTTTTTTCAACACTATTGTTTGTTTGGATCCCTATGGTATTCAAAAAATCAGCTTTTAAAAACCGAGAGAGTATCCAGACGACTCAGTTTCTTGTTCGGTCTTAAATCTAGTTTCTCAGTTTGTTGGAAACCAAGAATTTGGCTCAACAATGCGAGTTTTTTTCCAAGAAAGTGTCCTGGTTTCTAAAACATGGGATGAGGTCTAGCTTTTAGAAACTAGTCGCACAAAACCATCGAGTCGATTAGCTTATGGCAAATTTATCCTAAGCACACTGAGAAAGCGTGAAATTACCCATGACATATTGTCAAAGTTGATAGGGTCCGAGACACACTTTGATTCTCTGACAATTATCTGTGACACACTTTGACCATTTAACAATTAATTTCAACTTTTTTATCTTAATATTTAGAATACATTAGGACTTGAAACTTCGCACAAATATTGCATTCTCTATCATTAAAAAATGGAGCCAGATTTTTTTGATTGTTTGCATGGTTTTCTTGAAATTAAATATTAAAACAATGAATGAATGATACCACAATAAAAAAACTAGGTCTATTTTTAATGATAAAGAATGCAATAATGTATATTCGTGCCGAGTTTTAAGTTTTTATGTATTTTAAGTATTTAGAGTTGAAAATTATTGTTTAACGGTCAAAGTGTGTCACGGACAATTGTTAGAGATTCGTAGTCTGTATCGGACGAAATCGACTTTGACTGTCTTGTGAGTAATTCCACGTTTTCTCGGTGTGCTCCAAATAAATTTGGCACCAGCAGGTCTGGAACAAGAAACGAACTCCAATATGAAGACGAGATATCAAACCCGATAATAAGTCGTTATCATCACGACGTCCTTCGATGGCTGCCGCTCGCTGCCTGACCGATCTCCCAGACGACCTGCTGCGGCACGTCCTCTCCGTCACCCCGGCCAAGGAGGCCGCGTCCACCCCCGTGCTCTTGCGGAGGTGGCGCTCGCTGTGGCGCACCGCGCACATCGGGGCGTCAACATCGACTCGCGCTTGTACAATCTCAGCGCGAGAGCGCTTCGTCAGCGGGGTCCAGTCGGCGCTCGACGCCGCCCGCTGCAGCCCCATCCGGAGGCTCACTGTCTACGTCGAAATCAAGGCCAAAACCCACGGCGAGGTCAAGAAGAACTGAACAAGAACCTGCTGTTGTCTTGGAGCAAGGAGCCGGAGCACGATTTGATCCATGCGGTGCTCTCTCACTTGGCCGCAAGGGGCGTTGAGGTGCTCCACATTGAGGCCCCCAGAGTCTCGGCTGCAAGCAGTCGTCCGCCGTTGAAGGGTTTTACAAACTCAGCTATAGCGCGCTGCCAGCGGAGGATCCATCGAGTGCTGCACCAACTGAATCGGGAAATTCAGCTGATTCGCCTAGCATGCGTTTGGGAGAGTACTGTATTTACGTACATACAAGGCGACATGATCAAGTCAGCTAGCTGTACGTAGATAACACATCGACAACAGGATTAGTATATTTTGTCGACAGCACGTATTTGATCCCTTGCATTGTCATAAAACATTCCCGGTGGGCTGCGGCTCCCCTCTCACGACGATGGTGCACCCCTTCATCTCCCTCGTTAACGACGATGCACCACCCCTCTCTCTCCCCCAACGTCGACGGAGGAGGCGGCTCCTCGACGGCGACAAGTGGATCGGCACGACCGGAACAGCTTCATGGCTCCATCTCGACAGCAGCAACGAGTGGATCTAAACGGTGACGGGCGGATCTGTGCGGCTGCGAATTTGTACAACAATGCTTTATATTTTTAAATTTTTTTCCACTCAGCACCGGCACTACAGTGCTTTTGTAGTGCGGTGCGTGAAAACCGCCACTAGAAATGTTTATTTTTAGCAGTCTATCATAAAGGAAGTTTTTCAAAATTGTCGTTATAGTACTTTTTGTCCGTCTCTATAGTGAGTCTATGTTGTTGCGTCACTTGGCGAAGAGAACATCCATGCCCTCCAAGCTCTATCCTCTCGTCTCCGACAGCCGCACATACACGAACACGCGCACGCCACCACGGCCACACCAGCATAAAGGACAACGCACCCGGGCATGGTGATTGCGTCGGCGAGGGAGATGAACATGGTGATTGTGTCGGCGAGGGAGATGAACGTCATGCTCACCAGCCCACACGTGAATCGCCGTGCCGAGGCTCGGTCCATGCGCGCACAGCCACAGCCGCAGTACACCGGCACCAGCTGGCCGAACCCGACCGAGAACGTGACAACGAAGGCCAGTACGGCCGCAACGCAGGCCGCCGGCGACGCCGCCGCGTCGAGCCAAAGGAGCACCGCCGCTAGCGAGGCCATCCCTCACTTGCAGTCGCCCAATCATAAAACGTCTATTGTCTTTACTATACATGAAGCATGTCAGTTAGTCTATAGCGAGCCCACGCCTGGTGAAGCCCCATTATAAAGTCGACGCTAATGTGCTGGGGTAGTCAATTGTGGAGGGTGTACATGCAAATAAGCTCAAGAAGGTGTCAGGTGACAGAACATAGCTCAAGGAGCGTCACAACTATATGGTGGAGGCGATGTTGTTATGGCTAAATCAGGACATGACTCTCCTCACATAGAATTCCGATGCTTGCAGTTGATGTACTCCGATCCACTAGAGTCAAGCTCGCTGGCCGGCTTTCTCATCACCGATATCCGAGCGAGGAAGGGTCTAGGCTAGGTTCTGGCGCTAATAGAGTTGGAAGTCCAATCTAAATTAGAATATTTCCATATTTTGCCTAATCCTCTGAAATCCTGTTAAATTTTTATATTAGCACACAATCTTTTTATAATACTGATTCAGTGTGTGTATATGTTGTAGTTTAAAGCCTAATTGCCAAGGGAAACTATTAAGTGAATCTGAAACGGGACATTATGGCACAAGCTGTACCACTTTATACCTGAAACTACACATTGACAAACTTCGTCTCAAAGCCAAAGAAGAGTTTGTCGGTCACTTCAAGCATTATCTACTAATTTCATTGGGTGGAGATGGCGATGTTAGCTTGATTTGCCATTTATCCAAATACTCAAGAAATTAGTAGGGTGGCCCCTGCATTTGCGCGGCTAGGATAAAAAATAATTAATATTGTATTAGAGTAAATGTCCTATTAATTTTTTATCTTAACCTTATTATTTTTCTATTACTTTTAATATTTATTGTTATTTAGTTAGAATAAAATGGTTATTTTGTAAGATCATATATGTGTACTTTAGATAATTTTTCATAATGACAATGTGTGGGTAATTTTAAAAACATGTGTAAAGGTATTTTTGTCTATCTTTTTCATGATGGTAGTGATGTGTAATTTGAGAAACACGTGCATGGGTATATTAGGATATTTATTTCATAAGGACCATGGTGTATCATTTCTTCCTTTTTTTTTCTTCGATTAATTTCTTTATTTCTAGGCTTGAGAGCGAATTTCGTCTGGGCAAAAAAAGTTATAGGAAAAATCTATATTACTTCATCAAAAAATTCACTTTGTTTATTTAACGTCTTGAATAAAATTTTGGTTCGATTTACTCACTCGAACAATTTAAGTTGGTGCAATATACCTCCAATTGAAGGGGTTTTTTACTCAATGTGCAAGATGAATTTGACGATCGTATTTTACATGATGATGGTTCTCAATATCCAACTACGCGCTGGCCGGGCTGTCCCGCCAGCTCAGGTGGCACGTCATGTTCGCGCTGGGCGCGGCACCTCCCATGCTCCTCGCCGCCGGCGTGCTCGCCATGCCGAAGTTGACGCGGTGGCTCGCCATGTGCGGGCGCGACGGCGAGGCGCACGTTGTGCTGGCCCGCACGTCTGACACGGCCGCCGAGGCGGATGACTGGCTCGAGGAGATTAGGAACGCCTTCGCGGCGGAGGTCGGCGGCGCCGGCATGTAGCGAGAGCTCCTCCTCGCCGGCACGGGGAGCTCCTCCTCATTGCCAGTGGTACGCGGCATCCTCGTCAACATCCTGCTGCTCTTCGCCTTCCAGCAAGCCTCCTGCATCGACGCCATCGTGCTCTACAGCCCGATCGTCTTCAAGCAGGCCGGCATCTCCTCCGACCGCGCCGCCCTGGCCGCCACCGTCGCCATGGGCGTGGTCAAGACTCTCGCCATCTTCGTCGCCATGTTCCTCTCCAACCGTGTCGGCCGGCGCCCGCTCCTCCTCGCCAGCGCGGCGGCCATCGCGGCGTCACTCACCGTGCTTGGCACTACGCTCTGCGTCCACCCGACCACTCCGGCGAGCTCCGCAATGTGCGTCACCACGGTGCTGGTGTTCGTCACGGCGTTCTCGGTCGGTCTCGGCCCGCTGGCGCCGGCGTACGGTGCGGAGATCCTGCCGCTGCGGCTGCGCGCGCAGGGCACCAGCCTCGGCATCGCGGCAAACCGGCTAACGTTCATCTCGGTCGCGAACACCATCTCCATGGCCGGGTGCTTCTTCCTGTACGCCAGCACGGCGGTGGCCGCATGGTTGTTCGTGTATGTGAGGTTGCCGGAGACAAGGGCCGGACCTTGGAGGGCATGGAGGTGCTCTTTGCCAAGTGATCAGATCAGTAGTAGTGATGTCATTTTGATATGATATCCTGTTTTTCATTTTCCTTTTGAACTAGCACGGTGGCTCGCGCAAATTGCGCAGCTAGAATAGATATAGTAGTAATCGACCCAATAAGAAGCGATAAAGCACTCAGCATCGCAGCAGCAAGCTGTGGCGATCACTTGATTGCATACCCAATTCCGGGAAGCCACGTTGTGTCACCGGTCGAAGCGCCGCTCCCCGGTGGCAAAATTCAATCGCATATCGTCCAAGCCTCCAATTATCACGCAAGTCACAAGACATCGTGCCTCTCATGTCCTAGTTGAACGCCTAAATAAAGAACCAATACATATTCATGTTTAAGAGCCCTAAGTAATGTTATTTGTAACTCTAAGTACATATATATGACTTTCAAATTCCTGAGTCTCCCAACATGAACTCCAATTCTAATCTCCAACTATTAAGTAAATAAATATTAAGTACATAAGTCAAATTTAGGTACTTGATTTTACTTCAGGGTATGCCGAGCCAAAACTTCAAAGAATAATTCAGTAATAACTATAAATTTTTCCCCAGTAACTCAGTATAAATGCAAGTATAAAGTAACTAAAAGTTTGTTCAAATAGATCACAAATAACATATTTATGAGAAATATAATATATTTAAAATGACTAAATTAAGTTCAAAGAAGCTTAAAATGTAAATAGCTCAAAGATATTAAATCCTAAATATGCATAAACGATTCTAAAAAAACTTATACCAGCTTAAAGGATCCACAGTTTCTACTGTGTCCAGCAGCAAATTTTACCCTCTTCGATTACTCTCTCTTGCTCTTGAGGTGGCTCTTCTGGCTCGGTTGTAGATGGAGGCGACAAAGAGGATGAAGCATCAGCAGCTTGCTTCTTTGCTGTTCTGAAACAAATCTCCACATGCGGTTCCTCTTCATAAATTGTTTCTCCGATCATGGAATAGTCTCACGTTAACAATTGCTCAAAGTGCGAAGTGTTGTAATTCTGCTGCAGTGCTGCTCTGCTAGACGCTAGTTTAACAATTGTTCGTATCCAGCTAGGCAGGGCGGCCGCAAGGCCAATGCTGGCCGGCAACACGGCCAGCACTGGGCGACGGGCGTCTTCTCTCGTACGGGCATCGCCGGATAAAGATTGGGAGCAGTACATGCGTCGCCAGTTGCTAGGAGACCTCTATCTCGATCAAGAAACTCATTCAGTTGAGCGGCAGCGCGGCACGACTCTTCACTTTCCTTTTTTCGATTGGGAATTCGGGATCAATCGTTTCGTCACCTGCAATTGGATCGTGTGTCTACCGGGTGCACGTCTTTACTTTGCCAAATCAAGGGTGTTTTACATGGACTCCTTTAGTTGTTCTCTCTCTAAATTTGCATCCAAATCAAGCTGTGACACCCCGTGTCACTGAATTTCAGAATAGTGCAAACCCAAACTGAGCAAAGACTGAAATCAAACCAAATTCAAAATTCGAAATTCAAAGTTCAAACAATGTTCAAACCATAGCTTGTGAAAGAATTCAAATTTTTGCACAACAACTCGAGCAACCAAAAATACCAGTAGATAGCCCTTGCGAAATAAGAATTTTGGAGAATTTTTGGTGATTTTTGAAATTCATTTCGATGCTCAAATAAATCCCCAAAGTTCCAAAAATGTCCAACTTTGACTAGCTGCCATTTGAATTCTATTTCGAATTAAGATGTGCATGTTATGTCACTGGAAATAGTATTTCATGACCTTTCGAATGCAACCAGTTTTGCAATTTTTGGAGTTCATTTGCTAGTTCAAATCGAGCGCCAAAGTTTGGGGAAAACTCAGTTTGAATAATTCCGGGAAAAAGAAAGATTCCGACAGGGCCCACTTGTCAGCCACCTCACTCTCACTGCCCGCGCCCGAAGTCGCGCGCCGCGTGGATGGCAGCGTACGGCGACACCGCGCGGCGCCTGGACCCGCTCCCGACCGCGCCGCAGCGTCAATACGGCTCTTTTCGCCTGTCCGAGCGCCCTCGCTCCATTCTCTCTCGTCCTCGCACTCGCTCTCGCTGTCGCTGCGCCATTGCCGGCCACCGCTCGAGTTTCCATCGCGCCTCGCCGTCGACAAGCCTTCTCCGGCCAAGACAACCTCACCTCGAGCCATCTCCGGTGCGTGGCTAAGCCTCCATGGCCTCGGACCTCGCAGACCCGCCATGAATCGCGGGGATTTGGTCGTCATCTCCAAGTCCGGCCGCACGTGCCACTCCAACCTCGCCGTCGATTGCCCCATCTCCGGTGAGTCTTTGCCCGATTCCTCGCGCCTGCGGGTGCACGTCAACCTTACGCACTTCCAGGACCTCACCATTTGCTCCCAATCGCAACCAGTTGGCCGGAATCGAAGTTTTCCCCACCCGCTGCCCGTCGCGCTGCCGTGGACGCCTCACCGGTGAACTCCGCCTTTCCGTGCTCCTCGTCGTCAACCTGCTGGTCCCCGAAGTGAACATCACCTCCGTGAAGCTGGAGCACCAACGCGTGCATCTCGCCGTCGACCACCCCGACCTCACGTCATCGCCGAACCTCCGCCACCCACCGCCCCTCGTCGCCGAGCATCCTCCGGTCATCTTCTCGAGCTCCAGATCGTCGAGGTGAAACCCTCATACCATGCTCTCTCTTTCCGCGTTAGCCGTTTGCCGAATGGTCACCGGAACCTCGCTCCGGCGAGCCGCGCCGCCCGTCTCCGGCGATACCTCCGGTCGACACACCACGGGCCACAGCCCCAGGATCCCGTGCGACAACGCAGGATCTGGTGCTCCACCCCGTGTGGCCCTGTGTGTGCCATCGACCCTGAGTGGCTGGATCACTTTGTGACCAGCCGGGATCTAGTGCGGCCCAGACCCTGTGTCCCTTCTTGTGGCTCAGATCTGATTGGCCGGCCCAGATTTCCATCCTTTTTGAATTAGTTTAAATCCTCAGAAATTCACAGAAATTTATAAAATGCATAATAAATCGAATACTCATCATAAAAATACAAATCCAATTTCTTTGGACTCCATGTAACATCCTCTGTCCAGCAAAAAAATACCAAAACACACTTTTGCAGATGGTTTATTTTCTGGAAAATACATCTGTCCAGATCTTGTTTAATTCCTTATAAATTCTCTGTTGCCCAATAAATCCTGAACTCTTGCACTCCTGTTAAGAATCTGATAACACACCTACAGAGCATTTTTCCACTGTCACATGTTGTCTAATTATTTTCTTATGATTTAATTCATGTTCTGCACTGTATAAATTATTATAAATAATCTACTTTGCAATAAATCATGAAACTTCACCATAAATTACTTCCAGTGGCAATCTTCACCAGAAAAATGCCACTGGACATAAATCAACTTTCGAAATCACATTATTCATTTAACTTACCTAAGTGATTAATGGTGAGCTTAATTAAAAGTTAATAAAGGAAATACTCCAGACGAAATTAAGTAACAAAGTTAATCATTTGCACTTACAGTGCAAATGACTGTCCTATCAAGTAATTAAATCATGAATTGCATCATATTCTTGCATCTAACTTTGCATTGTCTTCCTTGTCATAACGTGTAGTGACAGAGACGACTCCGGAGCCACTGGACTTCCAGCTGCCGGAGGAGCAGACCCAGGAGGTGCAGGAGGAGCAGCCGCAGCAGGACACTGACCCCGCTGACCCTTTTAGCTACGCTCCTGAGCCAGGCAAGCCCCGGTGCATGCCTCCCTATTTAGGATTTTTATTTGTGCACTTGATTGGGGCTAGTCAATGTTTGTGCATTAGGTTTATTAGGAGTTGATGTGAAACCTTAGAAATGCATTAGGATTACCCTTCCATATCCTACCTTGTGTCCTATTTTTGTAGATGTGGTCTAGGTTACGTTAGAACTTGCTAAGCTTAGTGGCTAGCGGACGGTAGAAGTCGAGTGGTAGGTCCTACTCGCATGATAGGGTCTCTTGGATTGTACTAGCTGGATTTAGGATTTGTTGAGACCGGACGGGGAATTGCTTGTATAGGATGGTTAGAGAAGGCTGGGCCTTCACGGTGGTGTAGCCCCGTCTGTGTCGATTGAGGACCGTTCGTTGTTGGCCCTATTGAGCAAGTTCGAACGTACTGACTCACATTCTAGTGTTTTTATGGGCCTAGTAAACCTAGTAGCCTGCGTCGCCCCGGATGTCTGGTAGATACTTTACTCTTTCTATCATGGTATTTGGGAGAGGTAGGGTGGCGTCCCGCGCAGTCAGCCGTCCGGGACGGGGGCTGCGGTGGGAGAGCCCTTCCTCGGGAGGAGTAGAATCTGGTACAGCTCTGGTGGCACGTAGCGTAAACGGTTGCCGTATGTGGCCTTTGCCGCGTATGGCGTGTGGTCAGGTTTTCTCCTGCAGGATGTACATCGATGCCGCCGCTCTCGGTCAAGAGCAACCTTGTTCAGTGCGCCACATCGTAGTGTGACATGATTGATGAGATGATGGTGCTAGTCTATTACATTACTGTTATTTACATTGCTATATATACTGTCACCGTTGATGTATTGTTACTACACCTGTTCTAGATATATGAACACTGCTTTATTAGTTAAGTACTTAATTGGAATTAAAACTTGAAAGTAAGGATCAAGTAATTAGTGCGCTTTTATGCAATCGCGTCAGCCACCCCATTGTAGCCCTTGCATAATTAGGAGTCGGCTGTAGATAGCCAATTTGACGGGTAAGACTTGCTGAGTATTAGTTGCTCAGGGTTTGGCTCTTTATGATTTTGTTGCAGGTAGCACCTTTATCCCCGACTCTACGGGTGGAGGTGGACAGTGGGATGGCCAGCTGCCCTATGGTTGGACAGCCCACTGGGAGACTGAGGAGTGATCTCCTCTCGAGTCCGCATCTTGATGGCTTTGGATGCGGGTTCTTGTGTATCGCGAGCGCGTGCGCTTGTACTTTATTTCCAGACTTGTATCGTTTATTTCCGCTGTGCGACTCTGTGTTTTAAATGGATTAATGTAACCACTTAAAGACTTAATTTGTGCTTTTTATATGCTGTACTGTTACGTCTGTTCATCAGCGCTATACCGACTCGATCCTGCGAAAAGCGGAGACGCTTCAAAGCCATTACTTTTCTGCAGTTTTTAATTCTAAATTACCATCTATGACTCTATAGATGGTAATTAAATATTCAGGAGAGGAAAATTCCAACGCCAGGATGTTCGGACTCCTTCACTTGCGGTAGGATCGGAGGTATGAGTAGTATTTTACATGGACTCTTCTCTCTCTCCAAATTCGTATGCATGTCAAACTTCTACTTTAATTCCGAATTTTTTCCTCTATAAATTATTTTGATATGAGTTTGTTTAATCTAGACAGTTAGATGTTCATAAAATCCAACGGTTCATAGTTTTTCTTTTTTCTGGTTAACGTGGTAATTTGTGGCCTCAAGAGCAAACGTGGTGGCTTCTTTTTTCTCTTCAAATACCAAGATAATAGATAGGATGTTTGCACCTGCGCGCGCTGCCGGACTGAATCTAATAATTTACTGGCAGCGCACTCGATCGCTCGACTTTATCACCAAGATCTCACAGATTATCATATTGATTGGTGTCCCGTGATGTTGTGTGTAGTGTTGCTAGCTCTGTGCTAATTCACATTGTCTGGTTCCTTACCTGAGCAAGAGGCATCAGTCATCCTTTGAATTAAATGGTGTCCCGTGATGTTGTGTGTTGCTAGCTCTGTGCTAATTCACATTGTCAGGTTCCTTACCTGAGCAAGAGGCATCAGTCATCCTTTGAATTAAATGGCATTTTTTGTTCAAATTTCAAATGTTGAAGGCTGTAGCATGTCTTCCTGGTTCTGCAATAGTGATTGCTATCGTTGGTACATAGCATGGCTTTAAATTTCATTTTGTCAAGACATTTATGGCTTCAACAAACTTGCAATTTCAGACAAATCCAAATATTGTGCTGGATTGATTAAAATGAGAAATTCAGTGATCAGGATAACTTTTTAGTTGAGTGGAGTAAAGAAGATATATTTCTTATGTTAGAGTGGATAGTAAATTGAATTAGTGTGGACAGTAAATTGAATTAGTGTTGACAATCCTGCGAAACGGCATGTAGCCTAAGGGTTAAAAGATCATGAGTAGCACATCCGGTTCTGGGTTTGACTCCTAATGAGAGCGAATTTTCTAGGATTTATCGACATCATATTTTTAGCGGTAGGCGATGTGATCTTCGACAGCGAGGGACCAGTAATGACTTCGTCAATCTCGAGGATTTCTCGGGTCAGTCTTCGAAAATGCTCATAGGGATAGGGTTTGCTTACATACGTTCATATAGGGGTGAGTGTTCATCTTCGTGCGTTGTGTCTGTATGAGTTGTACTATGTAATCGCACAAAAAATGTGGACAACCATGTAGTTAAGTAGACCAAATTATAGTTAGAGGGTTTCAGACTCATGTCATACATGGAGAGTATCTTGAATTGAAAATGTTTCGTAGTTTATTTGGTAAAATGCCTCTTTTATGGCTGATATTATTGGAAATGCTTCCATGTTCATTATGCCACGTCTCATACTTTTTTATTTACATTGTTTACTTTCAACTCGTTAAGTATTTGAAGTGTTGAAAATGCATGTGTATAGACTAAAATCTATAAAACAATAGTATGGCATATCCTTGTTTATAGAACTGCATTGCTTTTGTGTTCATACTTTATAGTCTCATATATAAATCACTGTTTTGTTGATCAATAACTCATGAATGCATTCGTGCATATGGAACTGTGTAATTTTGAGGAGGGTCAAAATAGGATCAGGCGATATCATCTTAATGTCAAATTCTCATGTAATTTCCTCTTTCTTTGCTTAACGATAACTGTAGAACACATTTTCAAAAGAAATGACTAACACGTTAGAAAAAAAATACATTGAGGTAATATAGTGTCTTAGTGATGGCTCCTTGTTAAATCAGCCGTACAGCTTGACGCCGTGAACGCACATGAAGGCCCCGCTCCACCTTGTCCTCCCGGGTGTCAGTGGCGCGAGCATCACCGGCGGTCTCCGTCATCATCAGCCTGCATTACGCTAGGAGGCAGTGAGTCAGGGTAGACTTGCCTACATGCAGGACGTACATATACAATATTAGTGGCAAAACCTAATTGCGTAATTGGTAACTGTACAAATGATGGATTGATTGGTCTAGCATACAGTGGTTGACGTGTGCCACGATGCACACGTTACGCACGTTGGTTTAGTTGGACATGACCGTCTTGATATCTGCGGGAAGCCCCATCTTGCAACACGCACAAATAATATAAACTCGCATAAATAAAGACTTCTTTGTCATATTGAACACAAGTAAGTCAAATGGAAAAAATAATCACTCAACTCCCATTACGTTTAGACAAAGAAAGAATCCATCAAAATTAACGCAAGATTATCATGTGCAGGACAAAAAAAACAATAAAACCCTACAGTACTAGCTACCACCACTTTATCTCATGCAAAAAGAATCAATTTTCGTTTTTGGCCTGGGTTCCATACCCAGGACCACGCACGCGGTTAGTTCAAAATTCATGTCGGTAATGACATGAATTTCCAAATGAAGGGAGTATCAATTTATTTACGAGAGCTGTCAAATTTTCTATTCAACATTTAGTGGTCTTTCATAGAGGCGGTTTTTCAAAACCGCTGCTATAGCACTTTTTCGTCCGTCTCTATAGTGAGTTTGTGTTGTTGTGTCACTTAGCGAAGAGCGCATCCATGTCCTCCAAACTTCGTCCTCTCGTCTCCGGCAGCTGCACATACACGAACACGCACGCCACCACGGCCACACCAGCATAAAGGACAAAGCACCTGGGCATGGTGATCGCATCGGCGAGGGAGATCAACGTCATGCTCACAACCCCGCACATGAGCCTTCCCACAGCCGTGCAGAGGCTCGATCCCTGCGTGCGCAGCCGCAGCGGCAAGACCTCCGCGCAGTACGCCGGCATCAGGGTGCCGAACCCGACCGAGAACGAGACGACAAAGGCCAGCACGGCCGCGACGCAGGCCGCCGGACGTCGCGGCGTCGAGCCAGAGCGCCGTCGCCAGGGATGCCAGCAGCAGCGGGCGCCGGCCGAGGCGGTTGGCGAGGAGCGCGGCGAAGATGATGGAGAGCGTTTTGACGAAGCCGACGGCGACGGTGGCGCCGAGGACGGCGGTGTTCGACGACATGCCGTCGCGCTTGAAGATGAGCGGGCTGTACAGGACGATCGCCTCGATGCCGGACGCTTCCTGGAAGAACTGGAGCCCAACCACGCAGACGAGGATCCGCCGCACCGCCGTCGACGGACGGACGAGCATCTCCGTCGACACGCCGTCGGGATGCGGCGGCGCCTCGGCGGCGACGTGCTTGATCTCCTCGAGACGGCTTTCCCTCGGCAGTGCATGGTACCCGACGTGCGTAGGACTGCGTGAGCGTCATCGTGGCTCCCGCGCATGGCGAGCCACCGTGGCGACTCCGGCAAGGCGAGCACAACGCCAGCGGCGACGAGGGCCGGCGGCGTACATGACGCGCCAGCCCAGGCGCACTGGCAGGTCGGCAAAGGCGTAGTTCGACAACTATCAAAGCAGGATGCTGACGTTGATGCACACGTCAACTAGCGATGACAAGACGCCGCGGGCGGACGCCAGCGAGACCTCGGCAGTGTACACGGGGCAACGACGACGGCAAGCCCGACGCCGACGCCGGTGACGAAGCGCGCAGCCATGAGCGCGGCGTAGGTGGCGCCGAGCGCGCCGGCGAGGAAGAAGGCGTTGGCGAGCACGAGCGCGCCGCGGCGGCCCGGCCGGCGGCGAGGATGAAGACCAGCATGTAGACGTTCATGGATCTCGCGAGGACCTCGACCTGGGCGTCCGACAGGCCCAAGTCCTCCCGGATGAAGAGCTCTGAGCCGCTCATCACCGCGAGATCTGCAATAACATATCACATTTGTCAATTAGACATGGACGCATGGATGTGCAGTGCTCGTATGCTTAGGATGACGCACTGTATCCCATGAGGACAGTGGTCATGGAGGCGAGCATGGCACAGACGAACGGACACAGGTTCTACCTCCGTGGCTGGGCGGACTCGGTGCACGAAGCGAGCAAGGGCGCCATGGCGCCAACGCTGTAGTGCGCCATGGCGCGGCTTGCCGGCTTAGGCGTGGCAAATGGATTCTAGTGTCACCTGCAGCTAGGGTGTTGCAACAACCATAGCGTTGGTGGTGGATACAACTGACAACCCCCACAAGAGGCATCAGTCATATGTTGAATTCCATAACAAGTTTTTTTTGGAGAACGTAATCAACAAGTTTTTCCTTCTAATATGGAATATTTCAGCTTTGTCTTTTTCCTGTTCATTCTTCCAGAGTGATTGCTGTCGTTGGTAAGTTTTTGCTTCAAACATGTCATTTTCAAAATAACTTTTATTGAACAACTTCCATGATCTTCATTATGGCAGATATTTTTTAAAACAGCTTCCATGATCTTTATTATGCCACGTCACCTACTATTTTATAATTGCACTGTTTACTGTCAACTACTTAAAAGTTTTTGAAGTGTTGAACATGCACTTGTGTAGACTAAAATCTGTAAAACCACAGTATGGATCCTTTTTTTATTGAACATGCAATGCTTTTATGTTCGTACTGTATAGTCTCATATATAGATCATTGTTTTGATTTTAATAATACATGAATGCATTCGTATATGTGACTGTGATCTTAGAAGGCCAAGGTCAAACTAGGATTAGGCGATGTCTTCATGTCAAACTCCGATGGAATTTTTTGTTTAACTTTTTTGCTTAACGATATACGTTTAGAACACAATTTCAAATAAATGACTACCAAAACAGATAAATTTTTAATTTGTACATATAATACATTGAGATGATATAATGTCTTAATAGTGCACCCAAATCATTTCACATTTAGCTTTGGCATACATCCAACAAAGCAAAGCTCTCGATGAGCTGGTATATTGCTTGCAAAGTTGGATGTGAGTCTCGTCAAGATTAGATGGTTCTCATGTTGCTCTACGCCTTTTCTCGAGACTATTAATGTTTATTAGAAATTTGGTATAAGAATATTTACTCTTGTTATTTATCTTCACCTCCTTTTGTTCTTCTCTACAGAGAATTACAACCGAGGTGTGCAACCGAGGGATCCACACCACTACCTGGAGAGGTCACCCACCGTTGCGTGCATTGTTGTTGGAAAACTAACACTTTCTAAGGGAAATTGTTTAGCTAGGGCAAGACGACTCAACTGAAAGTCAAAGTTTTCATGGCTCTTATTTAAAACCTCATATCCATGTATTCTATTTCTTCCTCTAAAGATGATATACTACCAAGATCTAATCAACCCACTCGTGCCACTGAAAACATGCCCTTAACTTCGAGGTCACATGCTTGGGGGCAGGTTGCTGCCGGGCTAGCTACCATCCTTTGCCACTACTCAATACTACTTGGGATTCACGAAAGAGAAAGACTCACTTGGCGAAGAGTGCATCCATGTCCTCCAAGCTCCTTCCTGTAGTCTCCGGCAGCCGCGCATACACGAACATGCACGCCACCACGGCCACACCAGCGTAAAGAACAAAGCACCCAGGCATGGTGATCGCATCGGCGAGGGAGATGAACGTCATGCTCACAAGCCCGCACGTGATCCGCCCCACCGCCATGCCGAGGCTCGATCCCTGCGCGCGCAGCCGCACCGGCAAGACCTCCGCGCAGTACGCCGGCACCAGTGGGCCGAACCCGACGGAGAACGCAACGACGAAGGCCAGCACGGCCGCGATGCAGGCCGCCGGCGACGTCGCGGCGTCGAGCCATAGCGCCGCCGCCAGCGAGGCCATCGCCGCGGCAACCCCGCCTGCGCTGGCCAGGAGCAGCGGGCGCCGGCCGAGGCGGTCGGCGAGGAGCGCGGCGAAGAGGATGGAGACCGTCTTGACGGCGCCGACGGCGACGGTGGCGCCGAGGACGGCGGTGTTTGACGACATGCCGGCGCGCTTGAAGATGAGCGGGCTGTACAGAACGATCGCCTCGATGCCGGACGCTTCCTGGAAGAACTGGAGCCCGATGACGCAGATGAGCTTCCGGCGAACCGTGGCCGACGGCCTGACGAGAAGCTCCGCCCACACGACGCCGCCGCTGCCGCCGGAATGCGGCGCTGCCGCCTCCGCGACGGCGTGCTTGATCTCCTCGAGACGGAGGTCGGCCTCGGCGGTGGTATCCGAGGTGCGTAGGAGGACTGCGTGCGCGTCGGCGTCGCGCCCACGCATGGCGAGCCACCGCGGCGACTCCGGCATGGCGAGCACCACCCCCGCGGCGACGAGAGTCGGCGGGAGCACGCCGGCGGCGTACATGACGCGCCAGCCCAGGCGCACGGGCAGGCCGGAGAAGACGTAGTTCGAAAGGTACCCCAGGAGGATGCCGACGTTGATGCATACGTCAACCAGCGACGACAAGACGCCGCGGACAGCCGCCGGCGCGATCTCGGCGGTGTACACGGGGGCGACGACGACGGCGAGCCCGACGCCGACGCCGGTGACGAAGCGCGCGGCCATGAGCGCGGCGTAGGTGGCGCCGAGCGACATGCCGAGCGCGCCGACGAGGAAGAAGGCGTTGGCGAGAACGAGCGCACCGCGTCGGCCCAGCAGGTCGGCGACCCGCCCGGCGGCGAGGATGGAGACCAGCATGTAGACGTTCATGGATCCCGCGAGGAGTTCGACCTGGGCGTCCGACAGGCCCAAGTCCTCCCGGATGAAGAGCTCCGCGCCGCTCATCACCGCGAGATCTGCGAGAAACAGTGAGCACATTTGTGTTCAGATCGAAATCCAAGCGTGGATGTGCAGGAATCATGCTTCTGCTACTTAGGATGACGCACTGTATCCCATGAGGACGGTGCTCATGGAGGCGAGCATGGCACAGGCGAACGGATACAGATTCGGCCGTGGCTGCTTGACGGACTCGCTGCACAAAGAGATCAGCGGCGTGGTGGCGGCGGCGCCGTCGTGCGCCATGGTGGTTTAGGTGTGGTTAGTGCCTTATCAGTGTCACCTGCACCTGCTGCAGCTGCAGAGTGTTGCAACAAGCATAGCGCTGGTGGTGGCACGACCCCACAAGGGGCGAGGAGAATTTGATTCTTCACTCGATGGTGCCTGGTGCGGAGCGCGGATGCCCCTTCGATGCCTCAGGGAGCATTTGTGGGCACGTGGCAGCCTGCCTGTCGTGAAAGCAGAGATATGCCCCGTTTCCTTCTCAAGATCTTTTCAGTGCTCGAGTCCTACGTACTACTCCTACTCTAGTAGCACTTGCCACTTGGACCGCGTCTTGGTTCAATCAAACTAATTAAGAATCTTAATTGTGGGCTTGTGGCTTAGTATAATCTCTTGTCCAAACCTAACAATATCTGACCAAAACATAGTTAGTCTACGCTCACATGCTGTGGCGTGTCCAATCACGGCGTCGCGTCTCCTCACCCGCAGCGGACGCCGGAATAGACGGCCACCGGCAGGAGCTCCGACATGTGGAAGGCGGCGTCCAGAACGTGGGCTTCGGCTGGGCGCCGGCAATCGAATATACATGGCGGCGGCGGTGGACACGGTCTTTCCCGGTGGCGACTTTCGCCATGTGCGCGCGCCTGCAAGAGGACCAGGGAAACACGTTGCCTGAGGTGTCGATGTCGCTGTCCGCGGTCAGGTTAAATATGATGGAACTTTGTCTTATTGTCATTACTTGCTAACTCTTTTTTTGTGAAACGATTACTTGTTAACTTCTCAAAGTTGCAAAAATCGTTTAAATGTTATGATTACTCGATTCATTGTCGTCAATTTCTATCACGAAGGCTGTCATTTACAACCCCGGCTTGAGGCCCCACTCACACGAAGTGATTCACAAAAAAATCTTCTTTCTCGATGGTGATCAGTCATGCTATCCATAACGTCGCATCGTTTTCGGTCAAATCCTGATTGTTTTGTTTCTCCGGCACAGAGTGATCAATTACTACCGATCGATAATGTTGATCTACATTATGTTCCGTACGTACTTGGGATCCTACGATAACCACCAGAGTATCCTGCCACGGCAGCTCTCATGTTAGGTAGCCATAATTTGTCATTTTTTGTGAGATGACATGTGTGAAAAAAAAAAACCTCACATTAGTCCCACAACGCATCTCACTAACAATGAGATGCTGACAGGCTGACTTTGCTCGTCGTCTTCTGCCACGGCCCACGGCCAGATCTCACTCTTCGATATCAATCATGAGCGTTACGTGGTTCCAGGTGCATCGTACATCAGTTCTACTCGACCGTGCAGTTTCCAACATACTGAAACGATGAAGAATTGTTTTTTTTATGTGTGTGACGTGAAATGGCAGGTGCTCTGCCTTAGCATTAAGAATGAGAAGAAATGAGCGAGATATATGGAAACAATAATTTTGCTGGTAGAACTTAGAACAGATTAATAATGTAATTTAAACCACTATATCTGCAAAGATATGTAGGTGACCGTTAATCTTCTCTCTGGATGCCTATAAAGGCAAGCGGCAGTCCATAACTTTTCATCAAATCTGGTCATCACAACATTTTAAAAGGTTGCCATTCCAGATCCTCGCCGGCGGGCACCATGGAGAAGCCAAACCAAAAGGTCACCATGGCGCACGATGACGGCGCCGCCGTGCCGCTACTCGACTCCTCCACCGGCAAGCCGCCGCGGCGGAACATGTACGCCTTCTTCTACGCCACGCTCGCCTCCATGACAACCATCTTCATGGGCTACAGTACGTGACCAAACTCTGTCATCTCATCGACATCGATCTGCAGCTAGCCAACATACAGATGCTCTGTTGTGTCATCGCAGACCTCGCGCTGATGAGCGGCGCGCAGCTGTTCATCCGGGAGGACCTGAGCCTGTCGGACGCGGAGATCGAGGTCCTCGCGGGCTCCATCAACGTGTTCATGCTCGTGTCCATCCTCGCCGCCGGCTGGGCCGCCGACCGGCTCGGCCGCCGCGGCACGCTGGTGCTCGCCAACGCGTTCCTCACCGCCGGCGCGCTCGCCATGTCGCTCGGCGGCAGTTACGCCGCGCTCGTGGCCGCGCGTTTCGTCACCAGCGTGGGCTCGGGGTTCTCCATCGTCGTCACCTCCGTCTACAATGCCGAGATCTCGCCGCCGTCCATGCGCGGCTTCCTCTCCTCCTTCCTCGACGTAAGTTCAATCGAAGATCATTACCGGTTGATTTGTGATAAGCTTAGCTTAATTAAACTTGATTGCTTTGGTGTGCTCTGCTCTGCTCTGGTCGCGCAGATGTTCATCAGCATCGGGTTGCTGCTCAGCTACGTCTGCAACTACGCCTTCGCCGGCATGCCGGTGCACCTCGGCTGGCGCGTCATGTACGCCGCCGGCGTGCTCCCGCCGCTGCTCCTCGTCGCGGGCGTGCTCGCCATGCCAGAGTCCCCACGATGGCTCGCGATGCGCGGACGCCTCGCCGACGCGCGCGCCGTCCTCCTGCGCACCTCGGACACCGCCGCCGAGGCCGACCTCCGCCTCGAGGAGATCAAGCGCGCCGTCGACGAGCCAACAACAAAGTCCAGCGACGGCGACGGCGGCGTCTGGAGCGAGCTCCTCGTCCACCCGTCGGCGAGCGTGCGCCGCGTCCTCGTCTGCGTCGTCGGGATCCACTTCTTCCAGCAAGCGTCCGGCATCGACGCCATCGTGCTCTACACTCCACTCGTCCTCAGAAACGCCGGCATGTCCTCCAACGACGCCATCCTGGGCGCCACGGTTGCCGTCGGCATCTCCAAGACGTGCTTCGTCCTCGTCGCCACGCTCCTCTCCGACCGCCTCGGCCGGCGCCCGCTCCTCCTCGCCAGCATCGCCGGCGTGGCGGCGTCCATGGCGTCCCTCGGCATCACGATCTCGCTGAACACCAAGTCCCCGGCGAGCGTGGCGGCCTGCGTCGCGTCGGTGATGGCGTTCATGGCGGCGTTCTCGGTCGGGTTCGGGCCGATGACCGGCACCTACACCGCCGAGATCATGCCGCTGCGGCTGCGCGCGCAGGGCGCCAGCCTGGGCAACGCGGTGAACCGGCTCACGTGCGGGCTGGTGAGCATGACGTTCATCTCGCTCGCGAGCTGGATCACCATGCCCGGGTGCTTCTTCCTGTACGCCGGGGTGGCCGCGACCGCGTTCGTCTTTGTGTACAAGCGGTTTCCGGAGACCAAGGGGCGGAGCCTGGAGGATATGGACGTGCTCTTCGCCAAGTGATCCTCGTACCTTCATTAGCAATCCAGTGACCAAGGCCCAAGTGACAGGGTGTGCTGATTCTTATCTACTGTTTCTTATTATTATGTTTCCCCGTAAGTGTATTGTTACAGGGAAGAAAAAAAATGTTCTGGCACAATTTTGATACGTAAAGTGTGTTCTCGACATGAAATGGCGCATTCAGCAAAAAAAAAAAAAAAACACATGCTCACATCATTCCTGATGCCAGCTTTGTTTAATGGTTTTGATGAGTGTGATATATACTACCCCACGCCAGTTGTATACAGAAAAAGATTCAGGTGGTGGAGGCTCTAGAATCACATAAACCTTTCTTTACCAGAAGCACACAACACCACCGACAGTGTCAGAGAAAATCCAAGACGCAAAATATCCAATGCGGAAAGGCCAAAAATTTTCAGTGTCGTTTATCACTCCAAATAAAATAATCGATCTGATCGCAAAAAAAAAATGATCTAATCAAACAACCACACACACACACACCACATCATAAATACGATTTTTGTATTAGTAAAACATGAATGGTTTTTTACATGGATTATCTTTCAAATGGACTAAAATTTGGGCCAAACAACAAGATCCTATTTGTAATTAAACGGCCAAATATCTCCAATGATTATTTCATCATGCTTACATTTACTAGAAAAAGAAGGGGAAAAGTGGAAATTTTATATACTTCTATGTATGCCATTGGCACCATTTTGTTGGATCGATATTGTGAGGTATTTTCCGTAATCAACACTTCATCGTAAAAAGAGTGCCAAAAAGGGGAAATAACCTTACTTGACTTCTTGTGCTGGCATGTTGCCAGTAGTCACACAAAAGGGTATCAAAATTAATAGTATGTTTAACATGTACGTAGAGTGTGAATCAAAACAACATATCATCAGTGGCGGACCCAGCTCAAACATTTAGGTGTGGCGGTCGCCATAGGAGTATCCAAGACGCTTCGTCCTGGTAGCAACACCCCTCTCCGACCGACCGACGCCTGCTCCTCCTCGCCAGCACGACCGTGTCCTTGGCATCCCTCGGAACCACTCTCTCATTAAACACCAAGTCCGCGAGCGAGCGTGGTGCCTGTGTCGCGTCAGTGTTGGCCTTCATGGAGGCGTTCTCGGTCGGGTTCGGGTCGATGACCGGCACGTACACCACAGAAATCATGCCGCTGTGGCTGCGCATTCAATCAGCACTCGAGTTTGGGAAATGCGGTGAAACGGCTCACGTGTGGGCTGGTATGACATTCATCTTGCTTGCCAAATGGATCACCATGCCCGAGTGCTTCTTCCTGTATGCCAGGGTGGTGGCGACCGCGTTCTTCTTTGTGTACAAACGGTTTCCGGAGACCAAGGGTTGGAGCTTGGATGATATGGACGTGCTTTTCGCCAAGTAGATAAGCTTCATTAGCATGTACGTAGAGTCTGAATCAAAACAACATATCATATGACCCAGAGACATGGAATGAATTGTAAATCAATAAAGGACTGGGAAATGCGCCAATGGCCAACCACTCTTTTGACAATGTTGATCTCGTACGGTGCGTGGCGTATCCAAGTTATTGCAGGTCATTGAAGTTCACAGTCCTCTAACATGCCATCAATGACCTTCAACTCGCCAAGCCTTTGCTAAGAAAACGAACACCTACGCGCGCGGGAACTGACTGATTTCAAGTCGCACACACGGAACCAGCCCCTGGGCCATCGACCTTGTTCGGATTAATGGGCTAGGCCGAAGCACAGAACCGCCTTCGCTTATGTTTTCCCGCTTCTCACGCAACCGCCAAGCGAAGGCCCAAGCCCAATTCGAGACTGGAAAACTGCCACGAACTCCCACGCGCCCTGGGGACCCGCAAGCCAGAGACCCGCCCGCGAAACGAACCCGCCGGAGCTATATAAACACGCACGCACCTCTCGCGTGCTCTTCTCTCCGCATCTGGCGAAAGCCAAAACTCTCCCAAACCCTAAAATAGAAAAATTCCCCAACTCGAAACCGCCGAATCCGCCGCCGCCGCGCCATGGCCGATTACGACGAGCGCTACGAGGGCAACGGTGACCATGCCGCTGCCGCTGACGCTGTGTCTGACTACGGTGCCGCGCCCGCCGGGGGCTCCCCGCCTGCCGGCGGCAAGCCCACGGGGTTCTCCGACCACGCCGATGGCCGCTCCGCCCAGCCTCAGGTGAGATGTGCGCCCGCGCGTCCCCCTGTTGATTCATGTGCAACTTTAGTAGTTGGTTGGGGCTCCATGTGGATGGCGCTCGTTTCAAAAGGGTAGAAGATCTGGGGGCTCAAGTTCGATGTGTGCTCGAGGGGTTTGGGTCTGGTCTGATTCGTTGGCTATGTTTAGTTTGATTAGCTCGTCATGTTGTTATTGTAGTTAACTAGTGGCTAATCCTTGCAATTTGTGTGTTGATTCTATTTAATCTGGAACAGTGCGATTGGTGGAGGAATAAATTAGGTTCTGTACATGATAAACGTGCCTAGGATTAGTGAGTTGGATGCAATGTTTTCTGGTGGGCAAGCATCGGTTGATCTGTCCTTAAGATGTAGTGTTGATCTGGGGTCAGCATGTGACAAATAGGAGAAATACTTTTACTACTGTCGTTTAATCTGCTGCTGCAATACTTGTGTTAGTTGTTGAAATTAGGCAGTAATCATGAAGGTAGGATACATGTAAAATAACATGTTTGCATTAATTAGCGGAGCAACAAGATTTGAACTGAAATTATTCCGATGTTGGATGATTTATTGCGGGATAGTTTGATGGGTCACCTTGGTTACCTGCTAATTAGGCTTTGCCTGATTTCCTACATTTATAAGATAACCATGTTGTAGTAAGTTGTTGGAAGTTCTACTTTCTATGATATATTATTGACCAAACATTTCTTTTGTTTTCAAGCAGGAGACACAATCACATGATAGTGGGTCCTCAAAATCCAGAGAAAAGGACAGAGAACGCGAGAAGGGCAAGGACAGGGACCGTGACAGGGACCGTGGTAGGGATAGAGAAAGGGACAGGGACAAGGAGAGGCACCGTGACAGGGGCGAGCGTGGTGACCGGGACAGGGATCGTGACCACCACAGGGAACGCCGGGAGCGAAGTGAGAAAAGGGAACATCGTGAACGTTCTGTTGATCGTGATCGTGACCGTCACAGGAGCCGTGATTCCGAAAGGTAATGGTTCCAAATCTTTAGAGCTCTTGTATTGAATGGATTGAGTTACACGTATCAATACTCACAATGCAAAATTTGGTGCACAGAGTTATCTAGTGAACTCGATATGTCATTTGCCTGCCTTCTATCATGTTTTAGGATTCTAGCAAATGATTGTTCAATCTAATAGCCTGAAAAGTTCACTCTTTGCTTTCCTGAATCCATATATATTGGAAGCCTGTTAGTAATATTTTTGTTTTCTTTGTTTGCATTTCTGTAGTCAGAACTTGGGGTGTTCATTAGTGTCTTAGTTTGTATTCATCTCATTGTATCATAAAATAAGAACAATTTATGCATGTAAATGTTCAGTAATTCACCAAATCAGCTATATGTGCTGGAAAATGTAAAGGTTATTCCGATTTTCGAAAGACTAAGGTAAAAAAATGGTACTTGTACATTTTATAATAAACATGTTTTGGTTGTGTTACCAAAGTTTTGTACTGAAGGTTTTGACATATGCTTTATTAATGCAGGAAAAGGGACCGTGACAGGGATGGTCACCGTAGGCATCGGTCTCGCTCCCGCTCCCCTTCTAGGAGTCGTGACCATGAGCGCAGGTCCAGATCTCGTTCAAAGAGGTATGGATTCAGTCTCGTCGAGGGTTCGCTACATGTTTACAGTGTTTGTGGCCTTCAAATTTGTGGTGTCAACTGAATAAGCCTTTTGAGATAAATTAGTGTTTCCTTGATATGCCTTTCATAGTATTTTTTGTTGTCTGTATTATGTATGGTTTGAGAACTTAACTATGTACTGGGAAATTTTCGAATTTCAAATCTGTTGAATTTTTGCTTTATAAAATAAATGATGCAGTATGTAGTTGCTGTAATTTGTTCTGGACATGATTTCTTCCATGCTTATAATGGTTTCATTATTTTTTATATTACCACCTATGGGCAATACTATGTTGATATTTTATTTTATCTATGTGCTAACAGCTGTTGTCTTGAAACAGTAAGCGTGTGAGCGGATTTGACCAAGCACCGCCACAACAGGGAATGCCTATAGTTGCTCCTGGCGTGACTCCAGGTATGTGATGTTCTGTGGTTTCATGTGCGAGTTTACATAGATTTTATGGACTGTGATTTCATTCTTTCGTCACCAGTTCTGCTTGGTTAGCTAACTCTGCAACCAATTCTTTCACGAAAGTGCCATAATCAATTATTAGTTTTCATGAACCTTTATGCAAATCTTTTTTGGTTCTCTTAAGCCATCCTTTTGTCAATTATTATTTTTTAATTACGGTAGGGGTTCCAATTTCAGCCAGTGGTTCCAGTATAGTGAAATTAATCACTATTGTTTCTTGCTTAAATTATTGTGCCTACTGGCTTGTCACCAGAAATGGCCTGAGCTATTAGAACTCAGTATCTATATTCGTGAGACTTGCTGTTAACTATTGTGAAGCCAACGGCTTAGTAAATCCTGATGATGTTTGCTTATACCAAAGATTTATATTCATTTTATTATGCATTGTAACTGGAACTAAGCAAGATTTTGTTTGTTTGTTCTTTTGGTGTTTGTTTTTTTTGTTGTGTATGCATATGGGTAAGAAGGCAATCTTGGGCCACTTTTGTCCAACTGCTGTCAATGGAATGAGATGACTACTGTAGCTTTAATGCACAAGGAACCTCTGGTTTGATATCTTGTTCGTCCTCATACTAGCACTATTACACTTTGGTAGTTTTATAAGGTTTTTTAAATATAAATTTCTTTACCATACTGCCTGTCTTCTAAGTTGAGTTTAGCAATCTTTGCTCTAGATGTTGTGGGTTCACATTTGAGTATAGAATAATATCTTGTTAATCTCATTTGAGTTTCATCTTCTTTTTGCTAAATGTTTTCTGTTGAGGAATGCAGGTCAGCTTCCTGGAGTCCCTCCTGCAATTCCTGGGATGTTTCCAAACATGCTCAATTTCACTGGAGGACAGGTGAGCACTATATTTACTTACAGGATTGTGTAGTTTAAGCTTAAAATTTAACCCATTCTATCTGATTAACAACTGAAGTGGCATAATGAATTATCTGAGACACTTTTGTATTCTTTTCATTTTGTTATTTCATTATTAATTTCTAACATCAACTTTCTTCTGCATCAGTTCAACCCCCTTGTAATTCAGCCACAAGCTATGACACAACAGGTATATGATTTCCCTTGTTGCTTCAGCATTTCAGCTTTATTATATGCAAATGTGATTAACCCTCCTTTTTATAGGCTACTAGACATGCTAGACGTGTGTATGTCGGTGGGCTTCCTCCATCTGCTAATGAACAGGTAATTAGTTTATCTTAATTTCGATTCAACTCTTTATCCTGTTTCTCTTTTTTGTCCTAATGATTTGAGTTTGGTAATCTTTCAGACTGTTGCCATATTTTTCAATCAAGTTATGGCTGCTATTGGAGGAAACACAGCTGGTCCAGGCGATGCTGTTCTTAATGTCTACATAAACCATGACAAGAAATTTGCTTTTGTGGAGATGAGATCAGTTGAGGAAGCAAGCAACGCAATGGCCTTAGATGGCATAATGTTTGAGGGAGCACCAGTGAAGGTTCGAAGGCCAACAGACTATAATCCTTCCCTAGCTGCTGCGCTGGGCCCTAGCCAGCCAAATCCAAATCTCAACCTTGCTGCTGTTGGCTTGACACCTGGATCAGCTGGTGGATTAGAGGGCCCAGACCGCATATTTGTGGGCGGTCTCCCCTACTACTTCACTGAAGCTCAAGTGCGGGAGTTGCTCGAGTCCTTTGGACCTCTGCGTGGATTTGATCTTGTGAAGGATAGGGAAACTGGCAACTCGAAGGGCTACGCCTTCTGTGTGTACCAGGATCTTACTGTTACTGACATTGCCTGTGCTGCTCTTAATGGTATCAAGATGGGAGACAAGACTCTTACTGTTAGGCGTGCAAACCAAGGAGCGTCTCAGCCTAGGCCAGAGCAAGAGAGTATCCTTTTGCAGGCGCAGCAACAGGTGCAAATGCAGGTATAATCCAGCTTCTAGGCTTATTTTATGAAAACAGTAATCTGTTTTTATTCTGACATTCACCTTCTGACTTTGAAATCTTTGTAATCAGAAGCTCGTTCTACAAGTTGGAGGAGCACTTCCCACAAAGGTCGTATGCCTGACCCAGGTTGTTACAGCAGATGAACTGAGGGATGATGAGGAATACGAGGACATTGTGGAGGACATGAGGGAAGAAGGCCACAAATACGGTAAACAACAATCTGGCTCATGGACCTCTACCCTTGTTCTTTACACATTCTGCTTTATCATTTCAATTGCCTTCCCTCAGTTACTGAACTGGTTTCCTTTTGTGTGTTTGTCTGTTTGTGTGTCTTTTTTGTAGTCCCACATAATGCCATTGCAGAGTGTTTTATAGACCGACCTTATGCAATATTGGCAATCGGGCTTTAACCTACAGAAGACACTTTTCTTTTCTGTTTGATTAATTAACTTATTATGTTATGCCCCTCTCTTGTGTTTATACTCACTAACACATGGACAGGTAACTTGGTGAAAGTTGTAATCCCGCGTCCTGATCCCAGCGGTGCTCCAGTTGCTGGAGTCGGGAAGGTGAGTTTTTTTTTTTTTTTGGCTAGTCATTTTTCTATGTGGCACTGGCACATTTCGTTATACGAAATTAAGAGTCAGTCTTATTTGTCAATCTATTCTGCAGGTGTTTTTGGAATATGCAGATGTGGATGGCTCTACAAGGGCGAAGACAGGGATGCACGGAAGGAAGTTTGGTGGGAACCAGGTGATCGCTGTGTTCTACCCTGAGAACAAGTTTGCTGCCGAGGAGTATGACGGATAAATTGGAGAGGAGTATGACGGATAAATTGGAACCCAAAGCCAAGAGTTCTTTATAGCTCATGATGATGCTGTTTTTATCTTAGTTATAGTTCATAAGATTGAATTGGAAACATATTGTAATAGTTTGAAGTGTGCAGAACCATCAGTTGAACATGTACTGTTTTAGACAGCTAGTTCAAATAATTTACTTGCTGTACATTCTTGTGCTGGTTGTACCCGATTGCATAGTTTATCTCAGTTGAAGCCTCCGAGATTAATGAACGTGAGCCCACTGAATCTGAAGCAGGGTTTGCATTACCGCGGTAAACCGGACCGGTTTTTGCGAAAACCGGAAAAACCGGTCCGGTCCGGTTTTCCATTTCAAATTTTTAAAAAAATTGAAAATTTGAAAAATTTTGAAACAAAAAATACGTAAAAAAAGCTAGATCGAATTTGGAGTCCAACGGTGGAAACCATTCAAGTAGATTCGATCGTTTCATGTGCCTAAAAAATCACGAAAGTTTATGAGTAGAACAAGAAAGAAAAATAAAAGAAAAATCCCTTTTTTATGAACCAGCAACCCTTCTCGATTTTTTTGAGAGACTAAACGATCGAATCTACGTGTTTCGTTTTCACCATTGGGCTGCAAATTGCGTCTAGTTTTTTACATATTTTTTGTTTCATTTTTTGCAACTTTTCAATTTTTGCACTTTTTTCTATTTTTCCTTTTTAAACCGGTTTACCAAAATTCATGTCCGGTTTACCGAAATTTTCAACCGGTATTTTTCGGAAATTTCGACGTTTTTTATTCAAATTTTGTCATTTGAATTTTGATCCGGTTTTCGACCGGTTTTTCCGGTAACCCGACATCTCGGTCCGGCCCGGTTTTTCCGGTCAAAACGAGATTACAAACCTTGGGTGGACCAGGAATGTGGGCTAAGATGTCGAGTGTAGGGTTGTATTTGCAAATATTTGAATGATGATTATTAATCGTGATCCTAGTTTGAGAATTAATTAATCGTGACCTGTTTAAGAGGTCTTCTGCAAATGTTATTTGACCGCGGTCCGCTCCTTCAGCAAGCACAACGCCGACCTCATCCGCCGCCCGCGGCCTCTGCCCTTAGCTGCTTTAGATGTGCGCCGAGCAGATCACCATTAATGGCAGGATCTTACGATTTTTGGTGCGAAGTGGAGTACGCGCGCAAGACTTCGTAGATCAATGTTTGTAATAATATATATAAATAACAAAGCAGCAAGACGCAGGTAAATCCAACCGCTCTTACGCGACCCCAACCTCATCTCGTCCCGGCCGGGCGCCAAGAATTAACAAGCCACCATGGTGGATCTACGGCAACGGGCCCGGCAGCCGCTGCCGTCTCCGCCGCTGGAGGCGTCGATGCACGACCTGACGCTGGAAGACGGCCGGCCTTTGCCGGACTGGTACCAGAGTCAATGTATAGTTGATTTATTTTTGCATGTTTTATATGTAATGTCATGTTAATCTCCAACGAGTTTCATCTTCTTTTTCCTAAGTATTTTCCTGTTGAGGAATTGCAGATCATCAGCTGCATCACGTCCCTCCTATTCCTGGGATCCTTCCGTATCCAAACATGTTTAATTTAACTCCAGAACCGGTGAGTACGGTCTAAAAAATACGGACGTACGGTGTTTAATTACTTTCATTATCGCGTAGTTAGGGCTTAAATCTGAACTACCTAATTAACAACTGGCGTGGCATAATGAGTTATATCTGAGAGAAGCACACTTGTATTGTTCACATTCTCACAATTGGTGTTTTGTTATCAATTTTAAATTTTGACTTTCTTCTCCAGCAGTTCAACCCCTTTGTAATGCAATCACAAGCTATGGCACAACCGGTATATAACTTCTCTTGTTCCTTCAGGTAGCATTTTAGCACTGTTTATATGCAAATGTGATTAACCCTACTTTTTCCTTTTAATAGGCAACTAGACATGCTAGACGTGTGTATGTTGGTGGGCTTCCTCCAAATACTGAGGAAAAGGTAATCACTTAATATCTCAATTTCCGCTTGACTTATTTCCCCTGTTTTATTTTTTCGTCCTGATGAATCTGAACTCGGTATTCTTTCAGGCTGTAGCCGTTTTCTTTGGTCTAGTTATGACTGCTATTGGAGGAAACACAGCTGGTCCAGGTCCTGCTGTTCTTAATGTCTACATAAACCATGACAAGAACTTTGCTTTTGTGGAGATGAGATCAGTTGAGGAAGCAAGCAATGCAATGGCCTTAGATGGCATAATGTTCCGGGGAGCACCACTCAAGGTTCGAAGGCCACCAGACTATAATCCTTCCCAAGCTGCTGCACTGGGACCTAGCATGCCAAACCCAAATCTGAACCTTGCTGCTTTTGGCTTGACACCTGCATCCGCTGGCGGATTAGAAGGCCCAGACCGCATATTTGTGGGTGGTCTCCCCTACGACTTAACTGTGGCTCAAGTGCGGGAGTTGCTTGAATCCTTTGGACCTCTGCGTGGATTCGATCTTGTTAAGGATATCGAAACTGGCAACTCGAAGGGCTATGCCTTCTGTGTGTACGAGGATCGCAACGTTACCGACATTGCTTGTGCTGCTCTCAATGGTATTAGGATGGGGGGCAATTCTCTTACTGTTAGGCGTGCAAGCCAAGGAGCGTCTCAGCCTAGGCCAGAGCAAGAGAGCACCCAATTGCAGGCGCAACAACTGTTGCAAATGCAGGTAAAATGCAGCTTCTAGGCATGTTGTTAATCTATTTGTATCGTAGCGTTCAGTTTCTGACTCTGAAATCTTCATAATCAGCAACTCGTGCCACAAGTTCGAGGAGCCCTGCCCACAAGGGTCCTATGCCTGACCCAAGTTGTTACAGCAGATGAACTGACGGATGATGGGGAATACGAGGAGATTGCGGAGGATATGAGGGACGAAGGCCGCAAATACGGTAAACCATTGGACTAATGGACAGCTAGCTCCTTGTCAACTCTGTAAACATTCTGCTTCCTTTATCATTTCGATTGCTCACTTGTGTATGTACTGACTAACACATGGACAGGTAACTTGTTGAAAGTTGTAATCCCGCGTCCTGATCCCAGTGGTGCTCCAGTTACCGGAGTCGGGAAGGTGAGATTATTCTGCCATTCAGCTTTCTATGTAGCACACTTCGTTATACAAAATTGAGAGCCAGTCTGATTTTTGAACATATTTCTACAGGTGTTTTTTGAATATGCAGATGTGGATAGCTCGACCAGGGAAAGGATAGGGATGCACGGAAGGTGGTTTGATGGGAACCAGGTGGTTGCCATGTTCTACCCCGAGAACAAGTTTGCTGCTGAGGAGTACGACTGATAAATCAGATCCCGAAGACACAGAGTTGTAGCACAATGATGCTCTTTTTATCTTAGTTTTAGTTAGTAAGATTGATTTGGGAAAAAAGAATATTGTAGGCATTTGAAGTGTGTGCAGAACTATCAATTGAATATCTACTGCTTAAACAGCTAGTAGTCGAAGTAATTTATTTGATGTTCATCCTTGTGCTTGAAGTATCCAGTTGCATAGTGTATCTCAGGCGAAAGCCCTGGTAAGTGGGATTATACATGACTCTGCTGCAGTGTCATTGAATGGTTCAATTGAACGTGTTTATATATATGCGCACTTGGTTTGAGCGAATTGTGGTCGATAGTCGTCAAATTAAGTGAGCACTTTTGTTTTTTGCGGGGAGTCAAAGTAAACACTTTGGCAACCGTGTTTTTGAATATGATTGGAATTTGATCGAATTCCTTGTCTATCTGATGGGAATTTGGTGGATGTGTTTCTTCTTTCGTCCCGACACCTCTGCAGGGGCGTCGCGCGTCTCAATGCATGACCCAGCGTCCTTCTTTGGCGCCTGCGGCCCCAGCGGTGGCGCGCGTGTGCCAGATGATTTGCTTCGTCGAGGAGGGCAAGCAGGGAAGCTCCTCCGCGACTGCCGCGCAAGTCTTGCCCCGCCCCCCGCGAGTGAGCTTCTCTGGCAGCGTGATGGCTTCACCATGGCCGCACGCGGGAGAAGGGCGAAGGGGACCCGTCGGCCGTCATAGAAGAATGTTCGTGATGAATTGGAAGCACTGGCGTTGCTAACTTCTAGGCAAGATCTTGTTGATCACCTCGAACGATTTTCCCTGATGCCTCCCATCACCAAAATGCGCACTCCATCATTCTTACTACTTAACTAGCATCAGGCAGATATATGTTTGGTGGAAAGTGAGTGTACAAGCGGCTGCCCCTCAAGCGAAACGAAGTGATATCAGGGAAATGCAAAACGGAGCTGTTGAATCAGCTAGTACACCCAAGGAGATGAGTAACATAGATGCATGTGAAATACTTTTTATAAGGATACTTGGGAGCTCTTTGTACTCATGTACTCAAGTCACGCATTAATAACCTACACAACTACTATTTATGTACTTTTTTTTTTTTGCATAAAAAGAAACTGAGATAACCATCAAAGCATACTCCGTATTTGCTTTTGTATAGTTCAATCATCGGTGTGGTAGGTGAGATGCGGCATGGGTGCCAACTCCTCACATCCATTCCACGGTGAAGGTCCTGCTGTGGCGCGCGCGGACCATGCTATAATTGGTCTTTGGCAAGCTAAATTAATTCACTTCTTGTCTCTTCTGTCTATCATTTCTCATCATTAATATTTGCATGTCCATGTGCATAATCTATACGTATATCCCTCCATGCTATATGTATCTTTGGGTTCTCTGCTTTTCTCTCCCCTCTCAAGAAACATAATGATATCTGAGCGGTCTCTAACGTTGCTTCTTTATCAAATGGGACGTAACATATTGAAACGCATAAACGAGATATTATAAGACAGGAATAGAATACAGTCTATGAATAGGTGGCATCCGGAAATATACAGTTTGGCAGAATTTCTAAGAGCTGGTGGAAGATTTCGAGGAAACTACAGAATGGCACTAAACCATCAGCCCCAAAACATTATCAGGTACTCTTTGCCAAGCTTACACCTCTCGAAAAAGACGGCATATGATAGATCTGTGCCAACCTTTGCAACCCGTGACAGAAAGAGATAGTGAATTTATGAAGACAAGCCATCTCCATCATCGTCGCTTGGTGGCATCTTGGAAATTTTCCACTTTTTTGTTGCGTCCACTGAACGTGAGAGTTGCAGCATTGGAATCACGACGTCTCCTTCACCGGGAGCATAGATGACTGTTCAACCATGTGAGAGTATCACTAATGTTGTCATGATGAACCAAGATGGCTTTTTCACCGGTTGCACACCTCTTTATGTGTGTTTGATTAGAAAACAATTGAACCTGTAAACTGCCTCTGTATACAACTAGAATTATGGAAAATTACAATGCACGGCGCATCCAATGACCAGCGAAATGGGTATGCACAGCTTTGACGGGGTTGGGCCTGTCACGTCGATCGACGGCGAGGCATTCCCAGGAGGACGGACACTCAGCTGCGCGGGGCATGTGCCTCGACATTCTGTGCCAGAGCACCGCATGTCCAGGCCGTCCCTCCACTGCCGGAATTCCTGTTTGGCACGCGCGCGCGCGTTCGGCTCCGCGCGTGTTCGCGCTGCCGGATGATGGGCGTGTGGGCCGCGTGGCTGCAGGCGGGGGCCACGCGAGACTTTTGCGCAACGTCAGGAGCAGTGCGAGCTAGTGCACGTGGTGCAGCAGTGCAGGGTGGGTCCCACACATGTGGTGCAGCCATTTCTTTTCTCCCTGGTTTCTTCGCATTTTCAAACTTTCGTTTAAACTTTCATCTTTAAACTTTCACTCAAACTTTCGTTCAAACTTTGGTTCAAACTTTTGTTCAAACTTTCATTTTCAAACTTTTGTTCAAACTTCCATTTTCAAACTTTCGTGCAAACTTTCATTCAAACTTCTATTTTCAAACTTCTGTTTTCTAATTTTCATTCGAACTTTTCATTTTCAAACTTTGAGCCCACCACATGCCCATCACCTGGGCCAACACGTGCAGGCCAGAACAGAACAGAGCAGCGCACTCGGCCACGTGACCTCTTCATGCATGCACGCAACGCGCTTGCCCGCGGAAAAAACGGTCATGCGCTTGTGAGAGAGAGCGAGGCCCGGGGTGAGCAGCCAACCGACAGCCTTGTCGCTTGCTGTCTGGCCGAGTGCGCTCGGTGGCCTCCGCGCGCGCGTGCGCGGAATAGCCATGCCCCTCCACTGCTCCGCAAGCTTTGAGCCGCCGAGTCAAATTTCCCTAACCAAAGAGTTATCGTTGTCTAAATGGCGACAAAATTAACTAGTATCTTCTCAACCTGTAAGCTGTAGTCATGCATGACATTAAAATGTAAATATATATTTCAGAGGAATCTTCTCGATCTGCATTCATGCATGGCATTAACAGTCATAAACAAAATTTAGGGTACTTGAATAAAAAATTGTTTTTGGAAATAGTCCGACGTTCATACTTTTTTTTTTGCGACCACAGACTGTCATTAGATGCAGTGGCGGACCACACCTAAAATTTTAGATGGGGCAGAACTTCACTCAGCTTTGGTCGACGCAGGCATTCAACGATAAATCGTGGATGATTGTTAGAAAATGACCATTTACTAGAACCTCTTCAAGAATGTGGCTGCTTGTTCATAGTTTCTCATCTTTTGTTGCCTCACTCAAGCGGCCGAGCCGTACAAAACTTTGATCAAACATAGCGATGGGGTCTTTTTGTGCCATGGTGTAGCTGGGGCAGCTGCCTCACCCCGCCGTATGGGGTGGTCCGCCCTAGATGCATGTACACTACAGACTACTCCAAGTCCATCAAAGATCTGGCTCCTATACCCAACATAGAGGTCAAAAGCTTGGGCTTCCAACAGAGAATACCAAATGGATAAGACAAAGCATTGTTGCAAGGGCGACTGAATGAACTTTACACGTAGTCACGCAAAGAAAAGACCAAGCTGACGCTAACCCATCCCCCGTGTCGTCGCGTTGTCAGGATGACGACTTGACACCTATTGCAGTGCATAGTGAATGTTAGCGGGACAACCTGTGCTACTGCTTCTTGTGTGGCACACAAAAAATTTGCTGCTGTGCCAAAGAAGAAACCTATCGAAGAACGTACAGGCGCGCCAGCACTTGCCTTGTGAACTAGGCAACATCGTGATAAAAAGTCCACCTATTTTCTCTGAAGCCACCCATTTCCAATGTGTAGACTACACCATTCTCCTATAAGCATCACACAGATCTACAGCGTGTTCGGCTGGGTTGATTCTGGAACCGGCTGGGGCTGATTTCTCTCTTCGAGTACTGTAGCGTGTGAGGGGAACCAGCCCAGCCCCAGCCGAATCAGCGCAGCCGAACACGCTGCTAGTATGTTTCACTCGCAGTGAGCGTACAAGCAGTGCCCTAGTTGGAAGAAGACAAGCATTGCAGCGAAATGCAAAACAAGGTGAATCGACTTTAGGGAGCAAGAGAAATTTGTATCAGTTGGCTGGCAGAGTACGTATGCATTTGATGTGTGCACAAAAAATATATATATATGGAGATGTTTATATATACTATAAAAAGTATAGGATTTGAATAAACTACGAATGAGACGTCAGATCGAAAGAAATGATGTTGTGACATGACTTTTAAGTGGGAAAAGGGGACCACCACAAATGCACCAGTCGATGTGGCTACGACCTGCTGCTGACAACGTGCAACTGAGGTAAAATTAAAAGCAGAGCAAGATAAGTGAACTACTACAAAAGTACCCGCAAAAAAAAAAGAACTACTACAAAAGTCATTTAATCCAATATGTAAATTTAAGCAAGAGAAGTACATGCACAGCAAGGTAAATAAGGAAAGTTTATACTAAGATTCACTGATAGCAAAAAAAACTGCAGATCACATGAAGGCCGGGCTTTGACCTTCTGCTGACACATAGTTTAGCGGGTTAGATGTCGCAGTATGCTAGGCTAACACTTGTTGTAAGAGCATCTCCAGCAGATGACCTAAAATGAATTGTTATACCTAAAAACTGTCAGAAAGCCTAAAAACAACCAAAAAACTGCTTTAGCAGATAACCTATATAAATTGCTATACTTAAAATTTTTAGGCTATGGCCTAAATTTCTCTCTCATTGACTCAAATATAGCAATCCAACACTGAATTGCTAAAATCTCTCCAGGCGTGCGCGCGAAAGGCAACCGCTCGCGCGGGACATTTTCGCCCGCACCGTCGCTCCCTCCCGCCGTCGCGCCTCTCACCTCCCCTCCGATTCCGGTCATCGGCGCGGCCATGGAGGGCCGCGAAGACCCTCCCCCACCTTCTCCTCCCCCCGACGGCACTCCAGAGCCACGTCTTCACGACACGAAGGGCCCGAAGCGGCCATCGGGGCAGCGGCTAGGGTTGGCCGCCCGCCGCCAAATCCCGGCCATGGTGGGGCAGCGATGGCGAAGGGACGCACCGCAGCCGGGGAAGAAGGGGCTGTGCCACAACCCACAAGGCCACAACCGCCATGAGTGAGCCCGCGCCGCTCGCCACAGCCACGCCGAGCGAGCCCGCGATGGCGCCAGGTCTCCCTCTCCCTGTGGTGAGGACGTCGAGCCTTGCCGCTACTCTTGGGTGCTTGCCACGGTGGAGGAGCTCAAGGTGCGGCGGATCTTCAATTCGAGGTGGCTTCTTGGCGGAGATCGACGCCGAGTACAGCGGATTCGGGGGCGAGAATCTTCGATTCGGGTGAGAGGGTAGAAGAGGAGTACGCGCCGGAGCTCGAGGTGGAGGATGGAGATGGGGCGACGACGCGATTTGGTGCCAATGCCCGGGGATCAACGATGCGGCGTGGATTTTGCCATGGCCGTGAGCTTTTCTGAAAAAGCCCTCGCGAAAGCTTGTAATTTTTCATATTATTTCTGTGTCTTGGCGTTTTTACGGAAAATCCCTCAAGAGTTACGAGTATTTACAGGAAGGTTTATAGGTCTTCAGTTTTAAGTATGCTGCTGGAGAAGAAAACAAAATGGATTGCCAAATCTTCTCTCTCTTATACCTAAACTCAATTTTAGCAATTCGTTTTTAGCAACTCTGCTGGAGATGCTCTAACTCGTTGAGTAATGTGTCAATGGTGCCGATCAGTTACCCAAGCTTGTGGAAATGCATCCTCAACACCACCGAAAACCTACACATAAATAATGTTTCTCAGGAGGATTTAGCATCCGACTGCGTTGGACTGATATGCCTGCTCTAATGTTGTAGTTAAGAAACATACCTAACAACTGATATGCCTATTATTCAATGTAAGGAAAAATCAGTTATGTCAACTTACTCTTCTGGTTTTTTCCATGATGCTGGTCATTCCCATGCCAATGGATTGTAACGACAAGCTAACGTTTGTCAGGATAGAGACCACTTTCACTCTCTGTGCTTTGTATGGCCAGATGCAATAAAATGTAATATTATGCTGGACAACACATACTAGTGTCCTATATAACCATAAGAATTTAGAGAGAGGAAAAGAACACAAAAAATAAAAGCACTTAGAAATCGGACGTGCAGTATTTGAGAAAAATATAATAAAGGACAGCTCTGCTATTGACTACGGCAATCAAACAGCTGTGTGGGCTATAATTATGTATGGTCAGTAAATTGATGTCTCTTAGCTTAACATGTTCGTGGTCAACATATAGCAAGCAATAACGTGAAATCAGAGGTCTTATGTGGCTTCTTATTTGCACTACACTGCATTATTCCCGAGGAAAACACCCTCGATGACCTGAATCAGGCCCGTCCCGCCGCATGTGCGGACGGTGCGACAGAACAGGGCCCCCAAAATGTTAGGGCCCCAAATTCAACCATGTACTCCAGTATATGCAATGTATTTTCAGGCCCAACGTAACGGAAGATCAAACGATCCCTCGATCAGGCGTGATCGATGTTTCCGCTCAAGATCAGCCGTCTCTCCTGATTCCTGAAAATCTCGATCTCGCATCCAGACCTAGGAGATCGCTGCTCCAAAAGGTCCTGCTTGCCTCTCGCCCTCTGCAGCGTTGTGACTCGAGCGACCAGCGCCGCCGCCGCCGTTGACGCCCAGGAACTTCGTCCGTTCGCCTCGCCCTCGGCTCCTGACGACAGCGCTGGCGGTGGAGACAGCTGAGCTGGTGGAGGTCTCCCTCCCTTGGTGAAGACGAAAGGCATCGTCGAGGCGAGTGCAAGCTGCTGCCCGGCTCGTCCCAATTCAGATGTAGTGCAATCCCTCCTTTATAATCTGCAAGCATCTCCTTGATCGTTTTTACTCTATTGTCACGAGTGCATGTAGCAACAGTTTTTTTCACTTCATTTTTCTGGAGGTTGTGTGCTACGCTGGCTGTAGGATGTATGACGGCTGATGCAAAGAAGAAGATTTTCATGTTGGACAAGCAGGCATGTTGGAGAGGTGATTGTGGAAATTCCGGAGAGAAGTGTCCTTGTGCATGCGCTTAGCATTCCATGTTCATGTTTTTCCTATAAAAAAAAAGATTCCAGGTTTTTTCTTTTTCGTCCTCAGTATGCGAGCATGTCACCAGATCACTGTTGAAAATGGTTACTTAGTATCTGAACAGGGCATTTTGTCACTTAAGGCCTCGGTTAGTATTTTGCACAGGGCCTTCAAAATCCTCAGGACGGCCCTGCCTGAATCAGCAAATAAAGTCTACAAGCAAGGTCGTACGAGAGTAAAGCACCCAGACACCTGTCGTGTACTCCCCGCAACTTCATACTTCCCGTAAGCTTTATGGTCGAACACAGCTGCACACGTATTGTCGATGGTCAGCAAAAGGCCTCCGGCTCTTGACGCCTCCACGAACCAGTCATACCGAGTTAGCTCTCGTGGTGTGTGCTTGTGCGAATTGGATGTCAAGGGCTGGGCACGCATAGCATAGCAAACACAGACCACGCATGAAACTCCGTTCAGGAGGAGTTTTATTGTTTAAAATAATGGTTATTAATTTTTCCAAACTAATGGCCATTAGTTTAAAGGTAAATTTGTAATTACACATTAATTAAATAATTTATGTTTTATATTAATTAAAAACCGTGACGGAACAGAGCGTAGAAACGAGCGGATCTCGTCGGCTGACACTGTGGGACAAATTATAGCTGGGTCGTCACTTTATCCTTTGACGAGTCGGCGTTTCTGCAATTCCCTCCGATTAGCGAGCAACTAGTATAATTTTGTTTCAGGAGCTCTTCAGTGAGATTTTCGTTTCTGCATACTTCAGGTGTATCCGGCGTCAGACAATCCTAGCAGAATCTGTGTTCTGTCTGTCAAGCGAAGGAAATAAAGCAAAATCTATGTCTATGGTGCCAATTTCAGAGTCTAGATTAGCTTGCGCCCAACCAGAGAAATGACATATAAGATCAGATCAATCAATAAACACGAGAGAACATCAAATTGGATTGTACATGATACACATACACTCTGATTATTTATACTGCTATCACCACGAAAACTGCTCGCCGGTAGTGGTGGATTGATTCATGCGTTAAGATACGGTACGCGCAGGTACGGTTCACGAACACAGAGCTTGGTCAGTCTCGGTGCGCAGAGGCCGCCGCTGCTTCGGGCCAGGCCGCATGATCTCGTAGAACCATCCGGGGATGACGGCGGAGATCCATGACTGCTCGCCGGGGATCCGTCCTGCAGCAGCGCACCACCGCCGAGGCCAGCACCCGCCCATCAACCCCAGGCCCGTTTGTCACGAGCTGGGCGCCGGAAAGTCGGATCGCGTTCGCCTCGTCGCTCGGCCATGGCACGTTCCCGGTCGCCCCACCGCCGCCATCCTTCTCCTTCCGTGGACCGCGCCGCCGCCGCCTCCTTCTCCCTCCGTGGACCATGCCACCGCCGCCTCCTATTCCCTCCACGGCCCGCGCCGCCGCCGCATGCCTCCTTCGCCATCGGGACCCGGGTGCCGCCGCCTAGGTCACTGCCTGCCTGCTTCATCCGCCGGGGACGTCACCGCCATGGGAAAATGACGCATGTTTGGCGGCGGGGCGATATGAGAAACACGACGAACCCTAACCGGCTATAACACTAATAATGAACAAATTAGTACTGAATTAATGAACACAGTAATTTATTAAATTACTCATTTGATTTGATTTATAAAAAACATAAAACTTATTGTGAGTATACTATTTTTTTCATATTACCCTTACTAATGGCCATTAGTAGAGGATTTCTAATATTAAATCTGAACCGTTAGATCAAACTAATAGCCATTAGTTTAGAGAAACTAATGGTCATTACTTTGGACAGTAAAACTCCTCCCGTTCCGTTCAGATAAACCCCCCCCCCCCCCCCCAAAAAATCTTTTCAGACATCGTCACCGCACAGAACAATCGTGAGTTTGGCTGTTTCGTTCTTGATGCAGGGTGCTCGTGTCAGGGCCTTGCGTCAGTGCCCAAGACATGACACGTGAAGGGTCCGGGCATTGTCCAGACCAGAGGTTGCAAGCCGTGTCCAGAGGAGCTCTTGTCGCCATGGAACATGTATGCATGCCATGGGTATAATAATGCAAACTATTTTTTTTTTTTGAGAAGAGGGATGACCCTCGGTTTTCAATAAAAAAACCGTTCAACATTACAAAGTCTGGAGCAGCAAAAGATCGACCTTGAGCAGTTTAGGCCATAGCGCCTACTACTCAAACATCAACCAGAGACCAGCTTGATCAGCTAATGGCCTATGACAAATCAACCATCCTAGCTTAACCTTATCTAGGAGGCAAACTACCATATTTCGGGCTCCTTTGGAACGCAGGATAGGAAAAACGCAGGAACAGGAAAAACGTAGGAATGGAAGTGGCATGCTTTTCCAATCCTATAGGATATCAAAACACAGGATTTGGGAGAAGAAGCCATTTGGCAGCACCACAGGAAAAACAAAGGAATCTGGTTTCTTCTCATTTTGAATTTGAACAAGCATTGCTTGACATTAGTTGCATGCATGACAAAGAAACATGTTCACGACAGCCATCATTGTTTAACCTCCTAAGTCAAATTGCATACAAGGAAATATGACCGGTGTAAACAGCATAAGCAAATCATGATATTAAAAAGAAACAGCTTTATCCGGTGATTCCACTTGAGCTGCTAATGGCTCTTGACTTCACTTCACTGAACAAGTTGTTTACAATCAGACTTTCAACTGCAATATGGAACCAAATCAAAATCCTTTGAGCGGCATCAAACTGAAATTAGGAGCAGAACTTCTAGCACTTTGAGCGGCATCAAACTGAAACTAGGAGCAGAAAACAGTACGTCAGGCCAGTTGAAATCAAATACTTTCAAATCTAATAAAAAAGCAAGAATCGATTTGGGGAATAAAGAAACAGATGTGGAAGAAAGCAAAAGACCAAATCTTAAGTCGGGCATTTCGTCAAGTAGCTTCCGCGCGGCGCGCGAGGCGGCCGCGTGGGCGTAGCCATCGGGGAGCGCAGCGTCAAGCCGCGCGCGCATGCAGAAGAGGAGGCGGTGGGTGATGTGGACGGGTAGCGGCGGAGGCGACGTGTCTGCGCGGCAGAGGGAGAGGAGCTGGTTGTAGTTGGGGAGCGAGGTGGCGACCGCCGGCGCGGCGGCATGCTGGAGAAGGCGGAGCGTGAAGAGAGGCGTGCGGGCGTGGAGGAGGCGGCGGAGGATCCGGCGACCAGCGGCGGCGGACTGGCGGTGTGGGAGGGAAGCGCGAACTCAAGCGGGCGGCGCGCGGGAGCCCTTTCCTTTTGCGCCAGGAAATTTTCCAATAGGTCTGAGCTCTTGCTTCTTTTCCTGTGAAATTGAGCTCAGGAATGCTTTCCTATGGAAATTTTCCTTTGTTTTTCATGTGAACCAAAGGATGGGTGTAGGAAAAATTCCATAGGAATGGAATCCTCCAAAAATCCTGCACTTTTCCTCCGTTCCAAAGGACCCCTTCATTGTGCTTCAGTGATGCCAAAAATAATAATGCAAACTATGTAATAGAAAAACTTTGGCATTTGTTGCCGAAGGCGTTTGTCGCCGCAATCTTGTCTGTCCACAGTCCACGTTCCTCTGTGGGTGTGCCCGCCATGGCTGTGACATTGAGGATTGCGTTCCTGAGCGCAAGCGATCCCGGTGAACACCAATGGATATAGCCCTTCGTTCAATATTTCACCATCGCAACAGGGTTTCTACCTCCGTTTAAACAATCTCTCTATTCCACATGCTGCGCCCCCCCCCCCCCCCCCCCCCCCCCCCCCCCCCCCCCCCCCCGGCACCCAAAAAAGTAGAGACCCGAGGTTCCCTACAAGCACCGGAACACACGTCAACATTCAAAGTTTTCTGAGCTGTGCTCTCAACTCCCGCGTATGAGGCCATTGAAGAATAGTCAACCATGGCCTTTCCAGATAGATAAGTTTGCATCACAGTACTACTCTATTCCAGATGAAAGTTACAGAAGTATGAAATAATAACTTGAATACTCCATACTGATGTACATGATAGCATATAGTACCTTTCAAATGTTTCTAGCTTTGAAGTAAAAATAATACCCCTAATGAAAGATCATAACCAGCATAGAAAATCATCCTTATTAATAAAATGAGTTCAGTAGCGCTCATCATTTATTGTAAAAATGGTTTATCAATGGTCACTTCCAAAAGCACATTTGTTTTAGCACTTCCTCCAGACAATCAAAATACACAAAACTTTATGACAAGTCAAGGCACAACTCTTTTTTATTCAGATCTCATATGCGAATGTGACAAGATTTTGAAAGTTCTAGGCAGGAATTTCTTTGGCAGAACAGCCTCCAACTGCAGCATCGACCGATTGATTGGCAACTGCACATTTTTATTGAAGTAGTAAGAATTAATTGCAACAGCACTCTTTCTACCAATATAATTGTTTTGCATAAATTACATATAGGCAATCTGTTGAGCTTGGCTCTCTCCTACATGTCATAAGAAGCAAGGGGCACACACCTGTTGCATCCTTCCCTTTAGTGGATTCACTAGCTTGAACAACATTTGTTCCGTCAGTCGGCTGATTAGTACCTGCACATGGTGTTGTGGGAGATCAAGTACTATTTTAACAATATAACAGAAAGGAGCTTTGAGCTTGAACATCTGTACATGTACAAATTTTAAAGCATACTATTTCCTTTCTTTCTCTAAACACTACGACAAAATCCATAAACTCAGTAGGTTCAAATACCAAGATCACAGTTGTTCTTTCAAGAATCTGATGATGGTTATTATGGTTTTTTGCTTGACTGATTCCCTGTCTAGTCAGTTCCAACCAAGAACAAAGTATGATCCCTTCGTTGTCACTATTGACACAAAATCATGTGTCCCAGGATGAACTGGTCCTCAATTACCAAATCAATACCACATTTGAATTTTCTTTTGCAATCACGGAAATTTTGAAAAAATATACTACTAATTAAAAATAACATTTTGTGTGTGACAACTTATTTTGTGAAACAAATATTCTTAAAAAGTATAATAGTATTAAGAAAAACATGGGGTCACCCAGAAACTTAACATTCGATGGCAGGGATCAACAGAAACTTTTAGTTAACCAATTTCATTTAGCAAGTAGCTTCAATTATACATATAAAATGACAAATCAGCACACTTGCTTGTGGAGTAATGAATTTTTTTTCATTTGCACCATACAGGTGGGATAAGACATTTGCAGCAATCTATAACACAAAAAAAAAGTATAGAATGCCATACCACTGCCTTGCTCTCCCTGTTCAGCTATGTTCTGGAGAAACCGATATGTATGAATTAATATGTTAGTATCAGTTTAACATGAGAGATAAACAACAACAATATGGTAATGCTGACATATATTAATCAAAAGTTTAAACTGTCACCTTGGCATATATATAATCTAAAATTTCAAGAGTCTTTTTTAGGGACCGTATGGTGCCATGATCTTCATGAGTGTATGTCTGCATAAACGAAAACAAAAGGCACACATCAGTACGGACTATAGAAACTTTCAGTGACAAATTCTAGTGAACTAGTAGAATCAAAGAATTTAATATGGGACGAGGATTCTGGAATCTCAAACAATCTTCTATTCGGATTGTATGGAATGCTATAGAAATTATTAAATCAGGAAAACTATGTGGAATACTTCAGATAGTACGGCAGATAATAACATCTAGTATAGAGAAAAAGGTTATAAATTCGTAATTACATAGTATGGATGTCCATTTGTCCTGAAATATCGAAGAGTCTTCCATCCACCTGTATAAGCTGGGTGGAATAAAATGGAAGGGTTAGTGGTAACCACGGGTTCTCCCTGCTTGGCTACTGTCAATGGTTTAGGGTTTGTCACAACTATCCCATCTACGACATATTGTTCCAGGGACACAAATTGTTCCAGGGTCGACATAGTGGTGGTATTCATGAGACTTCGCTGCAAAATCACAAGACAATTATTATGGATCTATATAACAGAATGAAGGGATGACATAATAAACAATAAGAAGTATACTCGGTTATTAATTGACAGAAACTGAATATAGAAGGATATGCCCAGAAATCTTTAGAATCAAAGTACATGATGCACATTTCATGGTTACAAATGTAAAAGCATGACAACATTGGATCGTGTATTTGTTGATGACAGAACAAACTTTGTCGTTTCGAGAATAATATTGCTGTAGTTCAAACCTCTCAAGTGGACTTAATTGTATTTACAACAAAAAAACAAACTAGTAGCACCCGATGGTAAGTACAGTCACGGGAATTTCTGTTATTAGTTTCTAGTTTTTTTTGAACAACATGAAAACTAGTAGTACCATTACTTCAACAATGAGATACACATTGGACAGATAGTCACACTCAATTTGCCTAATTTCCCAACCAATCATTGCATAGTTTAATTACATATATAAATAAAGAACTGTCATGCTCTAGCAAACAAAAAAGTTTTCATCTATTCCAATTGTGTCTAGATAGATCACAAAAGGAAAATAATATTCTAGCAAATGATGGTAAGCGTTCATCCGATCCTAGCATTTCTAGATATAAAGTCACTAATGATGGTATATATATCAATCTCATTTGACAATTTATTCTAAACACACATAAAGTGGCCAACTAGTTCAACCGTTCTTGAGACATGAGGGTCCTTAAATATTTCTTTAACAATTTCAATTTTGAAAAGCTTCTTTCATCTGATACCACGACATTGTCTTTGTTGCATATATAACTTCATAACCCTTAACATAGAGATTAAATCATTTAACTGCACATTACGAGCCATCTGAATAAGATGATTTTTCTTGCAAATTTAGTGCAACAATCTTCTAGTTCATCTGAAGGACTACAGCAGCGTGGGCAGCGGCAATCACCGACCAGCAGCTAAGGTCACAATGTGAGTGCGGCGGCTGCAAAAATTTGAGATGCAGCTGCCGCTGTGATCTGCGGTTGCTTGTCATTGCCATTGCCGTACTGAGCTTGTGCTACTTGGTCACAGATGAAGTTTTTGCTGGATGAGTGCCCCTGGGATGAAGTTTTTGCTGGACTTGTTACCTGCGCTACAGGCTGCTAAGGGCCTAATCGGGTGAATTTTTGTTATTTCTGGACCAAGACCTCTATAAAGACATGTAACAGGGAGGGGCCCCTTGGAGTCGGGGACCTTGGGCAGCCATCCCGCTTGCCCCCCTCCAGGGCCGGCCCTGGCGGCGCGCGCATCTTTGCGTACCAATGTAAGACCCGACGTCCTTCTTTGGCGCCCGGTGGCGCGTCGTGTGCCAGAGGAGCACACGTGCCGCTCTGCGCCGTCGAGGAGGGCAAGCAGGGAAGCTCCCCCGCGACTGCCGCGAGTGAACTTCCCTGGCAGCGTGCGGGCCTCACCATGCATGGCCGCACGCGGGAGAAGGGTGAAGGGGACCCATTGACTGTAGTGGAGGAGGCATTGCATCTCTTTGTGATCGAACCGCTCTCCACATTCAGGCCGCCCCTGACTGTCCTAACACGCATCACTGCCTTTAGTCTCCGGCCACCACAATTACCGCCGACTTTGGCCACCATGGAGGACGGCCACCGTGCTCATTTCAAGAATGGAATTAGCGTCCAGTTTCTTTGTGGTGCAACCGAGTAGGCGGAACAACGGTTCGTGTTAACAAATGGTAACTCAGGTTTTCAAAACTAAACAATAAAACATGCATGAAATCATTATCCTTTTTCAGTAGTTGCGCCATAGAATACATTAGTCAATAACTATTCAATTGTTGCCCCATAGGAAATATTAGTCAATAAATAGAACTTTGAAAAAATATTGACTCAATAAATAAAAACATTCACTCAATAAATAGAAATGTTGAAACAATAAATATATAGGAATATTGACTCAAAAAAATAGAAATATTGAATCAATAAATTGGAGTGCGGATGCAGCAAAAGAGTTTGCTCAAGTAAATCAAGTTTTCTTGTCCATCTTTTGCTTCTCCATATGAATGAGTTTGTTGTCATTTTTTTTTACTGCCACTCAAGCAGAGTTTAATTCGGCCATATGAGTGTAGTTGTGTTTTGCTTAAAATAAACTACTAGCGAATGGGCCACATATGGCTTGTGTGACTTTGTCATATGCATCTCACGCTACATAACCTATCTCTTATTTACAATCGGTTCATGCCCCCCATTGTTGATATTCTGGGTCATTCATTGTGACATTTCCACACAGGAAGGAAGATTTCAATCAATCCTGTGAGAACAATAATATTTACAAACATGTTCTTACAGCCAAATAAATGAAGTAACTAAGATGGTAATATATAGGATATTCTAAATAAAATAAGTATTTTTTGAAATATTCAAACATGTGTGAAATATCTTTTTTTGTATATATGAATTTAAAAGATAAACTCTCTTTATCCCCTGGGCCCTAAAATAAAAAAATGTTAAAAACGTTCTTATTTTTCAACATATTTAGGAAATGACTTTATTAAACTAGCAAGTTGATAAATTTTAAACACTGTCGGGCACGTGGCACACGGCGGGCATGCATAGCGCGGCTAGGGGCCTCGATGTTAGGAGAGACACAGATCGATGAACTGATGCGAAGATGGCAAACATGTCGAGACGTGTGTATGGGTCTCTTTGGCGAGCAAGCGTGCAATTGTCTGCACGGCGCATGCACAACGTTGACAGGACCGTCCTCGACATGCCGGTCAACTGTAGTACGTGGTGCTTCCTGGATTGTTCGACTAGGAATGTTTGTGTTCTGATAGCCAAATTTTTTATCAGGATTCCTCCACCTGTTCGGAAGCAAGCGCCTACCACCTCTAAGGCGGATAGATCGACTAATAATAAGTAAAACAATATACACGTCCCCACAGGTTGAATCTGGACCAAAATTCAAACATCATGTATCTGCAATCTGCATGTACGGTAATACATATACAAAGAGGATCGAGATGATTCAACCGGCTGCGACCTAACCAAGCACGAAGGTGATGATTCAACCGGCCCCGACCTACCATGTATTCATGCTAGTATGTAAAGCATCACGATGTAAGACGCTACAAACGAGAAGTTAAATCTAGAGATCTAGCAGGGAAAATGCTCAAATAGAAACTAAGTAAAACAAATATGAACGCTCTGACGGGTCAAATCGGGGCCGAAATTCAACATAATGTATGAAGTACATACACAATCGATGGAGAGGGGCGATTCGTCCTGGATCTCAGCAGCTCCAAAGGCGAAGAGGTCGACCAGGCGAGAGGGGAACGAGAGAGGGGCGCATGCAGTGGCACACGGGAAGATTTGCTACCGAGATGTACAGATGAGAGGGCCTTGGCTACTCATTTATTATAGCTAATTATTTAGTAATTAACTAGCAGGGAGGCATGGTTTTGGAGAAAAGAGGAAAGGAAAGCAGCAGCAGTAATTGAATGCAGTGCTACAAGACACGCTAGTACAGAGGGCAGTGAGTCAGCAAAGTCAGACGGGCGCTCCGCCGAGAACACGCCATCAGTTTCACGAACGACGACGACGACCACGGATATATGGATCCTTTCTGTTGGGGGAAACGACAGCGGATGGAGGCGAGTGATGAATGACTGGACGAGGCTTGGTGAGAGAAACGTGATGTGCGGCTCATCTGTCTCGGGTCGGGATCCCTGTCGCGACGAGCCCGCCTCGCCGGAGCGCCGCTGATGTTTTGGTTGTGCTCTCCACAGCGCCGCCGCAGTCCGAGCGATCATGCATCCCTCCCCTTACAGAAACTGCGCAGTCACCACGTCCTTGCATCCAGCACGTCCACGCACTTTCCATTTCTTTGTGCGTTCATGCATCTGAACACCTACCCAAAATGGCCCTGCAATCTGGAGCAAACAGGATGCGAAGAGCCCGCCAGACACGTGACGCCACTGAAGCAAGGTTCAGACTTTGTGTGAAGCCACTGACGTGACCTGCACTATCAATCCCGGAACACAGTGTCGTTACGACCTCTCCTCCGATCCATCATCAGCTCGGCTGCCGTCTCCCACCGCAAGAACATGTTCATGCTGTATCGCCAGCGCTGGCGTTGCTAACTTCTAGGCAAGATCATACGGATCACCTAGAAGGATTTATCCTGATGCCTCCCATCACCAAAATGCGCATTGCATCATTCTTACTACTTAACTAGCATCACGCAGATACATATTTGGGGGACAGTGAGTTTACAAACGGGTGCCCCTCAGGTGAAACAAAGTGATATCAGGGAAATGCAAAACGGAGATGTTGAATCAGCTAGTACACAAAGGAGATTAGTAACATAGATGCATGTGAAATACTTTTTATAAGGGTACATGGGAGCTCTATATGTACTCATGTATTCACGTCATGCGTTAATAACATACACAACTACTCCTTATGTACTTTTTTTTTCATAAAAGGAAACTGAGATAACCATCAAGCATTTGTTTGCTTTTGTATAGTTCACTCATAGTTGTGGTAGGTGAGATGTGTCATGAGTGCCAACTCCTCACATCTATGGTAATTCCGCTTGGTAAATGTTTTAGGGCTCTGTACATGGCCACAACAAGGGAAAGAAGAGCAAGGAAAAAGAACATAAAGTGATTATTATTAGTAGCGCGCAGATAATTGATAACAATATATATACTATTGACTATGGTGATTAACCACCCATTCCTTATCTATAAGCTCTTTTGTACGCTTCCATGAGGGCCTCTGTGGAAGCAGAGCATGCTGATCGAAGAGATCATCTGAATTTGGACGAATAAACAGCCTGCAAAGATAAGGTTCGTGTGGCACAAGGCATTTAAAATTATTTTGAGACCCTCTCTTTAGGTCTGAGACATATATGAAGATGTCACAGAAATATGCCTCCAGAATAAAAATAGAGATAGATTAGAAAAATGCCTACAACAAAGCATTTCAATAAAACGTTTTTGTTATAGTGAGAACAAAGGGGGAGAAAAACTTCAGGTTCATAACAATGAACAATGAGCTGCACCACCTGAGAAAAAGTTGGTCTGCTTTTTTGTCAATTTATTATATTTCTAAACAGTAGTATTTTAGATATGACCTTGGTGCACGATACATTTTTTTGGTTAGCTTACTTTCTAAAGCTTTATAATTAATTTTTGACAACCTTTTGCTGGCGTCAAAGCTTTTTTTTTTCTATTCCCCGGGACTTAATAATGGCGGCTCCTCTTCTGCGCTGGTCTCGTTGAATGTCCACAAACCTCTGCTAACTCAAGTTGGTTGAAATTGCACCACAATGACGATGTCCAGCCAAGTATCAGGACAGCATGTTGCGTATCTTCTTCCTGCCCGAGCCCCTCTCTTTAAGAATGCCCATCGCCGATTTGGTGCACTAAAAGGGGGTCATGTCACAAATGACGAGCTCATTCTTGTGTGCGCTGCAGGATTAACCCTAGGACTTCCTTTGTTCACTTGACAAGAGAGAATTGACTGACTCGAAGGAATAATGTCCCTGATGCCACCCGTTCCGAATTGCGTGCTATAGAGTGCCCAATATTTTACTAGCATAAGATATATGCTCTATTCGAAGCGAGTATACAAGTGGATGCGTCCAAAGAAAAAGATAGGGAAGACTGGTAAATGAAAAACCAGCTGATTTTGAGAGCCAGATCAGTATATATAGGAAAGATTCTAGCTTGAATAAGCTAGAATCAGTGACGTGAGTAGAGAATTGATGCATGTGTCAACTTTTATGAGGGAACATGGGGACGTTAAGTACTCATCATATCATATCTTTACTTTGAAGGATCCTTTTAGAGCCTTCACATTAATCCTAAGAAAATCCAATAAACTCTCACAAAAATGCAAAATAGTCGGCCATTAATGTAGACCATGGAAAAACCAATGCACCAGGCGGATAGGAACGCAAAATAACCCTTCTCCCTCATCGTCGTCCTCGAAATGAAAAAAGGCAATTGCCATCATCCAGCTGTGGACAAGCTTCTTAGTGAGGGGTCTGGTCCAATTAGGACAAGCTCCGATGGATTTTATCCCTGATTCTTCCTCAATTCTATTTTTGCTCTTCTCAAACTCTTGGCATAAAATCCTGAAATTTGCGACATTGTCAATCATCTTGTACAATTTGATCACACATTTGTCTTCTACACCCCCAACGAATTCATTTTTGTGGTCACCAACACCTATTCAACCGGACCTCGTCGTCGGCAATCTATCTCTTTCAAGTGGTACATACACGCCGCGTTCCTGATACGGTTTGTTCAACATGCTGCGGACATAGCACCTCGGCCAGCGTCCGGAGATGCGCCGTTCATGACCCGTGCGCGATGGTGGTGGAGCGTCTTGGCGCGGGTGCCATCGCCCAGCTTAATGTCGATACGTGCTGACTCGGTGTCTGCACGGTGCATCCCTTGACCAGCGGAATGCGCATGCACAGATTTGACATGACTCTGGTTCGGCCAAGTCGGGATTGCGGGTCAAGACGCACACAAACGGTAGTGGCGTTCCCTCGAGGAAGAACGTCAAACAAGAAGCTGCCCGGGGCAGTCTGGCAGTGATGATGATGACACAACGCATATGCCTTGGTGCTCTCTGATTTTGGGAACTCGTTGGTGCTTTTGCAATAATTGGGACTAAGAATTTGAGAGTTCCAGTACAAAATTAGGCAATTTCGAAATAGGGATGGTACGGTGGTCGTATCAGATACGGTTATCCCAACAGATGCCACCGCCGCTTTGCATGCCTGCTCGCCAGGACGCCTCATGTGTTCTGGCTGTCCCTGGAGATCGAACAAGGGCGACAGCCTCGGGCAGTGACGCTGACGCCATATGACGCATGGCTGCGCCACGAACGTGCCTCGACACTCTTCGCTTTGATGAACTCGTAGCTGTTTCTCATCGCTTGGGGCCAAGGATTCGTGAGCTTGGTAACAAGCTATTTGGAACCAGCACGTCTCGAGTCCGTATCGCGACGAGCCGGAGCGCCGCTGATGTTCTCTTCGTCCTCCGGAGGACCGACGGAGTCCAAGCGATCATGCATCCCTTCCCTTACAGAAACCACACTGTCACCACGTGTTTGCATCCAGCTCGTCCAGATAACTCAGCTCATGCATCTGAACGACTGCGACACATGGCGCTGCAATCCGGAGCAAACAGGACGCGGAGAGCCAGGCAGAAGCGTTGTGCTCTTGAAGCGCGGTTCAGACTTCGTGTGGCACGCTGCGGCGGTCAGACGCGCCACGATGGAGACAGGGACGTCGTGTCGTTCTCGATCCCTCCCCCGATCCATTATCAGCTCGCTCGCCGTCTCCCACCGCAAGAACGTGTTCATGCAGTACTGCCAGCGCTGGCGTTGCTAACTGCTGGGCAAGATGATTCTAGTCATCTCGAAGGATTTATCCTGATGCCTCCCATCACCAAAATGTGCACTACATCATTCTTAGTACTTAGCTAGCATCACGCAGATATATGTTTAGTGGAAAGTGAGTGTACAAACGGCTGCCCCTTAGGTTAAACAAAGTGATGTCAGGGAAATGGAAAACGGAGATGTTGAATCAGCTAGTAAGCAAGGAGAGGACTAATAAAGATGCATGTGACATACTTTTTATAAAAGGGTACAGGGGAGCTCTATGTACTCATGTATTCATGTCACGCGTTAATAACTACTCCTTATGTACTTAATATACTCAGAACTAGTATGGCTACCCGCACATTTGCGCGGCTAGACTTGTTATACTATTTAAAATATTTTTATATTATTTTAGAAGTTTAACATAGTTTATTGTTATTACTTTACTCTATATTTATAAAATAGTAGAAAAAATAGATTGGAGAATTTCTCATCGCCCCTCAATTTGAGTGTGAGATAAGTCATCATTTATCTTGGATTGTGTCTTACCTAACGTTGTCTTTGATATTATTTTAGAAATGAGGTTGCTTCAAACATGGCATGTTAAACAACTAACATATGTCATGGCAGGAAAAAAGAATGCATCGTGCTACAAATAAATCTTTTGAAGGAAATGTGTGACGCTAAAAATAAGATAGTGTCCGTGCTGGCTATATATATCACAATGTATTTTTATAACAGTGTATTTAGAAATCAGGATTAATTGTTTATTGGACATTTTTATTATTTCAAAATTTAGCTATTTTGGGCTCATAATGGTATGGTTATTAAATTAAAATAAGAATTAAAGATATTTTTAGCTATTTTTTATAATCCAAATTTATTTTTTTAGACTTGTAATGGCATGGTGGGTAATTTTGTCTATTTTTTATTATTCTGAATTTAGCTATTTTTATAAATATTTTTAAGGGGTTTTCTAACTAATTGTTTCATAACGGCAGTGGTGGGTAATTTTCTCTTCTTATTTTCTCATATTAACGTGAGAATTTCTAGCATTTTAGAATGAACGTGGTGGCTCCTTTTTGACGTCAAATATATATATATATATATATATATATATATATATATATATATATATATATATATATATATAAATAGATTAAAATACTAAATAATGACCATCAAAGGATATGTGGTAGGTGAGATGTGGCATGACTGCCAACTCCTCACATCCACGCTAATTCCACTTGCTAAATATTTTAGGGCTCTGGTATGTACTAGATGCAACAAGGCAACATCATAGTTTCCTATATATACAAACAAAGTAGAGCAAGGACAAAGAACATAAAGTGATTAGGTGTAGCGCATGCAGGTAATTGACAACAATAGATGCACTATCGACTGTATAAACGGCTTCCTTTTTGACGGCGCTTTCTGACCCACCTGCGCGCGGTGCATCCGGTGACGTCTGGCCGCTGAGCTGATACCGGACGTGCTAGCTGTCGTCGGTCGAGCTGGACGACGGCTTGCACGGGACACGCCGCGTTCCGGCTGATGCAGCAGTTTGTTCAGCATGCTGCGCGCGTGGCAGACGGCGGACATATATAGCAGCGGCTGCTTGCCTCGGCCAGCATCCAGAGAGATTGTCTGCTCGGCGCGCATCCGGTGTCTAGGGGCCATTTTAACTTTCTGTGAACCGTGATGGGACCGAGCCACGGCAAGCCTGCCACGCTGTGAACAACCAGCTGCCGCAGGCAGCCAGGTAGTGACACTAGCGCGACGATGCGTGTGCCTCAACACTCTCTGATGAACTCGTAGTGACAGGGCATGTGGAACGCGCACGGAAGGCAACCAGATTCCTGGCTTGTTCTTGCCAGTAGCGGCGTCTCTTTGATCAACAAGCTGCTGCTCGCCTCCTGGCGGCACATGCGCATGGCGCAAGGCAAGAATCATCCCGCCGGAGGCTTAGTGGGTGCGGCATTTCTACGAGCACGTCTCGGGTGACCCGTGCATTCCTGCCCTTTCAGAAACAAGACGCACACCTTCCCTGAATTCGCTGACCTCGACCTCTGAACCATCGTAGCCCGGGGGGGGGGGGGGGGGGGGGGGGGACGCTATTTTAGAGTTTAATTACACCTTTGATCCAGATACTCGAACTATCATATTTGCATATATGCACACTACACTAAAGTTGAAACCATCTCTACTCTCTAAAGAACCCATATCAAACAAAGGGGTCAAGCTTGAACTCAAAGAAAATCCGAGCTGTGCTTAACCCTTCCCCATTTTGTCCACTTTAGCATACTAGCGTTGGAGAGCAAGCCCCAGGGATTCATCGTGAACTCCTGCCCGGCAATTTAGTACTTCAGCAAATGCATACTGTCTTCAGCTTCTTTGTGTGGCACAGGAAGTTTGCTGTGCTTGTGCTAAACACGAAACTTAACCAATTTGCGGATTGCAACCAGCCAGCACTTGTTTTTTTAGAAGCGGAAAAATATTGATAATCCGGCCTCCGCATTGAAAATGCATATCTAAACCAATAAAGAACCAGTTGGGAGAAAAATACTTTTGACCTGCCACATTTTAACTACCTGTATATCAACCAATGATTTAAATCCCGCCCCCAAATTACAGCCGCTAGATAAAAAATATGGACCCACCGAGTCATCAGATTGTCACCCGAATGTCACCAATGACGCAATTTGCACACGTTTCGGACCCCTTCCCGACGTCTAAACTCACCGAAGAAATTGTTTACCTGCCCACCGTACCCTTCTTCCTGATTGCCGGCCACTTGATTTCCTTCCTTCCTCATCCGCATCGTCAGCGTTTTGCTAGCCACCCGCACGACTCACACCCGGTGATTACGTTCCAGTTTCCTAATTCGAATTTATTTCCATTCCATGCATCAATCTATTCTGTTCCCCTTCCTATTCCTCTCCTCCCGTGGGGGTGAGCTGAGGGCGCCGCCGCCGCCAATCCACCGATGACGCACCGTGCTGCATCCCACCGATCTGCTCCACCGGCGCCCTTTCTCCGCCCTGCGTGCCACGTCTCCCATCGGACGATGACGATCTCGAGCGCCACAACGACGATGACGACCTCCTCCCGCGGCCCGCTGCCTCCTCAACAACACGCCGCCATCCATTCTAGAACCTAGACCGCCACATCAATGGTCCATCTCGACGGCGGCAACAGGTTTGCTTCGCGTTCTGCTGGACGGCTGTCGTGCCACTGGCGAGGTATGCAACCAATTTCATTTTCTGATCTCATATTTTAGCGTGATAGTTATCTTCATCACTCATGATCGCTGTGGGCAGTCATGGGATCCGAACCTTGGGGTTGTCCCTCTTTTGCCATGGCCGCTGGTAGCAATCCTGAGCGATGGAGTAGTAGGACCTGTGCCATGTATCTCCGCTGGGATCGAGAACATCGCTTGTTGTGACCTGCTCCGTTGGACATCATGGGTCGTATTTTTACTGTTGACAACTGTTTGGTACATAGGCATCAAGCACGATCTTTCTCACTACATGTTTTTATGCATGACACAGATAAATGGTTCTTGAAATGGTATATGCATGGTTTATAGTTGCTGAACTGTACAAGCACATCACAGTTTTGAACCTTTGATGCAATACTAAATATCAGTATCAGATTCATGGACCGTGCTATCTATTTTTTTTTTATTTTGCCTGTCAGGTCGGGATTTACATCAACTAGCCACTCCAAGGCTTTAGTCTGCACATGAACGTTCAATATTAGTTGTTGTGGATGCAATGACGCTTCGGTCATGCCGGATAAGTTTACTCTGCACATGAATGAATATTCAGGTGAGTTTATAGCGGTAGAGCTGCCTTTTCATTCAGTGCAATATATGTTCATCCTCTCATTCACTTTACTGTACACATGAATAATCAATCTTACTAGATGAGTACCCCACGGCAAACTGCCGCGGGGCAGAATGTAGTTTGCTTCAATAAAAGGTTATGAATGCCGCGGGCCGAATGTAGTTTGCTTCAATTAAAGGTTATGAAAAAGCTCATGTTATATATGGTAGCGTAGGTTATGAAACTCATGTTATATTTGCACAACCAGGATGACAAACATTTTCATTCACTTAAACTCATATTAAGCTTGGAATTACAACAAAAAAAAGTTGGTTAGATTGTCTGGTACTCCAAGCTGCTAACATTCATCACATTAAATGGCTAGAAATAGCCTAGAACAGGTTGCAGATAGAGTATCTGACTACTATTCAAATCAATCAGTATGCTTTAAGCTTAATATACAGAGTTGAGCATGTTTACGACATGAATGAGGAAATAATATGGTTGAGAGTGGTAGGAGGTTTCTATAGTGAAGCTTTGTTTACAACAAAAGAAAGAAGTTGAGACATGCTTGTACTCATCCGTAAACATCCACCACACATTATATGGCTGGAACAAATTACAAAGTTGAGACCATGGTTGAATATAAAAAGGAGGTGAGGGTGTGTTGACATCATGAAAAATACGGAAATAAACTATAATACATGGTTGATATCCATCCACAGCTTGTTCTATGACTGAAAATAACGTCTATCTTGATTAGAATAGCAAAATCCAAGAAATGGTTATCTGGGTACCATATGCCTACAGGAAAACAATGGCAAGGAATCATTGTCTGAACAGAGTATATAGAAAAAGTCACTGAAGTTCAAATGCAAATGTGGAGTGCACATCATGGTGAATGAATTGAGCGAAAAGAGGGTTGACAACAAAACTGAGAACTGTGTCATGTGCAATAATCATTGTTTAATAAAGCATAGTAGGAACGGTGTGAAATAAATAGCCAAGATATATCAGAGCGTAAGAATGTATCATCGACACATGCAACTAAAATCAGACCCAAACACAATAATGGTATATCATGGCCAGTATGGACATCAAGCTAAAACTATATTTACTATGGGGATTGCAACAATGATATGGAAAATTACACCAGGACAGGGAAAGATAAGCATAATCATAGGATGCTTTTTATCCTGAGCCGTACATTAGGTAGAAGATGGTAAGAGTTGCATGCAGAGGATGTAAAACTACAGGCGACGTGTTACAGGAACAAAAAATGGAGAGCAGCAAGCTACGCATCAGCATAGAGAAATTAATATTACCAAAACTTGTATGTTCATTATATGAACTTAGATCTAATGGCCCGGCCAATGCATGTTAACATAGATTGTATTTATTGTGTGGAGAGATTAGTGTGCGATCTATTTCTTAGGTCTGTATATTGTTTAGCATGTACTGAAATTAAAAAAACAAAATGGTTTGTAGCACATGTTTTGTTTTTGCATACAACAGTGCACAAAAAAAATATAAAATTGTGGGTCTCTGATAACAGTTTAGGGTGTGTAAGGCTAGATGCAAGAGTACAACATAACATGAATGTAGGTTGGAGACTACTAACAGCAGCACACCACAACCTTTTCTGTCTCTTTCCAATGCTTCATTTAGGTTGCCCCATATTTGAAATTTTGGTGTTCTTTCCACTTCTTCCTCTACTCATTATATTATTTGAATTACACAAATGAAATGGCCACATGCATATGATCCTCCAACAAATTATTGCTACGAAACAATTTTAACATAATGACGTCAGGGAACCCAGTGTCATGGATAAAAAAAATCAGAAATTGTAATAGATGCATCTATCTCACCTGAATAAGCAATTCTTGTTTTATTTTACATATAATATTAGTGGCAGAACTCGAATATGTAAATTTGAATATTCTTAACATTTCTTTGGCATTGAATATCTGAATGAGCAAAACCTGGGCATCCAATATAAGCAGCGAGCTTTTGATATCATCTGTGAACATGTTTGTAACACCAAATATTATTCACATTTTTTTTTTTGGCATATAATATTTTCAGCAACTCCGTAACAACAAATATTTACAACATGTCGTTGGCATCGACTATCATCAGCATGTCTTTCACATCAAATGCTATTAACATGTTGTACGCATCGAATATCACTGCCATGTTCTTGGCAATGATCGAATACCATCATTTTTTGTTCTTGGTATTGGTTTTTTATACAACGATCTCATATGAATGTATGAGTCTCAGGAAGTAGGAATGCTAAAAATAAATAAAGAACAAAAGACAACAGATCCCCACTTATGTTCATGAGTGCTGCTTGAGGTTGCAGTTCCTGAAGGACGATCAAATCTATTAAAGATACAGTGCATTTACATAGACATATGAAATATTTTGAAGCACACAAACATATGGGAGGGGGAAAAGTATACCCGCCTCTAAGGTAGCCGGTATGCATGATTGGTGCTCCTGTCCTTCCAGAGCAGTAGGAGTATCTGGCCATGGGTAATCTAAATGTAAGTTGAAATTTTAATGTGCCAACAAATGAACTAAAGATATGGGGTATGAACCATGTAGACTATGTGCAAAATCATCCACAATATATGCCATAAATTCAGAACATCAAGCATACCAGATGGTTTCCTGGTTGGTTTGAATGCACATGACGACTGCATGAGAAATGGAAATCTGGGGGAAAATCACTTGTGCTTTCCAACGACCGGCATTTTGGCCATCCTCTAGAAGGAAGTGTTGGGTCTGGTTGACTTGGCTCTAAGAAATAAGCAGAATGGTAAGATAAGAATCCACCAAGCAAATGGAATGAAGGGGATTAAAAAACACTCGAGAAACCTCACAATATATGTAAGAAGGTACCATTAAGCTAATGAAACAGTATAGAGAACCGACCAAATGTGACAAAAGGAAGCACAAAAATTAAGACAGAAAGCTAAAAACTCACCAGCTGGAGCAGCATCGATGCACATACGTCATCGGACCACCCGTGAAGATGATAATTGGGAATCTACTGGCGAATCACTGATACTTGGCGCCACCCTTTTCTTATTAGAGGTAGTAGCATGTTGCGACATATCTAAATACTAATTAGAAAGAAAGATACTTGGATAAGCACAAACTCGATGTAAGGAGAAATAGTATCAGAAAATAGATGGTGCATAATTTCAATATGGAAAGGGAACAACATCTGATTATTTAACTGGACATGCATTTTGCCTAACAATACACAGGTCCGTAGTGTCATTAGAACTAAAAGCAGCTTTATTGCCCAGCCCCATTCAACGGCCATTGTGTTTTATTAATTCCAGAGGAATTAGAATTAAGAGCATCAGAACTAAATAGATCGAGCCCATAACATTCCACTGGGTCACAGCGATTTGTAATTTGTCTCGTGAGCAATTAGAATCAACAGCACCATGACCAAATAAAGTCCAGCCGAACCCTAACATTAAGAAAAATCACTTGAAATAAATCAATAATAGCATGCTGTCGCAAGGGGAACAATTAGAGTTAACCAACTTAACAGCTGAGGAAACCTAATCGATTATAAAAATTGGTAAAAGCCATACTAGCGGCGGATGTAAGACGGCATGGGTGGGGTGAGACACGCGGCAGCCCTGGTGCTCAGCCGGCACGGCGGCGCGAGACGCGCGGCAGAGCAGCGGGGGTGCGGCTAGGCGGCACGGCTGTGCGGCGGCGCGGGGCGAGAGTCGGTACGGCGAGGTGGTCGGAGGAGCTGCGTGGCAAGGCGAGGGTCGAGCTGCACAGCAGAGCAGCGGCGTGTGAAGCTAGGTGGCACAGCAATGCGGCGGCACAGGGTGCTAGACGGCGCGGTGAGGTGGTCGGAGGATCACCGCGCTGCCGTCGGTTGGTGAAGCAGGCACGGTGCATGGTGGATTGTGGCCACGATGGAAGATGATTTGGTTGGGGTGCTGGACTGCTGGGGGAGGAAGCTTCGGGAAGGAGATTTTGGCAGGGGTGCGGCTGGAGTGGACAGAGAAGGAGTTGGGGGAGGAAGAGTCAGGAAGGAGCTGTGGGCACGGACCCGTACAGCTGCGGCAACGGACAGCCGGATGGAGCACAACGATTACATCGGACGGCCAGCAGACCATGCTGCATTGGAACAGTAGATTATGAACATTAATTTCGCACAGTAGAATGCGGGCCCTGCCGGGAGGAGCTATAATCTTATTATGATTATGATTCGATCGTGTCACAGCGTTGTCCATTCTAAATTAACTTTTGGTGGTGCTTCAATATTGATTTGATAACTTAATTCCATAAGCACAGTACAGTATGTCAAGTTGTTCTTCGTTGAATTTACAAGAAACAAAATTATCATCCGTTTATTTATTTGATTTGTAGTAAGCCTGTAATGGTTTGGAAACCAACACCTGAAATATACCTAGAAATTACACTAAAATTAGATACTTGCATTGTTGACTCGTGTCGATTGCTCAGCAAGGACAGATCGATGTCGCCATCCTGTTATTTATTTGCAGTCCGTGAGGAAGATGTGCAGCTCGTCATATATAGCTGGTGGTGACCAGCCTCCCGACCTCTGGAGAAATCATCATCGATGGATCCGTTTGTGTTGTGTGTGTCAATGACGTGCTGGGGCTTTTATTGTGCCTCACCCCTCGGCCATGCAGTTGAAACAGAGGAGGCACGTAAGAACAACCTTTCAGATTCACTAGCAGAGTAGAATGGCATCTTTGACGATTATGGAGATCTATGGTAATTTCTGTTCACCCGTATTTATCTGAAATTCCCCAATTATCATGATTTCAGTCGCCAAGCATTGTTTTTTCCTTCTGTTTCCTTGTAAATTTGTAGTCAGTCTTTTCTTTTGCCATTTTGGCTCTTTGTACAGTTCTTTTTTCCTTCTGTTCTTTATATTAATAAAAAAGCACACAGTAGGGGCCTCCCTTGCTGTAGTTTCGGTTAAAAAAAAACATTGTTTTTTTTCACAAATACGCAAGAGAGTTGTGTATCTTTGTATTAGAGAGGAAAAAAAGGTCCCCTACATACTATGCCATGTCACTCCGGAGTGAGGTATGAGGGGCGGATTACATGATTAGATGAAACCAATAAAATACACACAAATTTCGTGAGACCTGAGCAAGGCGTAGCCTATCAAGAACTGTTAATTATGTGATTTGATTTGACCTCACTATTTCGATATGTTTGCCATGCAGAAGAAAAGCCGATAATTATAACCTGCTGTGGTGCCTGGCGTCCAAGTGCTGTTCATATACATGGGGCCTATATGAGGAGTAGCCAAACATGAGTAGAGTTTAAGGAAGTCAGGTGAGGTCAGATGTGAGTTCTTTTGTTGTTGAGTCATGCTAGGAAAGGCATATCTCAACTTTTCTTTGTTCACCATTCTTTTGCTGTAGATTCCGCTGACATTGAATTCACATTGCAACTAGATGTGAAAGATGCTACAGGGGTTGCTTATCAATTTTTGATGGAATGCCCGTGCATGCTATGGTTAGTAATTCTGAATTTTTTCTACAACTCTGTTAACCTGTTTCTATGTTGAAATTCAAAAATTGTACAGTCTATTTGTACCATGTTTGGAGTACATTTAATCAGAGGGCGTTGTTCGTTACTTGGCTTCAGTTTTCAAGCTATTGTTTTTGACACTTGGTCAAGGATTGCTTACAGGATCAGTGGTGCACTGATAAATAAATTGTGAATCAATGTCCATGATTTTTAAGTAAAAAATTCCACAAATTGATCATTTTTAATAATTAAAATAGTACATGATGTTATCCATGCTCTGTTTTTCCTTGGCTCTTAGATATAGATTGTCATATTTATTGTAATTTTTTATTTAGGTAATATTTTATTTTGTTTCCTTCAGTTAGGCGGTGAGTTCAAAACCTCATCTTACACATTGTTGTATTATCTTTTATGTGTTTTCATCTCTGATTTATTATTACTTCCTTGGACAGGTGAACCCTGCACCAAATCAAGTAAACACACATTTCTGCATCATGGGATGGGTTAGTATGTTTAAGGATGGTCACATATGGTTGTTCGAATTGCTGTAACAACAAGTGCTGGGTAAGAGCAACATGCTTCCTCTACCATCGATCAGTTGTCGTCACCTTCTCCTTGCATGTGAGATACTAGACGTTGCCAGGCCTCCCAAGGTAACAGTTTATTCGTGTGCATATCTGCCATATTTTGAACAGCAAGATGGAAAAAACAGATACATGCAACACGATGTGATGTGCTTGGTATGTTGTTGCAAGCGACGAGATCGTCTCTTTCTTGTTGATGTATAAGGAGACAAGGATGTAGCTTTCTAAGAGATTGAGGGCAGAAACTGTTATTTTCTTGCTCAGTTAGTTTCTACTTTAGTATGGAAACAGGGTCCTAAAACTATTTTTAGCAGAACTTAATTTTCATTCTTTTTTTAGAGCGTATTAAATGTTCATTCTTTGTTACTGCTCAGATGATGGGATAATGCAATGAGACAAATGATATAGTTGAAGTTTTCAAACAACAGTTGTGTGGTTCATGTGCGAGTCCGAACTATGCAGCTAGAAATTTAGTTTGAGATGTTTGTCTCTATCCCATTGTGTAGGATGACAAAAAAGTGAAGACCGAGTTGGTACACTTTTTCTTCTTGTGAAGCAATGAAAGTCACATGTGTAAACTTTTTGCTAGCACTTTTGCACATTACTTATCGTTAAGACCATATTTTGGCACCTTCTATGCGTTGTGAGTGTTAGGTTCAAGCTAAAATATAGTGTAACTTGTGATCACCCAAGGTGGTTCTTTCCAAACGAATTAAAAAGAAAAGTAAAAAAGTTGCACAAAATTCCGATGTTCCTGCCAAGTGACGTATTATTTTGACGCACGTGCATTGGTACTAGTATAGCCAAAAGGATTTACAAATAACAGAAATGCTCCATTCTAAAGCACGCAGGCTGGGAATAAAAGAGAGAAAAAGAAACAACTCTCCTGCAGCTGAGTACTAGATCCCTGTGGCTACCATCGCAACAAAAGGTTTAAGGTCTTGCCTTGCATCTAACTGGTTGCCACCATCTTTCCTTCTCACCACCACCTCTAGGCCTATCCAACCAATTGTCATGACACATTGTCACAGAACAATCGTCAGTGTTCTTCCGCACTATATCCCTTAGAAGATCTGCGTACAGATCACGATCGCCACCATCAAGACCTGACCATCCTTGCACAAATCCAGTTTGCCGGTTTTAGGCGTCTTTGCCGCACATATCGAACCCAAAAGAAAAATGGCTCACTAAAAATATGTGACAGCATCCACCGACACATAATTGGATCATAAATGCAGAGATCAAGCCTGGTGACATGTGGATCGGATGCCACCGTGTCCAATGTGCCAGCCGCCATGTAACCAGACGTCATCCACCCCCACAACCTGATCGAAGAGGAGAAATCGCTGGATCCATCCAAACAAGAGATGGCAAGAGGATCCATAGAATTCCCACTCTAACAGGCCGGTGTGACCCATGCGACCTCATCTTCCTCCTCTTCCAAACCATCCTCACGATCTGCAGGAAACGAGATCGTCGGCTTCCGCATCGATCGAAACCACATCAACCAGCCACAGGCAAGGAGATCACCATCTGCTCATCGTGCGCATAGGCCACGCCAATCACTCGCAAGCCTTGCCGGGCGACCCGCTGGCCAAGGCAACTGCGCGTAAGCCAATCGCGTGGGCAGGCCTTGCCCGCGACGCACAGGCCACACCAATTATCCAGCAGTTGTGTTGTTACCTAGTAGGCACTAGCATGGAAAGAAACTCAAAGCATTTTCCCTGACGCCACCCATTTCCAAAGTATACACTACAGTATGATCCATGTTTTAATAGCATCACACATGTATAAGTTTCACTCGCACAGAGTGTGGTAGTGCAAGGAGATTTGGACTTTGGAGAAACTTGTAGTATAACTTATCATACTGTGGATGCATGTGTCCACAAGCACTACATGTTGAGAGGTATATATGCATCAAGAAACATAGTACTTGAATAAGGTACTAAGCAATAAGGAGTCATATATAATGAAATGATGTTTTATGAGGCAGCAGGAAAGTGATAGATAATTTGGTAATTAATGTAGCCCACAAAATCATTACACCTCCGTAGGGAGCGGGGGCGTCATTTCTACGAGCCGTCTCGGGTCCCTATATAACAAGACGCACACCTTCCCTAATTTGGCTGACCTTTACCACTGATCCATCGAAACCTAGGGGTGGACGCTATTCGAGAGGTTTCATGCACTGTACAGCTGCACCATTTTTAGAAAGTACATTAGGCACATCATTAGGCTAATGTCCAATAAAGATAAGTGGAATCCGATCCTAAAATGATCTCAAGTCCAAAACTGTGACAAATTCATGTACTACTGTCAACAATCGTGCTACTCTTAGAGTATGGTACCCCTCCATTTCACCAAGGTTGTAGTTCTAGCACTATAACTTTTAATAACAAAATTTACTATTAGAATATACAGACTCTACATAAATGGTGCTCTCCATTTCACAAAAGTTGTAGTTATAGCATTAAAAAATTTAATTAAAAGTTATAATCCTCACTTTCTAGTGCACCTCTTTCCCTTCTTCCCCCTCTCATTTTTGCGCACTACATCTTTTTTCAGCCATTCCCTCTATCTCTCTCCTCCTGCTGCTCCTTTGAGATGGCTTGCCACAGAGGAAATGGCTTCAAAATGCCACCCAACGTCTTCGTGGACTCTAGGTGTTCATGACAAGGCGAAAAGATTGTTGTAACGTCAAAAGATTTTCCCTGATGCCCCTCATTCCAGAACTCTACTCTACAAACATGCTTAGTACATAAACTAGCATTACACTAATATATACTAAGTATTTCGTTCAAACTGAGTGTGACACCCCGTGTCACTGAATGTCAGAATAGTGCAAACCCAAACTGAGCAAAGACTGAAATCAAACCAAATTCAAATTCGAAATTCAAAGTTCAAACAATGTTCAAACCATAGCTTGTGAAAGAATTCAAATTTTTGCACAACAACTCGAGCAACCAAAAATACCAGTGAGTAGCCCTTCTGAAATAAGAATTTTGGAGAATTTTTGGTGATTTTTGAAATTCATTTCGATGCTCAAATAAATCCCCAAAGTTCCAAAAATGTCCAACTTTGACTAGCTGCCATTTGAATTCTTTTGCGAATTGAGATGTGCATGTTATGTCACTGGAAAGATCATCTCATGACCTTTCGAATGCAACCGGTTTTGCAATTTTTCGAGTTCATTTTCTAGTTCAAATCAAGCGCCAAAGATTGGGGAAATTTCAGTTTGAATTAATTCGGGAAAAAGAAAAGATACCGCCGGTCCCACCTGTCATCGACCCCTCTCTCACTGCCCGCGCCCGATGTCGCGCGCCGCGTGGACGCCGGCGTACGGCGCGACGCCGCGGCGCCCTGGCCCGCTTCCGACCGGGCGACGGCGTCAAAACGCGCCCCCCCTCCTGTCCGAGCGCGTCCATCTCTTTCTCCCTCGTTTCCCCACTCACCGAGCTCCCCGTCACTGAACCCTAGCTCGCCATTGCCGCGCCCGTGCGGAGCTCGAGCTCGACGCTGCCGGCGAGCCGCCTCCCGCAGAGCTGCTCTGCCAGAAGCCGCGCCAGGACCCCGCCAAGCTCACCATGGCCCCGTTGGCCCGGGACGTGGGATGAGAGGCACGGATTTCATCTTCGTCTCCAAGTCCGGCCGCGCGTGCCACTCCAACCTCGCCGTCGATTGCCCCATCTCCGGTGAGTCTTTGCCCGATTCCTAGCGCCTGCGGGTGCACGTCAAGCTTGCGCACCCCCTATTGCTTACCACTTCCTCCCTGCCGCAGTGTAGCCACCGGAAGCCAGTTTTTCCCCATCGCCGGCCAGCTTTGCCTCGCCATGGTGCTTCCCTGGTGAGCTCGCTCTCTCGGCCACCTCGTCGTTGACCGTGTCCGTGCCGAGCCTCCTCGCGTCGAGACGAAGCCTTTGCGCCAACACCTGCAGCTGGAGGACCTCCCCACACCTCTCGAGTCGCCGCCGAACCTCCGCCATCGCCGCAACCTCGTCGCCGACACTGTTCCGGCCGCCCCCACTAGCTCCTCGTCGTCGAGGTGAGAACCCCGTCTCGCTCTGCCCCCGCTCGTGCCCTTCGCTGGCCGATGCGCTCACCGGAGCTTACTCCGGCGAGTAGCGCCGCCGCCCTCCGGCAACGGTTCCGACATGCGCACTGGAGACCACAGGGCGTGGATCCCGTGTGGCTACACGGGATCTCGTGTGGCTAACTCCGTGGCCCCGCGTGTGTTCTCGCACCCGTGTGGTCAGATCCGGTGTGGCCAGCATGGATCCGGTGCGGCCCGATCTGTGTAGCCCCAGGTGTGGCTCAGATCTGATTGGTCGCGCCTGTTTTAAATCATTTTCAGATTTAGTTAATTTCAGAAAATGCACAGAAACTTCAAAAAGGCATAGAAAATACAATACACATCAGAAAAATATAAATCCAATTTCTTTGGACTCCATGTAACATCCTCTATCCAGCAAAAATACCAAAACACACTTTTGCAGCTTGTGTATTTTCTGGAAAATACATCTGTCCAGATATTGTTTAATTCCTTATAAATTCTCTGTTGCACAATAAATCCTGAACTCTTGCATGCCTGTCAAGAATCTGATGACACACCTACATAGCATTTTTCCACTGTCACATGTTGCCTAATTATTTTCTTATGATTTAAATCATGCTCTGCACTGTATAAACTATTATAAATAATCTACCTTGTAATAAATCATGGAACTTTACCATAAATCACTTCTAGTGGTGACTTTCACCAGAAAAATGCCACTGGACATAAATCAATTTTTGGAAATCGAATTACTTATTTAATCTACTCACGATTGATTAAATGATTAACTTAATTGAAAATCAATGAAGGAAATACTCCAGACGAAATTAATTAACCAAGTTAATCGTTTGCACTTACAGTGTAAATGACTGTCTTATCAAGTAATTAAATCATTAATTGCATCATATTCTTGCATCTAACTTTGTATTATTCCTTGTCATAACGTGTAGTGCCAGAGACGACTCCGGAGCCACTGGACTTCCAGCTGCCGGAGGAGCAGACCCAGGAGGTGCAGGAGGAGCAGCCGCAGCAGGACACTGACCCCGCTGACCCTGTTAGCTACGCTCCTGAGCCAGGCAAGCCCCGGTGCATGCCTCCCTATTTAGGATTTTATTTTCGCACTTGATTGGGGCTAGTAATTGATTGTGCATTAGGTTTATTAGGAGTTGATATGAAAACTTAGAACTGCATTAGGACTACCTTCTATATCCTACCTTGTGTCCTATTTTTGTAGAGGTGGTCTAGGTTACGATAGAACTTGCTAGGCTTAGTGGCTAGCGGACGGTAGAAGTCGAGTGGTAGGTCCCACTCGCATGATAGGGACCCTGGATTGTACTAGCTGGATTTAGGATTTGTTGAGACCGGACGGGGAATTGCTTGTATAGGATGGTTGGAGAAGGCTGGGCCTTCACGGTGGTGTAGCCCCGTCTGTGTCGATTGAGGACCGTTCGTTGTTGGCCCTATTGAGCAAGTTCGAACGTACTGACTCACATGCTAGTGTTTTTATGGGCCTAGTAAACCTAGTAGCCTGCGTCGCCCCGGATGTCTGGTAGATACTTTACTCTTTCTATCATGGTATTTGGGAGAGGTAGGGTGGCGTCCCGCGCAGTCAGCCGTCCGGGACGGGGGCTGCGGTGGGAGAGCCCTTCCTCGGGAGGAGTAGAATTTGGTACAGCTCTGGGGGTACGTAGCGTAAACGGTTGCCGTATGTGGCCTTTGCCGCGTATGGCGTGTGGTCAGGTTTTCTCCTGCAGGATGTACATCGATGCCGCCGCTCTCGGTCAAGAGCAACCTTGCTCAGTGCGTCACATCGTAGTGTGATATGATTGATGATATGGTGCTAGTCTATTTACATTACTGTTATTTACATTGCTATATATACTGTCACTGTTGATGTATTGATACTTTATACATGTTTTAGAGATATGCACACTGTTTTACTGGATAAGTACTTATCTTGAAAAAAATAAAACTTGAAAGTAAGGATCAAGTAATTAGTGCGAGTTATGCTATTGAGTCAGCCACCCCTTTTGTAGCCTTGCATATTAGGAGTCGGCTGTAGATAGCCAATTTGACGGGTAAGACTTGCTGAGTATTAGTTGCTCAGGGTTTGGCTCTTTATGATTTTATTGCAGGTAGCACCTTTATCCCCGACTCTACGGGTGGAGGTGGACAGTGGGATGGCCAGCTGCCCTATGGTTGGACAGCCCACTGGGAGACTGAGGAGTGATCTCCTCTCGAGTCCGCATCTTCATGGCTTTGGATGCGGGTTCTTATTGTATCGTGAGCGCGTGCGCTGTATTTCTACTAGTTTGGACTTGTACTTGTACCGTTTATTTCCGCTGTGCGACTCTATGTTTTAATTGGATTAATGTAACCACTTTAAAACTTAATTTGTGCTTTTTATATGCTGTACTGTTGCGTCTGTTCATCAGCGCTATACCGACTCGATCCTGCGAAAAGCGGAGACGCTTCAGCTGGTACCAGAGCCGTGTTGGGACAGTACATCATATAAACGGCCTATTTTCGAAAAGCTAACCACGTTACGAGTGAGGAACGAAAAGCCCATTATAAGGATGTTAGAGTAATCAGGTGGTAATAGGAGTTGATTGTTATTTTTCTGTAACGACGCACCGACGCCCAGGTAAGAAGGTAAGGAACTACATGGCGCTGGTTTTGGATATTGGTGGCGGAGTTTGTTCTGTTCCGTGAGCCATCGAGTTCACGAGGAGTTGAGGATGGTGAGGATATGTTATTGGGCCATGTATTACATTTTTATGAGATACGTCACCTGTGTAGGTTGGTTGAGGTGACGTTGTGTGCTTTGCAGGTACACTAACTCGCGCGTAGATCGTGTAGAAACGTTTGTGAGTGCGACTTAGTTACCACCACTGTCTACGGCCTGCTATATTTGGGCAAATTTTATTTTGTGAGGACGTATAGGTCTTGCATGCATTGCATCTTCATGATTTAAAACACTTCCACGAATTTCAGATCACCCAAAAATTTCAGACTGACAAACTAATTTTAAAAATTCATAACTCCAAAACCGCTTGATCAAATTCGATGAACCAAGACTTGCTGGAAAGCTTACAACATGAACTAAAACTTTGCTTCAGAGTTCTCCTTTCGATTCTATCAGTATCCCCTCCAAATCCGTCAACCAAATGAAACCAAATTTCAGCCTCGACCAGTTTTTCCAGAATCTATTTGCCATCTTCAAAAATCGACATCTCCAGTTCTACTGATCCATTTTGGGCATTTGAGCACTCGATGGAAAGATCTTGAAGTTATCTACAAGTTTCGTGTTTTGATTTTTCTCGTTTGAAGCCTCCGGAAGTGTCAGTTTTTGTTTTTGTGACTGTTGCTCGCAGTCAAGACAGATTTCAGTCTGTTGCTTTGATGGACCGTTGCACCTGAGTTTGTGCATGAAAGGCTTAACGTAGCTACTTGCTACGACCTTCTAGAACTTCCTTACCATGTTCTAATTTTTATTTAGCATGGTTGTTCTGTTTGGAGCAGTTTGTGGGATTTTTCTTGCAAACTCTCTCAATATGGATGCTTATAGCCTTTCTTGCTTTTCAATTCTGCCATATTGATTAATGTTGTATCTTGGAGCTAACGGTGATGATTTTAATTTGGCAGAATGCCGCCGCGTCGTCCGCCACCACCCCCGCCGCAGTACAATCTGGCGGAGGCGATGCACAACCAGACAGAGCTGCTCAGGACTCTCGTTCAAGCCGTCACCCAGCAGGGTGGCAATCGTCGGGGTCCATAGCCAGGCTGCACCTACGCAGACTTCCTGGCCACTCACCCGCCTGTCTTTTCCGGGTCCACTGACCCGATGGAGGCGGAGTCTTGGCTGTGCACCGTGGAGTCCAAGTTTGGGCTCCTTCCTGCCTGCACAGAGGTGCAGAAGACACTGTTCGCGGCGCAGCAGCTTCAGGGGTCGACTGGAGGATGGTGGGCAGCTCACCTTGCCACTCTTCCGGCCGGTCAGCAGTTGACTTGGGCACAGTTCAGAGAGGCCTTTCGCTCGTTCCACATTCCGCCTGGCATTATGCAGCGGAAGTTCAGAGAGTTCCTGGACCTCAGGCAGGGAGGCAGGAACGTGTTCGACTACGCCCAGGTGTTCAACCACCTGGCCCAGTTTGCTCCAGACCAGGTAGACACGCCCGCCAAGCGGAAGGCGTGTTTCTTGAGAGGCTTGTCTACCAAGCTTCAGTCCCGGCTTGTCCTGAACGCCGGTGGTACTTTCGACGAGCTTGTCAGTGCAGCGATAGTGATGGAGGATGCCATCAGGGCACACCAGGACGACAAGAGGAAGAGGAAGGCTGTGGCACCACCGTCTGGCAGCACTTCAGCCAGGCCACGCCTTGTGTACACCGCTCCCAGTGGACAGAGGTACCTTGCACTTCCACAGTACCAGCGTCAGCAGCAGCAGCAGCAGTTTGCTCAGAGACAGCCACAGCAGCAGCAGCGTCAGCAGCAACAGCAGCAGCAGGCAGGCAGAGGTTTCCCGTGCTACAACTGTGGACAGGTGGGGCACTTCGCGCGTGACTGCCGTGCAGCACCGAGGCAGAACAACGCGCAGAAGGCTCCAGTTCAGGCAGCAGGACAGCAGCGCCAGCAGGGCAGGAACACGCCAGTCAAGACTGGGCGCGTTAACTACACCACAGCTGAGGAGATTCCAGAGGGTGAGCAGGTTCTTGCTGGTACGTTCTCCATGTGTCACTGGCCTATTGATATATTGTTCGATTCAGGTGCATCTCATGATTTCATCAGTCTAGCTTGTGCACGCCGTTTGGGCCTCGGGATTTCATCTATGGAGACCCCGTACCTTATCAGCACTCCAGGGGGTCGTATTCTCACCAGGCAGCTTATCTCTAATGCTCCCCTTAATTTGGAGGGAAAGATCTACACTGCACATCTTATTGTCCTACAGGAGCAAGGACTAGATGTGATTCTTGGTATGAGGTGGATGAAGTACCATAAGGCTGTTCTGGATATCTCTCTTCGTTTTGTTCACTTAGATTCTCCTATGCACGGCAAGGTCACTCTTCAGCTATCTTTGTTGGCCACATCGAGACCGTCAGTGCATCAGGCCGTTGGCAAGAGTCTGGATGTGATTCCTATGGTGCGTGAGTACCCAGATGTGTTCCCAGATGATTTGCCAGGCATGCCACCAGATCGCGATGTGGAGTTTCGTATTGACTTGCAGCCCGGCACAGCACCTATCTCTAGGAAACCGTACAAGATGGCCCCTAATGAGTTAGCAGAGTTGAAGGCGCAGTTGAAGGAGCTATTGGACAAGGGTTTCATTCGTCCGAGCTCTTCACCTTGGGGTTATCCAGCCTTGTTTGTGAAGAAGAAGGATCAGGCGCTCAGGCTATGTGTGGACTATAGGCCACTTAATGCTGTGACTATTAAGAACAAGTATCCGTTGCCTCGCATTGATATCTTGTTCGATCAGCTAGCTAGAGCTAAGGTGTTCTCCAAGATTGATCTCCGTTCTGGGTATCATCAGATTAAGATCCGTGCAGAGGACATTCCGAAGACTGCTTTCTCTACCAGATATGGACTCTATGAGTACTTGGTGATGTCTTTCGGTTTGACTAATGCACCTGCTTACTTCATGTACTTGATGAACTCAGTGTTCATGCCAGAGTTGGACAAGTTTGTCGTGGTTTTCATTGACGACATCTTGATCTATTCAGAGACAGAGGAGGACCATGAGCAGCACCTCCGGATTGTGTTGCAACGTTTGAGGGATCACCAGCTGTACGCTAAGTTCAGCAAGTGTGAGTTCTGGCTTAGCGAGGTGCCTTTTCTTGGCCATGTTATATCAGCAGAGGGTATTGCTGTTGATCCGAGCAAGGTGCAGGATGTTCTGGATTGGAATGCACCTACGACTGTTTCTCAGATTCGCAGTTTCTTGGGTTTGGCTGGATATTACCATCGGTTTATTCCGAACTTCTCTAAGATCTCCAAGCCCATTACTGAGTTGCTGAAGAAGAATATGAGATTTGTGTGGAGCTCGCAGTGTGGTGAGGCATTCCAGAATCTGAAGAAGCTTCTCACTACCGCTCCAGTTTTAGCTCAGCCTGATATCACCAAGCCTTTTGATGTGTATTGTGATGCTTCTGGTACTGGTCTTGGTTGTGTGCTGATGCAGGATGGCAGGGTAATTGCTTATGTCTCTCGGCAGCTTAAGCGACATGAAGAGCATTACCCCACTCACGATCTTGAGCTTGCAGCTGTCGTACTTGCTTTGAAAGTATGGCGGCATTATCTGTTGGGAAATCTGGTGCATATCTACACAGATCACAAGAGCCTCAAGTATATATTCACACAGTCAGATCTGAACATGCGCCAGAGGAGATGGTTAGAGCTGATCAAGGACTATGATTTGGAGATTCACTATCACCCAGGGAAGGCTAATGTGGTGGCTGATGCTTTGAGTCGCAAGGCTCATTGCAATAATCTCATCGCAGCTCCTTATGCAGAGGCAGAGCCCAGTCTTAGAGTGTATGCTTATGGCTCCTTGGCCAATATATCACTTGTTCCGACCCTGCGAGATGAGATTGTGGCAGCGCAGAAGAAGGATGAGAAGGTGAATCACCTTAGGAGGAGACTCAAGCTCGGGAAAGCTAGAGTCCAGTGTTTCAGAGAGGATGAGGATGGAGTCCTGTGGTTCCAGGACAGATTGGTAGTTCCTAAGGACTTTAAGTTGCGCAGGAAGATTCTTGATGAGGCGCACTTGTCCAAGTATTCCATCCACCCTGGTAGCAACAAGATGTACCAGGATTTGAGGAGTCGCTTCTGGTGGACCCGCATGAAGCGGGAGGTCGCACAGTACGTTTCTGAGTGTGACACTTGCAGGAGAGTCAAGGCAGAATACATGAAGCCTGCAGGGTTGCTTCAGCCTTTGAGCGTTCCTGCTTGGAAGTGGGAGGATATTAGCATGGATTTCATTGTTGGCTTACCTCTCACATCACAGAAGCATGACTCTATTTGGGTAATTGTCGATCGATTGACCAAGTCAGCTCAATTCATTCCAGTGTATACCCGTTACAGTGTGCAGAAGTATGCTGAGCTTTATATCTCCCGGATTGTCTGTTTGCATGGAGTGCCTAAGACCATCATTTCTGATAGAGGACCTCAGTTTGTTTCTCGCTTCTGGGAGCAGCTGCATGCTTCTTTAGACACCACCTTGATCCGCAGTGCTGCTTACCACCCTCAGACAGATGGACAGACTGAGAGGGTGAACCAGATTCTTGAGGACTTACTTCGTGCTTGCGTGCTGACTCACACCAAGGATTGGGAGAAATGTTTGCCGCTAGCAGAGTTCTCCTACAACAACAGCTACCAAGAGAGCATCAAGATGGCACCCTTTAAGGCGTTGTATGGACGTCGCTGTCACACTCCCCTTAATTGGGTTGAGTCTGGCGAGCGATTCACCTTGGGGACTGAGTTGATAGCAGAGGCTGAGGAGGCAGTGAGACGCATTCAGTCCAACTTGAAGGCAGCCAAGTCTCGACAGAAGAGCTATCCTGACAGGAGACGCCGACCGTTGGTTTTTGCAGTTGGCAGCCACGTCTACCTTCGTGTCTCTCCCATGAAGGGTGTACGTCGGTTTGGTGTCAGAGGGAAGCTAGCACCCCGATACGTTGGACCGTTCCGGATATCTGAGCAGTGTGGACCCGTCGCTTATAGATTGGAGTTGCCCTCCAATCTCTCCAGTGTTCACAATGTGTTCCACGTATCGCAGCTAAAGAAATGCTTGAAGGTCCCTACAGACAGAGTGGTCAGTGATGTTGAGCAGCTTGAGCCAGATCTAACCTACCCCGAGCAGCCTATTGGTATTGTTGATCAGAAGGACTGAGTCACCAGAAAGAGCACTACCAGATTCTATAAGGTGCAATGGAGCAACCACTCTGAGGCCGAGGCTACCTGGGAGACAGCGGAGTTCTTGAACTCCCATTTTCCTGGTTTTCTACCTCCGAGGTGCGTTATTTAGTCGTTCCATTTTTGCATCTTATTCTTCGCTCTTTGGTCATTGGTTTTTCCTTCCTTCTCGTTAATCTCGGGACGAGGTTCTTTTAAGGGGGGAGGGCTGTGACACCCCGTGTCACTGAATGTCAGAATAGTGCAAACCCAAACTGAGCAAAGACTGAAATCAAACCAAATTCAAATTCGAAATTCAAAGTTCAAACAATATTCAAACCATAGCTTGTGAAATAATTCAAATGTTTGCACAACAACTCGAGCAACCAAAAATACCAGTGAGTAGCCCTTCTGAAATAAGAATTTTGGAGAATTTTTGGTGATTTTTGAAATTCATTTCGATGCTCAAATAAATCCCCAAAGTTCCAAAAATGTCCAACTTTGACTAGCTGCCATTTGAATTCTTTTGCGAATTGAGATGTGCATGTTATGTCACTGGAAAGATCATCTCATGACCTTTCGAATGCAACTGGTTTTGCAATTTTTGGAGTTCATTTGCTAGTTCAAATCGAGCGCCAAAGATTGGGTAAATTTCAGTTTGAATTAATTCGGGAAAAAGAAAAGATACCGCCGGTCCCACCTGTCATCGACCCCTCTCTCACTGCCCGCGCCCGATGTCGCGCGCCGCGTGGACGCCGGCGTACGGCGCGACGTCGCGGCGCCCTGGCCCGCTTCCGACCGGGCGACGGCGTCAAAACGCGCCCCCCCTCCTGTCCGAGCGCGTCCATCTCTTTCTCCCTCGTTTCCCCACTCACCGAGCTCCCCGTCACTGAACCCTAGCTCGCCATTGCCGCGCCCGTGCGGAGCTCGAGCTCGACGCTGCCGGCGAGCCGCCTCCCGCAGAGCTGCTCTGCCAGAAGCCGCGCCAGGACCCCGCCAAGCTCACCATGGCCCCGTTGGCCCGGGACGTGGGATGAGAGGCACGGATTTCATCTTCGTCTCCAAGTCCGGCCGCGCGTGCCACTCCAACCTCGCCGTCGATTGCCCCATCTCCGGTGAGTCTTTGCCCGATTCCTAGCGCCTGCGGGTGCACGTCAAGCTTGCGCACCCCCTATTGCTTACCACTTCCTCCCTGCCGCAGTGTAGCCACCGGAAGCCAGTTTTTCCCCATCGCCGGCCAGCTTTGCCTCGCCATGGTGCTTCCCCGGTGAGCTCGCTCTCTCGGCCACCTCGTCGTTGACCGTGTCCGTGCCGAGCCTCCTCGCGTCGAGACGAAGCCTTTGCGCCAACACCTGCAGCTGGAGGACCTCCCCACACCTCTCGAGTCGCCGCCGAACCTCCGCCATCGCCGCAACCTCGTCGCCGACATTGTTCCGGCCGCCCCCGCTTGCTCCTCGTCGTCGAGGTGAGAACCCCGTCTCGCTCTGCCCCCGCTCGTGCCCTTCGCTGGCCGATGCGCTCACCGGAGCTTACTCCGGCAAGTAGCGCCGCCGCCCTCCGGCGACGGTTCCGGCATGCGCACTAGAGACCACAGGGCGTGGATCCCGTGTGGCTACACGGGATCTCGTGTGGCTAACTCTGTGGCCCCGCGTGTGTTCTCGCACCCGTGTGGTCAGATCCGGTGTGGCCAGCATGGATCCGGTGCGGCCCGATCTGTGTAGCCCCAGGTGTGGCTCAGATCTGATTGGTCGCGCCTGTTTTAAATCATTTTCAGATTTAGTTAATTTCAGAAAATGCACAGAAACTTCAAAAAGGCATAGAAAATACAATACACATCAGAAAAATATAAATCCAATTTCTTTGGACTCCATGTAACATCCTCTGTCCAGCAAAAATACCAAAACACACTTTTGCAGCTTGTGTATTTTCTGGAAAATACATATGTCCAGATATTGTTTAATTCCTTATAAATTCTCTGTTGCACAATAAATCCTGAACTCTTGCATGCCTGTCAAGAATCTGATGACACACCTACAGAGCATTTTTCCACTATCACATGTTGCCTGATTATTTTCTTATGATTTAAATCATGCTCTGCACTGTATAAACTATTATAAATAATCTACCTTGCAATAAATCATGGAACTTTACCATAAATCACTTCTAGTGGTGACTTTCACCAGCAAAATGCCACTGGACATAAATCAATTTTTGGAAATTGAATTACTTATTTAATCTACTCACGATTGATTAAATGATTAACTTAATTGAAAATCAGTGAAGGAAATACTCCAGACGAAATTAATTAACCAAGTTAATCGTTTGCACTTACAGTGTAAATGACTATCCTATCAAGTAATTAAATCATTAATTGCATCATATTCTTGCATCTAACTTTGTATTATTCCTTGTCATAACGTGTAGTGACAGAGACGACTCCGGAGCCACTGGACTTCCAGCTGCCGGAGGAGCAGACCCAGGAGGTGCAGGAGGAGCAGCCGCAGCAGGACACTGACCCCGCTGACCCTGTTAGCTACGCTCCTGAGCCAGGCAAGTCCTGGTGCATGCCTCCCTATTTAGGATTTTATTTTCGCACTTGATTGGGGCTAGTAATTGATTGTGCATTAGGTTTATTAGGAGTTGATATGAAAACTTAGAACTGCATTAGGACTACCTTTCATATCCTACCTTGTGTCCGATTTTTGTAGAGGTGGTCTAGGTTACGATAGAACTTGCTAGGCTTAGTGGCTAGCGGACCCTGGATTGTACTAGCTGGATTTAGGATTTGTTGAGACCAGACGGGGAATTGCTTGTATAGGATGGTTGGAGAAGGCTGGACCTTCACGGTGGTGTAGCCCCGTCTGTGTCGATTGAGGACCGTTCGTTGTTGGCCCTATTGAGCAAGTTCGAACGTACTGACTCACATGCTAGTGTTTTTATGGGCCTAGTAAACCTAGTAGCCTGCGTCGCCCTGGATGTCTGGTAGATACTTTACTCTTTCTATCATGGTATTTGGGAGAGGTAGGGTGGCGTCCCGCGCAGTCAGCCGTCCGGGACGGGGGCTGCGGTGGGAGAGCCCTTCCTCGGGAGGAGTAGAATATGGTACAGCTCTGGGGGTACGTAGCGTAAACGGTTGCCGTATGTGGCCTTTGCCGCGTATGGCGTGTGGTCAGGTTTTCTCCTGCAGGATGTACATCGATGCCGCCGCTCTCGGTCAAGAGCAACCTTGCTCAGTGCGCCACATCGTAGTGTGATATGATTGATGATATGGTGCTAGTCTATTTACATTACTGTTATTTACATTGCTATATATATACTGTCACTGTTGATGTATTGATACTTTATACATGTTTTAGAGATATGCACACTGTTTTACTGGATAAGTACTTATCTTGAAAAAAATAAAACTTGAAAGTAAGGATCAAGTAATTAGTGCGAGTTATGCTATTGAGTCAGCCACCCCTTTTGTAGCCTTGCATATTAGGAGTCGGCTGTAGATAGCCAATTTGACGGGTAAGACTTGCTGAGTATTAGTTGCTCAGGGTTTGGCTCTTTATGATTTTATTGCAGGTAGCACCTTTATCCCCGACTCTACGGGTGGAGGTGGACAGTGGGATGGCCAGCTGCCCTATGGTTGGACAGCCCACTGGGAGACTGAGGAGTGATCTCCTCTCGAGTCCGCATCTTCATGGCTTTGGATGCGGGTTCTTATTGTATCGTGAGCGCGTGCGCTGTATTTCTACTAGTTTGGACTTGTACTTGTACCGTTTATTTCCGCTGTGCGACTCTATGTTTTAATTGGATTAATGTAACCACTTTAAAACTTAATTTGTGTTTTTTATATGCTGTACTGTTGCGTCTGTTCATCAGCGCTATACCGACTCGATCCTGCGAAAAGCGGAGACGCTTCACTGAGTGCACAAAAGGCTGCCCCTTGGAGAAAGGCAGGTAGAGCATGGAAATGCAAAACACACTCGGAGAGAGGAAGAGAAGCAATTATCAGTTGGACGGTAGTGGAAATAGGAGTCCACAAGTTATATATGGAGCAATATATATAAACGGATAGCTTGAATAAGTTAGTAAGCAATGGGACAAGTATTACTTATCAGGGTTACAGGGGAGGACGTAGTACTCATTTATTAAAATTAGTAAGCAATGTGGGGTGTCCCGACGTTGAACGCAGTTGACTGCTCCAACTATCACTCTGAATGCAGAATTACAGAGTTTTTAAGTTCAGGTAATTAGAAGCATGATAACTTTTAACCATTCAGAACTGATTGTTCCACTATTCAAACCTAATTCCACAATTCGAAATCAATTGTTCCACCATTCAGAACTTATTGTTCCACTATTCAAACCTAAATGTTCCACCATTCGAAACGAAATGTTCCATTATTCAAACCTGAATGTTCCACCATTTAAAATCAAATGTTCTATAGGGAGAAAAGATGTTCCAAATATTTCAATTGAACATCTAGAAGCATGGAGGGGATTCCTCAACCAGAAATCATGAGGAGCAGCGACCTGATGAGAAGAAGGAAGGCGACGGCTTTAGAACATGGAGGGTTGTGCAATCCAAGAAGCGAAAATCTGAATGGAAAGGCTGAAAGTTAGGGTCAAGGGCCTAAGGAGTCGTGTGAGGTGGCGAATGATAAGGACGTGTTGAAGCCAAAGCAATGGCGACCGGAGGTGCTAGGCTGGGTGGAGATGACGAGACATACAATGTGGCTGGAGATCGGAAGGGGAGAGGAAGCCGAATTAGTGATGGCCAACGGGCCGCCCGGCACGGCACGGCCCGAAGCACGGAAAGGCCCGGCCCATTTAATTTCGGGCCGCCACGGCACATAATTGATTTCGAGCCGTGCCGTGCCAGCCCACGGGCTCCCCTCGGCCCGTGGCACGGCACAAAATTGATTAATCATGCTGGGCCGGCCCGTTTAGCCCGGCAGCCCGTTTTAAATTTTAGCTCATTTAGCTATTTTTTTGAAGAAATTTAAAGTTAAATGATGCAAAAATAGATGCTAGCAAGGAGAATTGAACATGCGACTAAGACTAAATGAGAAGGAATTCACTTACCAATAGACTAAGACTACTAGTTGTACAAATAAAACTAAAAAATATATTTGATAAAACTTAATCGTGCCGTGCCATGCCGCCCGCCGTGCCCACCCCTCGGCCCAAGCACGACCCGATGGTGCGTGTCGTGCCGGCCCGGGCCCAAATTTGAACATGCCGTGCCGGGTTCTCGTTGGGCTAAAAAATTATGTGCTTCGTGCCCGCCCGCTTGGCCCGGTCCATTTGGCCATCACTAAGCCAAATTGCCGCAAAGCAAATGAGGCCCGTCAGATAATCCGGCCCAATAAACAGAAAAATAGAACGCTTAGGGGGGGGGGGGGGGGGGGGGGGGGGCGGAGACTGATTTGTTGTTGCGGTGGGCGGAAGGGATGAATCCCAGGTGCTGGACGGCAGGGGCGAAGTAATATTTTGGCCAGGCAAAAAGGAAAACGATCTGTTGTGCGGGTGCCTCCTTGGGCCTGCTAGCCTGTTGGCCTTTGTTTGCTTGTGCGGGCCAAATTCTTACTTCGGCTACACAGATTGTAAACTGGGCAGAAAATTTTGGGGGCCCTATCTGGACCGGGCCCTAGGCGGTCACCCCTATTGCCCTGGCCCAGAGCCGGCCCGCCGTCTCCCACTGCAAGAACATGTTCGTGCCGTACCAGCAGCACCAGCGTCGCTAACTGCTAGGCAAGGACATCCTGTTCACCTCGAAGGATTTTCCCTGATTCCTCCCATCACCAAAATGCGCACTACATCATTCTTACTACTTAACCAGCATCACGCAGATACATGTTTGGGGGAAAGTGAGTGTACAAACGGCTGCGCCTCAGGTGAAACAATTTGATATCAGGGAAATGCAAAACGGAGAGGTTGAATCAGCTAGTACGCAAAGGAGATGAGTAACATAGATGCATGTGAAATACTTTTGATAAGGGTGCAGGGGAACTCTATGTACTCATGTATTCAAGTCACGCACTAACCTGCACAACTACTCCTTATGTACCTTTTTTTTTACACAAAAGGAAACTGAGATAACCATCAAGCATTTTTTTCTTTCTTTTTGGTTCACTCAGTTGTGGAAGGTGAGATGTGTCTGAGCGCCAACTCCTCACATCCATGCTAATTCCACTTGCTAAATGTTTTAGGGCCCTGTATACATGGCTAGATGCAACAAGGCAAAAGTAGAGCAGGGAAAAATAACATAAAGTCATCAGTAGTAGCGTGCAGATAATATTGATAACAATAGATCTACTATTGACTATGGTGATTAATCACCCATTCCTTGTCTATAAGCTGAGAAATTCGTATGGACCAGTGAATGCATCTAGTGAGAAGTGACGGGAAGCTGCCGTCTACATCGTGGACTAAATTATATTATTATGCTTAATTTTATATCTTGCCAAGGTTCATAATAATTTTAATAATAACCGGTCCCTGCTTTTTTTTTTCAATTTCTTGTATTTCTAACCAGTGGTATTTGACATTCCTCCTTGGTGAACGATACATTTTTTGGTTAGCTAACTTGCTAAAGCATTGTAATTAATTTTCCACAAACTTTTTCTGGCGTCAAAGCTTTTTTCTATTCCTTGGGACTTAACAACGGCGGCTCCGCTTCTGCTCGCTGGTCTCTGGAATGCCCACAAGCCTCTGGTAACTCAAGTTGGTTGGAATCTCGCCGCACAATGTTGATGGCCAGCCAACAATCAGGACGGGCATGTTGTGCATCTTCGTCTTGCCGGAGCCTCCCTCTTTTATAATGCCCATTCCTGATTTGGTGCACTAACAGGGGATCATGTCACAAATGATGAACTCGTTCTTGTGTGCGCCGCAGCATTTTCTATTTTGGCAGACTGGAAACTTATCCTCATTTGTGCAGGAACTCTAGCACTTGCCTTGTTCACTGGACAAGATATTTTACTAGCATCAGATATATGCTCTATTCAAAGCGAGTATACAAGTGGATGCGTCCTAAGAAAAAGATAGGGAGAGACCGGTTAATGAAGAACCAACTGATTTTGAGTGCAAGTGAAGTATATATAGGAAAGAGAGAGCTTGAATAAGATAGAATCAGTGGGATGAGTAGAGAATTGATGCATGTGTCAACTTTTATAAGAGAACAGGGGGACGTTAAGTAATCATTATATCATATCTTTACTATTGGAACGCTCATTTTAGAGCTTTCACGTTAATCCTAAGAAAATCCAATAAACTCTAACAAAAAAAGCAAAATAGTCGGGCATTAATGTAGACCATGGAAAAATCATTGCACCAGGCTGATAGGAACGCCAAATAATCCCTCATCATAATCCTCGAGATGAAAAAGGCAATGCCATCGTCTAGATGCGGACAAGCCGGGCCACGGGTCTGGTCCAATTAGGACAAGCTCCCATGGGTTTATACCTGATTCTTCCCCAATTTTATTTTTCCTCTTCTCAAACCCTTAGTGTAAAATCCTGAAATTTGCGATATTGTCATTCAATTTGAACAAATTGATCACATATTTGTCTTTTATACCCCCAACGAATTCATTTTGATGGTCACCAACACCTATTCAACCGGACCTCGTCGTCAGCAATCTATCTCTTTCAAGTGGTATATACACGCCGCGTTCCTGATGATGCGGTTTGTTCGACATGCTGCGGGCGCGTGGCACACGACGGACATACTGCCTCGGCAGGCATCCGGAGAGGCGTGGATGAACTGCGCGCGATGGTGGCAGAGGGTCTTGGAGCCGGTGCCGCAGCCCAGTGAAATATCGATATGTGCTGACTCGGAGTCTGCACGGCGCATCCCATAACCAGCGGAATGCGCATGCACAGCTTTGACATGACTCTAGGTCGACCGAGTTGGGCTTGCAGGTCACGATGCACACACGGTAGTGGCGTTCCCTGGAGGAAGAACGTCAAACAAGCAGCTGCCCCGGGCAGTCTGGCAGTGACGATGACGACACGACACACATGCCGTGGTGCTCTCTGATTTTGGGAACTTGTTGGTGCTTTCGCAATACTTGGGACTAAGAATTTGCGTGTTCCAGTACAAAAAATAGGCAATTTCGAAATAGGGACGACACGGTCGTCGTATCAAATACGGTTGGCCCAAAAGATGCCACCCTCGCTTTGCATGCCTGCTCGCCAGAACGCTGGACGTGTTCTGGCCGTCCCCGGAGAACGAACAAGCGGCAGCCACAACAACACAAGTCCATTGTAGCGGCGGACCAGCAAAACACGTAGCGACGGTTTGGCATGCGGTCCACCGCTATAGTGGAGCATGTGGCAGCCTGACATAAAGAAGACCGCCGCTACAAAACTTCGGTATTGTAGCGGCGGTTTTTCTTTGAGCCGCCCGTACAAAAACATTTTTAGCGGTGGTATGACTTTGTCGCCGCCGCTTTTCTTCCCTTGACCCTTTCCGTTTGTAATTGAACGATAATTTAAAAACGTAAACATTCATTGAAAACACCAAACATTCATTAAAAACGCCTAATAACTATATTTACATTAAAAAAAAAAGATCCCCGGCCGTTGTCTTGACGGCCGGGGACGCCTCCACTACGCCGGCGTCACCGCCTCCGGCTCTTCCACTATGCCGGCGCCACCGCCTCCGGCTCTTCCACTATGCCGGCGCCACCGCCTCCAGCTCCGGCGTCCAAGGACGCCATGGGGAAGGCGCAGCCGGCATCTTTGGCGGCCAAGAAGCCCACGGGGCCGGCTGGACCTCCGGCGGCAAAAGGCCCCACCCGGCCGCCTCCTCCTCCGGCTCCGGCGCCGCCTCCACCTCGACCTCCATTGGCGGCTCCGGCTCCGCGACCGCCTCCTCCTCTGGCTCTGGCGCCGCCTCCACCTCCGGCTCTGGCTCCGCGACCGCCTCCTCCTCTTGCTGCACCTCCGGTGGCTCCGATGGCCATGGGGCCCATGGGGACCGGGGCGCCTCTGGCTGTGCCTCCGGCTCCGGAGGCCATGGCCTCCATGGGGACGCCGGACCCCATGGCCGAGGCGCCGGCCATGGCGACCACGAGGAGTCGACAGACTCCGCGCGGTCGGACCATGGCGACTAAGGCGACGGCGGACGGGGACGGGACGGCGACGGCGGTGGCGACGGCGGATGGCGCGCTCGCGGCGGCGCTGGTCGTGGGAGCGGCGGTCACGCGCCATCTAGGTTTTTTAGCGGCGCCGGATCTGTAGCGGCGGATGAATTGCCGTCCGCCGCTATAAATAGTAGCAGCGGACTAGGGTTTCACCCGCCGCTTCAAATGCGAGCACTCCCTCCGCCGCTGCGGGGCTAGCCACAGTCACTGACATGTGGTCCCCGCCCACGCGCTAGACCACATGTCAGTCATTGAGGGTGGACTTGGTTTCCACCCCTGCCGTCACTCGGGATGGCTCGGCCCATCTTGGTGGCCCAGAAGTGTGACACCCCGTGTCACTGTCGTCAAACCTGCAGGAAGACATCCCATAACTGAACCAAAAATCACTCAAAGCAACTTGAATTCAAAATCAAATTGTTTAAATAAATGAAAAAAACAAGGTATGTGAAGAAACTCAAAATTTTCAGTAACAACTTAACCAGAACAAAATTCTGTGAACAACTTGTCAGAGGGGAGAATTTTGGAGAATTTTTCAGAATTTTTCGAATTCTGGAAGTGCCTCTAAAAATTCAGTAAACTCCGTGCAAGTCTGCCTGTTCTATGATTTTTATTTCAAAATCCATAGCCGAAAACTGCATCGATCCAAAATAGAAGTTGAAGCTGGTTGTCTAATCTGCGACTCCAGAATTTTTTGTCATTTTTGAAGCACGGGAAGTACAAGTAATAATTCACTGAACTTCGCTGGATTTAAATCACCGAAAAAAGAAGACTCACCGGGCCCTCCGGCAGAACTTCGCCACCACGTCGCCGCCGGCCATCGGAGCCACGCCGAGCCCTCCTTCACCGCACATTCAAGGACGCTGCCATTTATAAGCCGCCGCCCCCGGTTTTTCCCCAGTCCGAAACCCTAGCACCTCCATTCCCCATCCCGCCGCCATTGCCTCGAGCTCCCTTCGCCGTCCGCCGCCGTCGAGCGAAGCCCCGCTGAGCTGCTTCTCCTCAAGCTCCACAAGAACCTCCTCTAGCTGCGCCATGGCCGCTGCTCCTTTCCCCGTGCCTTGAGCTTGCGAATCGTGCTCAGCTTCTTCAAGCCCGGCAGCCCAAGCGTCGCCCACAGGCACCAAATCCTCTCCGACCGGTGAGTCCCTCTGCAATTCATCATGCTCCAAGCTGCGAGGTCGAGAGAAGCACCTTCCTAACCCCTCCTTTTTCCTCTGTCTACAGTCAACCGTGGCAGACATCGAGCTTGTCCCCGTCGTCGTTCGTTGCCATCCCGCAGTGCCATGTTGAGCTCCAAATTCTAGTGCTCCCCATCGACAAGTGCTTGGATGCCGAGCTAAGGATTGCCAAGGTGATGCTCTGGGTCTGCTCCTTTTCCGCTATCTCGCTTTGTACCGTGCGCACCTCATGGCCAAAGATGTCTGAACCGTTGTGCTTGCCACCGGCCATTTTCTCTTGGTCTCTGTCGACCCCAAACCCCACCAACGGGTGAGAAACTCGATGTCCTTCGCACCCATAGTTTTTCCAGATTTTTTCGTGGCCGTTTGAGCAAATCCCTGTGAGCCGCCGCCGCTCCGATGAGCTCCGGCCGCCATGGCTGTGCCCCCAGCTCGACCTGGTGTGCAGGATTTGGTGTGGCATAGCAGGGATCCGATGTGGCCTAACGCTGCAGTCAATTTTGTGGCCAGCTTTTTGATTGGCTTGATCATTTGTGGCGCACCGCCGATCTCGTGCTCCAAGGTCTGTGTGATCAGGAGTGTGGCTGCAACATGACTGGCCGGATCCTTTGTGGCTGGTCCTGGATCTGATGCAGCTGACACTTTGTGTCCACTTGTGTTGCTCGGATCCGATTGGTCTGCCCACTTTTAATTCATTTCCCGAATATCTGTAAATCATCAGAAATTGCCTGAAATTTTGTAAAATCGATAGAAAAATAAATATAACTCCGAAAAATGTGAACCCGATTTTGTTAGCTTGCTTATTATCTGCCCTGTCCTGGAAAAAAATGCCAAAGGACCCTTTCTGAAAAATACATCTGTGCAGGTCTTGTTTAATTCCTTATAAATTATTTGTTGCTCCATAAATCTTGAAATCTTGCATGCTTGTAAAGAATCTCATAACACACATACAGAACATTTTCCACTGTCATATGATGTCTAATTATTTTCTTATGATTTAAATCGTTCTCTGTATTGTTTAAATTATTGTAAATAATTCATGTTACAATAAATCGTCAAACTTCACCATAAATCACTTTCAGTGGTGACTTTCACCAGAAAAATGCCACTGGACATAAATTAATTTTTGAAATCAAATTATTTCTTAATTCACTCAAGTTGATTAAATGGTTAACTTAATTGAAAGTCAATGAAGGAAATACTCCAGACGAAAATAATTAACAAAGTTAATCGTTTGCACTTACAGTGTAAATGACTGTCCTATCAAGTAATTAAATCATTAATTGCATCATACTCTTGCATCTAACTTTGCATTAATCTTTGTCATAACGTGTAGTGACAGAGACGACTCCGGAGCTGCTTGACTTCCAGCTGCCGGAGGAGCAGGCCCAGGAGGTGCAGGAGGAGCAGCCGCAGCAGGACACTGACCCCGCTGACCCAGTTAGCTACACCCCTGAGCCAGGCAAGCCCCGGTGCATTGCTACCTGTTTAGATTTTTGTTTATCACTTGATTGGGCTAGTAATTGATTGTGCATTAGGTTTATTAGGAGTTGATGTGGAACCCTAGAACTGCATTAGGATTACCCTTCTATATCCTACCTTGTGTCCTATTTTGTAGATGTGGTCTAGGTTAACGTTAGAGCTTGCTATGCTTAGTGGCTAGCGGACGGTAGAAGACGAGTGGTAGGTCCCACTCGCATGATAGGAACCACCCTGGATTGTATTAGATGGATTTAGGATTTGTTGAGACCGGACGGGGAATTGTTTGTATAGGATGGATGGAGAAGGCTGGGCCTTCATAGTGGTAGCCCCGTCTGTGTCGGTTAAGGACCGTCCGTTGTTGGCCCTATTAAGCAAGTTCGAACGTACTGATCACATGCTAGTGTTCTATGGGCCTAGTAAACTTAGTAGCTTAGCAATCGTGGGGACGACATCACCGCCTGCTGCTATGGGGGAATGAGGGAAGCCACCCACGGACGACGGCTGGGCCGGGTGTTTTGTGGGCCCAAGACTTCCGCCGGGAGCAGCAGATTGAGTCGGCTTTGCGGGGGCTTTGTAAAAGGTTGCCATATGTGGACTTTATGCTGCATATGTCGTGTGGTCAGGTTTTCTCCTGCAGGATGTACATCGATGCCGCCGCTCTCGGTCAAGAGCAACCTTGTTCACTGAGTCACGTCGTAGTGTGATATGATTGATGATGATGTTCTAGTACTATTACATTATATCTCATTATTGTTATATTGCTCACCTGATGTACTGCTTTTATATCTGTTTTAGAGATAAGTGCACAGTTTTACTGGAAAGTACTTAACTTGAAATTAAAACTTGAAAGTAAGGACCAAGTGATTAGTGCGGGTTTATGCATTTGAGTCAGCCTACCCCTTGCCGCCTTTGCATATTAGGAGTCGGCTGTAGTTAGCCACGTTGACGGGTAAGTCTTGCTGAGTATTAGTTGCTCAGGGTTTGGCTCTTTATGTTTTTGTGCAGGTTTGTTCTTTCTTCTGCTGATCTTTGGTGGAGCTTTCAGCAGGTCCACATCGCAGGGCTTCGATGTGCGGCCTTTGTATCGTCGAGAGTAGTAGTTATTTATTTATCTTCAGACTTCCGCTGTGTACTCTCGTGTTTTAAATCACTTGTACTTGATGTAATAACTTAAAGATGAAAAATTTATGCTTTTTATGTGATGTACTGTTGCGTCTGTTCATCAGCGCGTACCGACTCGATCATGTGAAAAGCGGAAACGCCTCAAGGAGGAGCCCATCCCGGTGGCAAACCCTAACTAGGTGGCCTATTTAGGGTTTTTTTTTTCTATTTTCTTTTATTATACCATAAATTATATTTTGTAATTGTTATTTCTCCCTCATACAAGATCCAAATTTTATGATTCTTTTTTCTATTTTTTTTTAAAATCATGCTCTTTCAATTAAGGATATATGTTTGCATATTTACTGGTCAAAATCCCTAAACGAATTCAAATAAAAAAGTGTTGAACTACAAAGTTGTATAACTTATCAACCTATACAACTCTTATTTGGAGCATTTTTTGATTGGAACAAAGTATGGCAAAGATGTTCACAAAATCTACATCTATCATATACTTTCATGAAACTATATGATAGATGTAGGTTTTGTGAACATCTTTGCCACACTTTGTTCAAATCAAAAAATGATCCAAATTAGAGTTGTATAGGTTTATAAGTTATACAATTTTGTACTTCAACACTTTTTTATTTGAATTCATTTTGCTAACGAAATGTACAACTGAAGTTTGAATTTCTCAAATTTCAAATTCAAATTTTATAAAACGGCCTCGGATGGAGAAATTACTAAAATGAAATTTGTAGACCTCAACGAAATCTAAAACTTTGTAATTGACAACTTTTGTATTTGAGATCGTTTAATACCTCAAATAAACGCATAAAAAATAACAAGAAAACACAAATGCCACGTCAAGGATCCGGGCAATCCAAATCCTGGCTTGCCATTGGTCCAAATGAATCCACCCGGATCCGCTCCTTCTTCCACCTCTCGCTCATCTCTCCCTCATCTCTCTCTCGCATCTCTCTCTCTCTCTCTCTCTCTCGCATCTCTCTCTCTCTCTCTCTCTCTCTTCTCTCTCTCTCTTTCTCTCTCTCTCGCATCTCTCTCCCAGGCAGCGGTGGCAGAGGGTCCAGGCCGCCAAGGGGCAGCTGCGGCGGAGGCCCCCATGCCGGCTCCGGGGAACGGCGGCGAGCGGCGTGGAGGCGGCGGCCCCGGCAGCGGCGTGGCAAGGGCGGCGGCGGCTACGCGAGCAGCGTGGAGGCGGCGGCCCCGGCAGCGGCGAGCTGCGGCATGGCAAGGACGGCGTCAAGCAGCGGCATGGCGGTGGCGGTGGCGTGCGCTGGAGGGAGCGCTCCCTCGGCTAGCAAGGGCGGCGGAGGGAGCGCTCCCTTGGCTAGCTAGCAAGGGCGGCGGCGGTGGCGTGCGGCGGCGGTGGCGTGCGGCGTGGCAAGGATGGCGGCGGCGACGCGAGCATGACGCGGTGGCGGCGCGAGCTGTGCCGTGGCAAGGGCGGCGGCGGCGAGGCGAGCAGGACGCGGCGGCGGCGCGAGCTGCGGCATGGCAAGGGCGGTGGCGGTGGCGTGCGGCGGCGGTGACGTGCGGCGTGGCAAGGGCGGCGCGAGCAGCGGCGTGGCGGTGGCGTGCGCCAGAGGGAGCGCTCCCTCGGCGAGCTGCGGCGCGGCGGTGGCGGTGGCGTGCGGCGTGCGGTGGCGGTCTTTTTTTTTTTCGAAAATCAATAGTAGCGGCGGACCATGCCACTGTCCACCTCTAAAAATGGCTTTTTTAGAGGCGGACTGTGGCATGGTCCGCAGCTAAAGATGCTATATGTAGCGGCGGATAGTACCTTGGTCCGCCGTTAAAGATGTTATTTTTAGCGGCGGTTGTTTCGGACCGCCGCTACAAAGATGATTTGTAGCGACGGAAGCCTAGCGGCGGACCAGCGGAACCGCCGCTATAGTACATTACGGTCTGCTGCAATAGTGCGTCAGTGTTGTTGTGAGCCTTGGGCAGTGACGCTGACGCCATATGACGCATGGCTACGCCGCAAACGTGCCACGGCACTCTTTGCTTTGATGAACTCGTAGTTGTTTCTCATCCCTTGGAGCCAAGGATTTGTGAGCTCGGGAACGAGGCATTTCGAACCAGCACGTCTCGAGTCCGTGTCGCGATGAGCCCACCATGCCGGAGCGCCGCTGATGTTCTCTTCATCCTCCGGAGCACCGACGGAGCCAATATGGCGGAGGAGCTCGCGCAGCAGTCGACGGCAGTGGTGAATCGAACTCATGCATCTGGTGGCCACGCTCGTAGAACGAGTCGAGATGCCTGGAGCTGCGCCATGCGAGAGGCGAGCCTTCCGGGATGTCGTGTGGATTTTGTTTTTTTGTATGAAACGCGCAATACACTCATGGCCAAGGTTCACCGACCTTAAGTTGGATATGTGATGACGTCCGGCAGCTGAGGTGATAACTGGACGCTCTAGCTGTCTGTCAGTAAACAGGAGCTCGAGCTCGACGGCTCGTCATGTTCCCGATGAAGTAGCTTGGTTTACATGATGAGGACGCATGGCACACAGCAGGCATAGCGCGGCTGGCAGCCTCGGCGTCCGGAGAGATGCCGATGAACTGATGATGCGAAGGTGACGGACGTCTTGGCGTCAGTGCCACGGCACAGAGGCATGTTGAGACGTGCGTATGGGTCTCTTTGGCGTGCAAGCGTAAAATTTTCTGCAAGACGCATCCTGTGGGATGGGCATGGACGCATAGCTGCGCCTCGACAGCGTCTGCTTCGATGAACTCATAGTGGTTTCTCATTGCATGGGGCCAAGAATTTGTGGGCTTCGGAAGAAGCCATTTCCAATGAGCTTGTCTGAGTCCCTAGTCCCTGTTGCGACGTGCCCGCCTTGCCGCAGCACAACTGTTGTTCTACCTGTGCTCTCCGGAGAGCCGCAGCAGTCACCACGTCTTTGCATCCAGCACGTCCACGCACCTTCCTTTTGTTCGTGCGTTCATGCATCTGAATGGCTGCCCAAAATGGCGCTGCAATCCGGAGGAAAAAGAATGCGAAGAGCCAGGCAGATTCGTCGCCCGCTTGAAGCACAGTTGAGATTTTGTGTGTCATGCTGCGGGGGCCAGACGCGCCACGACGGAACCGGCAACGACGCGTCGTTCTCGAACCCTCCTCCGATCCACCATCAGTTCGCCCGCCGTCTCCCACCGCAAGAACATGTTGAAGCAGTAACGGCAGCACTGGCGTTGCTAACTTCTGGGCAGGATCATGTTGATCATCTCGAAGGATTTATCCTGATGCCTCCCATCACCAAAATGCGCACTGCATCATTCTTAGTACTTAATTAGCATCAGGCAGATATATGTTTGGTGGGAAGTGACTGTACAAACGGCTGCCCCTCGGTCCTCGGATGAAACAAGTGATATAAGGGAAATGCAAAACGGAGATGTTGAACCAGCTAGCAAGGAGATGTGTAACATAGACGCATGTGACATACTTTTTATGAGGGTACAGGGGAGCTCTATGTACTCATGTATTCAAATCACGCATTGATAAACTACACAACTACTCTTTATGTACTTTTTTTGCATAAAAAGAAACTGAGAAAACCATCTAGCGTATTTGCTTTTGTATAGTTCAATCATAGATTCATAGGTGTGTGGTAGGTGAGATGCGCATGAGTGCCAACTCCTCAGATCCATTCCACGGTGAAGGTCCTGCTGTGGCGCACGCCGACCACACTATAAATCTCATTGGGTTGCACTGAACCTATATTAATTCATCTCTTGTATCTTCTGTTCTATCATTTCTCATCATTAATACCTGCATGTCCATGTGCATAATCTATACGGATACACTCCATCAGGGGCGGAGCCAGCCAGGGGGAGGGTGGGCCTCAGCCCAGTGTTCTTTTTCTTTTTTAGGTTTTCCTCTTTCCCGGCCCAGCTTTTCCGGCCCAACAGCATTCCGGCCCACCCTCAGCTTTAGGCCTGGCTCCGCCACTGCACTCCATACTATATGTATCTTTGGGTTGCTCTTCTTTTCTCTCCCTTCTCAAAAATCATAATGATATCTGAGCGGTCTCTAGCTAGCGTTGCTTCTTTATAAGATGGAAATAGAATTCAGTCTATGAATAGGTGGCATCCGGAAATATACAGTTTGGCAGAATCTCTAAGAGCTGGTGGAAGATTTAGAGGAAACTACAGAATGACACGAAACCGTAAGGCTGAGAACATCATTAGGTACTCTTTGTGAAGTTTACACCCCTTGGAAAAGACGGCATATATGATAGAACTATGGAAACCTTTGCAAGCTTTGACAGAAAGAGACAGTGAATTGATGAGGACAAGCCATCTCCATGGTCGTTGCTTGGTGGCGTCCACTGAATCCTGAGAGTTGCAGAATTGGAATCACGACGTCTCCTTCACCGGTAGCACAGATGACTGTTCAACCATGTGGGGGTAGCACTATAAATAAAGAACTGTCATGCTCTAGCAAACAAAAAATTTTCATCTATTCCAATTATGTCTAGATAGATCACAAAAGGAAAATTATATTCTAGCAAATGATGGTAAGCGTTCATCCGATCCTAGCATTTCTAGATATAAAGTCACTAATGATGGTATTATGGTATATATATCAATCTCATTTGACAATTTACTCTAAACACACATAAAGTACTGCCAACTGGTTCAACCGTTCTTGAGACATGACGGTCCTTAAATATTTCTTTAACAATTTCAATTTTGAAAAGCTTCTTTCATCTGATACCACAGCATTGTCTTTGATGCATATATAACTTCATAACCCTTAACATAGAGATTAAATCATTTAACTGCACATTACGAGCCATCTGAATAAGATGATTTTTCTTGCAAATTTAGGGCAACAATCTTCTAGTTCATCTGAAGGACTACATCAGCTGTGATCTGCGGTTGCTCGTCATTGCCATTGCCGTACTGAGCTTGTGCTACTTGGTCACAGATGAAGTTTTTGCTGGATGAGTGCCCCTCGGATGAAGTTTTTGCTGGACTTGTTACCGGCGCTACAGGCTGCTAAGGGCCTAATCGGGTGGATTTTTGTTATTTCTTGACCAAGACCTCTATAAAGACATGTAACAGGGAGGGGCCCCTTGGAGTCGGGGACCTTGGGCAGCCATCCCGCTTGCCCCCCTCCAGGGCCGGCCCTGGCGGCGCGCGCATCTTTGCGTACCAATGTAAGACCCGACGTCCTTCTTTGGCGCCCGGTGGCGCGCGTGTGCCAGAGGAGCACACGTGCCGCTCTGCGCCGTCGAGGAGGGCAAGCAGGGAAGCTCCCCCGCGACTGCCGCGAGTGAACTTCCCTGGCAGGGTGCGGGCCTCACCATGCATGGCCGCACGCGGGAGAAGGGTGAAGGGGACCCATTGGCTGTAGTGGAGGATGTTGTATTTCCTTTTGTGTTGACCTGCGGGCAACAAACATAGAAACGAATAAGAGAATAAAAGGGAATCAAATCAGAGTTTGTTACTGCCTTGATCGGGAGGCAAATCCTTTCCATCTAGGACTTGGCCCTGGGCCCACAGCGTGACTATATAAGCGAGGGGACCCCCTGGGAATCACCTACCGAAACCCTAACCACCCACCGATCATCTAAGCACGCTGGAGGGCTTGGAACGCCGTTTCCGTCTTCCATCTACTACAGGGCAGTGCCGCTACCGCCCTGAAGGTAATCGCCAGAGAACCCTGAAGGAGAAGCTGCGATTCATCCCCTCAGAGGCTCTCGCCGTCACCTCTGATCCTACTGCAATGGACGCGACGTCTGCTGGTAATTAACCTTACCAATTCCGCATTAGATTAGTTAATCTAGATGTGATCTGTTATTGACTAGATGATCCTGTTTAGCCTAAGCATTGTTTTGATCTAAGTTATTTTTAGTTCTAACAATTGGTATCAGTTAGCCTAATCTAGTCGATTAGATCCTCTAGTTTTCAGATAAGAGGTTCGGTTAATTAGCTAGATCTCATTATGTTTTAAGTTAATTGTTTGATCTAGCCCTAGACAGAGGTGAATTAGTTCAGTTTTTAGTCAAGTTTTAGTTCTTGTTTTAAGCTCTGTTTAATCTGTTTAATCTCTGCGCACTCAGTTTTACTTCATGCTTTAAGTTTAGTTAGATCTATCTATGCGCAGTGAGTAATTAGTCATGTTTTAGATTAAGATTAGTTCATGTTTTAGTCATTACAGTAAGCAATTAAGTTAATTAGTTCATGTTTTAGTTATAAATTAAGAATTAGGGTTCTCAGTTTTTCAGTTAATCATGCCATGTCACACGAAATTGATGCGCACTTGCACTAAGCTGGGCTCTAGGGTTGGAACTCACACACCTAACCCTAACCCTAACCCTAACCCTAAGTTCAGAGGACTTACCTCCTCGTCGCCGTCGTCGCCGCCGCGCATCAGATCAGGCGCGTGCGCACGGCGGCGTCCTTCTCTCCCCGGTCGCCGGCAAGGCCCCCACGGCTCACCCCGTGCGCGTGCGCCTCGTCGGCATCAGGACCGGCCCGCGCGGTATCAGATCCGCCGCGCGGGATCCCGGCACGCACACGGCCTCGCGCCGCTGTCGCCGTTGCCAGGCTTGGCTCCGGTCTCCGCCGTGACGCCGTCGCCGCGCCTCAGATCTGCGCGCGACGTGCTCGCCCTTTGGGCACCACGGCGGAGATGCTCGACGGCGCCGCGCGCGATGCCTCGCACGCGTGCGCCGGCGAGCACCGCCCCATGGCGCCGCGGCGGCTCCGCGTGGTGGCCATGCCCCGTCGTCGCCTCGTCGGTGTCGGGAGCGGGGGGAGCGAAGTGGCGAGAGAGGGAGAAGAGAGTGAGGGAGCGAGTGCGGCGGCTAGGGTTGGCCGGCGTTTTTATGCCGAGCCCTTCATCCCTGGCCGTCCGATCTCCTCCCCTCACGATCCGACGGCGCGCAGCCCTGGCCGTGCTGGGCTGGGCTAGATGCGCCGTGCGGGCGCGCGCGCGGCGGGCCGAATTCGCGGCCCGCTCGCTGGTTGTTGGGCTTCTGCCCCGCCAGCCCAGTTAAGCACCGTGCGCGCGTTATTTATCGCGCGCGCGCGCGTTCAGCTGGGCCGGACAGCTCGCGCTGTTGCTGGGCTGGGCCGGGCTGCGCTATTCTCCGCGCTGGGCTGTGCGCGCGTTAAGTCTGGGCTGTGAATTTTGAAATTCGGCCCGCGCGGTTTCACTGTTTTATTCATTCTTTTAAGCTTTAAGCATTATGTTTAAGCACTTTTAGCCTCTAAATTAATGTTCTAAGCAAAGTTTTCAGTAAGTTAATTTTATATGTTGGTGTTTTACGTTAATTTAAGTCTAAATCCACCAATATACTTTGAGATGCCTCTATTTAAATGGATCCACCGTGAAGTTTATTTAGAGTAAACTTGTGATTATTTCTGACCACCGTTGTTTGATCATGAGTATTTTAAGTTAAATTTCGTTTGTTTTCCCCACCGGTGATGCAAATTGAAATTTATCTGTGTGATTTTAATCAGACCACCGTAGGGTTTTAATCATGCACTTAATTTTGCATTTCATTGTATATCATTACTAAGCTAAGTTTTCTCTTATTTTCAGTGACGAACGTCAATGCTGCTGCCTCTGTCCTCAGCAACATTGAGAACCTCAACGGGGCAAACTTTCCGGACTGGAAGAGCAAGGTCACTACATGCTTGGTATGGAATGATCTGGACATGGCTCTAAGGGAGGAGATGCCCGCTGCTCCTGAGGCTGGACAAGCTGCTACGCCTGCTTTTGAGAAATGGGAGAAGTCCAACCGTATGGCTCTCATGGTCATGACTGGCACCATCAGCCCTGGCATTAAGGGTGCACTCCCCACTAAGAATTCAGAGGGACATGACTACACTGCCAAGGAGTTCCTCGCTAAGGTTGAGGAAAATTTCAAGAGCTCCTCTAAGACCTATGCCAGCACTCTTATCATGAAGCTAGTCTCTTCTCAGTACACTGGCACATCTGGCATAAGGGAGCACATCTTGAACATGTGTGACATGGCTCATAGGCTTAAGGAGATGAAGATGGAGATCTCTGACGGTTTCCTCGTTCATTTCATCATGACGTCCTTGCCATCTACCTTCAACGCCTTCAAGATCAACTACAACACCAACAAGTCCGTCTGGACTATCAGTGAATTAATCAGCTATTGTGTTGAGGAAGAAGAGCGTATCAAAACTGAGAAGATGAAGGATGTTGTGAACATGGTTGGCAACCTTAGTCTCAACTCCACACCTAAGAACCAACATGAGGCTAGCAGCAGCAAGCAAGGTCAGAAGGGGGGAGCGAAGAATAAGAACAAAGGCAACAAGAACTTTGCTCCCAAGAACAACAACAAGTTCAAGAACAACCACTCTAAGGGTGGTAAAATGTTGTGCTCCTTCTGTGACTCTCCTAAGCACCTTCAGAAAGCCTGTTCAGGCTTTAAGGAATGGTTGAAGCAACAAGGTAATTTTAAGTTTGATGTTGTTTCTTTCATTGATGAGTTATTCTTAGCAGATTTTTCCCCTAATACTTGGTGGATTGACTCAGGTGCCACCGTGCACATTTCTAATTCATTTCAGGCATTCCGTTCGATCCGAACTATAAGAAGGGGGGGAGCGAAACCTAAGAGTGGCTAATGGGACGGCCGTTGAAGTTGAAGGCGTTGGAAGCTTCGACTTAGAGTTGCCAGGAGGCTTCCAGCTTCGTTTAGATGATGTCCTTTATGTTCCTAGTTTAAAGAGAAATTTGATTTCTGTATCAGCTTTAGATGATTCTGGACTTGTGTGTGAGTTTGGCAACAAACAATGTGTGATTAAGTTTAATGAGATTAGTGTCGGTCTTGCTAGTCGGCAAGGCATGCTTTATATGCTCTCTCTTAATGATTCTGTGATGAATGTTACTACAAATAAGCGTAAGCGTGATAATGAGACCTCTTCGCAATTGTGGCATTGTCGCCTTGGCCACATTTCGAGGGGAAGAATTGAGCGTCTCATTAAGGACGAAATAATAGAGAAATTAGACTTCTCCAATTTAGAGCAGTGCATCGACTGCATTAAGGGAAAATATGCTAAGACAATTAAGAAAGGAGCTACTAGGAGTACGGGCGTGTTAGAAATAATTCACACAGATATCTGTGGCCCTCTCTCAGTAACTTCGGTAGATGGCTATGATTCTTTTATCACATTTACCGATGATTATTCCCGCTATGGACATATCTACCCCATAAGAAAGTGTTCAGATGCGCTAGAAATATTTAAGATATATAGATATGAAGTTGAGAAACAGCATAACACCTCCATTAAGATTGTGCGGTCAGACAGGGGTGAAGAATACTACGGGAAACATGCTGAATATGGTCAAATTAAGGGACCATTCGCTAAGTATTTAGAAGAAAATGGCATTAAGGCACAATACTCCATGCCTGGAGAACCACAGCAAAATGGAGTGGCTGAGCGGCGTAACCGCACATTAATGGACATGGTAAGAAGCATGCTCAGTCATTCTAGTCTACCTGTCGAACTATGGTTAGAGGCATTAAAGACGGCTGCCCACATACTTAATCGGGTTCCATCTAAGCCAGTTCCCAAGACACCTTTTGAGCTGTGAAATGGGAAGAAACCGTCACTTAATTATTTAAAGGTGTGGGGCTGTCCCGCTGAGGCTAAGCTATTTGATCCTCAGCATAAGAAATTAGACTCTAAGACAGTGAGTTGTCACTTTATCGGATACCCTGATAAGTCTAAGGGATACCGTTTCTACTGTCCTGGTCGCTTCACTAAGTTTGTTGAAACTAGACAGGCCGTGTTTCTTGAAAACTCGGAAATTGGTGGTAATTCCCCGAAGAGGGAGATAAGTTTAGAAGAACTGCGGGTCAATCTTCCTGATCCGGATTATCAAACACCTGTGTTTCAGTTCGTACCACCAGTTATTCCTCAGATAAGCAGCACAGTGGCGCCCACTGTCACTCAGGCGCCAGTAGTTCAGGCGCAAGAAATGCAGGCGCCAGAAGTTGTGGTCCCGGCGCCAGACGTTGGGCACGAGGCGCCAGCAGCAGAGGTGCAGGCGCAAGAAGTGCCATTAGTAGAACCTCAACCGGTCCCTGAACCTGCCGTGATCGAACCATTAAGAAGATCCGTCAGGGAAAGGAGATCGGCTATTCCTGACATTTACGAGACATACTTAAGTGAGGATTTGTACGATGTCGGGAACATGAACGACCCTGCCAACTTTAAGGAGGCAGTTCAGAGTGAGAATTCCACTAAATGGATTGAAGCCATGGAAGAAGAGCTTAAGTCTATGAATTCCAATCAAGTATGGGACTTAGTAGAAATTCCTGATGGAGTCAAACCAGTGGGCTGTAAATGGGTCTACAAGACCAAACGTGACTCTAAAGGGAAAGTCAAAAGGTTCAAAGCTAGGCTCGTTGCTAAAGGGTTTACGCAGAAGGAGGGGATCGATTACAACGAGACCTTCTCTCCTGTGTCTTCCAAAGACTCTCTTAGAATAATCATGGCAATTGTAGCTCATTTTGATATGGAGCTGCATCAGATGGATGTTAAGACTGCGTTCCTGAATGGAAATTTAGATGAGACTATTTATATGGTTCAGCCGGAAGGTTTCACCATTAAGGGTAAAGAGAATATGGGATGCAGATTAAGGAAATCCATTTATGGTCTTAAGCAGGCGGCCAGAATGTGGAACTTTAAGTTTGATGAAGTAATTAAGAGATTTGGATTTAAGAATAATGATGTGGATCGTTGTATCTATATCAAATCCAAGGGTGGAAAGTTAATAATCCTAGTGTTGTATGTTGATGACATACTATTAGCCTGCAACGATAAGAATATGTTACATGAGACTAAGAACTTCTTGTCATCTCATTTTGACATGAAGGATCTAGGTGAAGCCTCGTATGTACTTGGCATTGAGATACACCGAGATAGAGCCAAAGGAACACTAGGATTATCTCAGAAAGCATATATTGAGAAAATGCTTAAGAGGTATCAGATGGATAAGTGTAATACATCTCCTGTCCCATTTCAAAAGGGCGATAAGCTTCATAAAGGTCAGTGCCCTAAGAATGATTTAGAAAAGAAAAGAATGGAGAACGTTCCCTATGCATCGGCTGTTGGAAGCTTGATGTATGCGCAGGTCTGTACGCGTCCAGATTTGGCATTTGCAACCGGAGTTTTTGGTCGATATCAATCTAACCCAGGATGGGCTCACTGGGTGGCTGTTAAGAAGGCATTAAGATATTGCCAAGGCACTAAGGATTACATGCTCACATACAAGAGGACAAACGACCTTCGGGTCGAATGTTACACGGATGCCGACTTCGCTGGTGATAAGGATGAATTGAAATCCACTTCTGGATATGTTTTCACGCTAGCGGGGGGAGCGATTTCATGGAGGAGTGCTAAGCAGTCAGTAACAGCTGGATCTACGATGCAAGCTGAATTCGTATCATGTTACCATGCCTCGGGACAGGCAATGTGGCTTAAGAATTTTATTCCGGGATTAAGGATTGTTGATAGTATCTCGAGACCTATCACAATGCACTGCGACAATCAAGCCGCAGTTTTCTTTAGCGGTAATGAAAAGATAAGTAGTGCTTCTAGGCACATCGACCTCAAGTTTCTTATCGTTAAAGAAAGAAACCGGGACCGTATAATTAAGATTGAGCATATTGATACTGAGTTAAATATAGCGGATCCGCTTACCAAAGGTTTACCACCACACCTTTTCGAAAGACATGTCGTTTATATGGGTCTGGTGGATAGCTTTGATAAGGTCCTGGTCTAAGGGAGTTTCTTATCGTTAAAGAAAGAAACCGGGACCGCATAATTAAGATTGAGCATATTGATACTGAGTTAAATATAGCGGATCCGCTTACCAAAGGTTTACCACCACACCTTTTCGAAAGACATGTCGTTTATATGGGTCTGGTGGATAGCTTTGATAAGGTCCTGGTCTAAGGGCCGTTAATCTTCCCCAAATAAGAGTAAGAGTCCTGACAAAGTTTTCTAGTGGAGGCTATGGGTAATGTTGTCCCAGTGTGACGTGGTCCGCTGATGACACATTGGTCTGGTGCTCGCTGGTTTACTGAGGAGGGATTAAGATTAAGTTAAGAGTAAGTTTAAGTTTAAGTTTGTTGACCTTTGGTCAAGGGGGAGAATGTTGTATTTCCTTTTGTGTTGACCTGCGGGCAACAAACATAGAAACGAATAAGAGAATAAAAGGGAATCAAATCAGAGTTTGTTACTGCCTTGATCGGGAGGCAAATCCTTTCCATCTAGGACTCGGCCCCGGGCCCACAGCGTGACTATATAAGCGAGGGGACCCCCTGGGAATCACCTACCGAAACCCTAACCACCCACCGATCATCTAAGCACGCTGGAGGGCTTGGAACGCCGTTTCCGTCTTCCATCTACTACAGGGCAGTGCCGCTACCGCCCTGAAGGTAATCGCCAGAGAACCCTGAAGGAGAAGCTGCGATTCATCCCCTCAGAGGCTCTCGCCGTCACCTCTGATCCTACTGCAATGGACGCGACGTCTGCTGGTAATTAACCTTACCAATTCCGCATTAGATTAGTTAATCTAGATGTGATCTGTTATTGACTAGATGATCCTGTTTAGCCTAAGCATTGTTTTGATCTAAGTTATTTTTAGTTCTAACAGAGGAGGCATTGCATCTCTTTGTGATGGAACCGCTCTCCACATTCAGGCCGCCCCTGACTATCCTAACACGCATCATTGCCTTTAGTCTCCGGCCACCACAATTAGCGCCGACTTTGGCCACCATGGATGACGGCCACCGCGCTCATTTCAAGAATGGAATTAGCGTCCAGTTTCTTTGTGGTGCAACCGAGTAGGCGGAACAACAGTTTGTGTTAACAAATGGTAACTCAGGTTTTCAAAACTAAACAATAAAAAGTGCATGAAATCATTAGCCTTTTTCAGTAGTTGCGCCATAGAATACATTAGTCAATAAATATTCAAAAGTTGCCCCATAGGAAATATTAGTCAATAAATAGAACTTTGAAAAAATATTGACTCAATAAATAAAAACATTCACTCAATAAATAGAAATGTTGAAACAATAAATATATAGGAATATTGACTCAAAAAATAGAAATATTGAATCAATAAATTGGAGTGCGGATGCAGCAAAAGAGTTTGCTCAAGTAAATCAAGTTTTCTTGTCCATCTTTTGCTTCTCCATATGAATGAGTTTGTTGTCATTTTTTTTTACTGCCACTCAAGCAGAGTTTAATTCGGCCATATGAGTGTAGTTGTGTTTTGCTTAAAATAAACTACTAGCGAATGGGCCGCATATGGCTTGTGTGACTTTGTCATATGCATCTCACGCTACATAACCTATCTCTTATTTACAATCGGTTCATGACCCCCATTGTTGATATTCTGGGTCATTCATTGTGACATTTCCACACAGGAAGGAAGATTTCAATCAATCCTGTGAGAACAATAATATTTACAAACATATTCTTACAGCCAAATAAATGAAGTAACTAAGATGGTAATATATAGGATATTCTAAATAAAATAAGTATTTTTTGAAATATTCAAACATGTGTGAAATATCATTTTTTGTAGATATGAATTTAAAAGATAAACTCTCTTTATCCCCTGGGCCCTAAAATAAAAAATTGTTAAAAACGTTCTTATTTTTCAACATATTTAGGAAATGACTTTATTAAACTAGCAAGTTGATAAATTTTAAACACTATCGGGCATGTGGCACACGGCGGGCATGCATAGCGCGGCTAGGGGCCTCGATGTTAGGAGAGACACGGATTGATGAACTGATGCGAAGATGGAAAACATGTCGAGACGTGTGTATGGGTCTCTTTGGCGAGCAAGCGTGCAATTGTCTGCACGGCGCATGCACAACGTTGACAGGACCGTGCTCGACATGCCGGTCAACTGTAGTACGTGGTGCTCCCTGGATTGTTCGACTAGGAATGTTTGTGTTCTGATAGCCAAATTTTTTATCAGGATTCCTCCACCTGTTCGGAAGCAAGCGCCTACCACCTCTAAGGCGGATAGATCGACGAATAATAAGTAAAACAATATACACGTCCCCACAGGTTGAATCTGGACTAAAATTCAACGTCCTGTATCTGCAATCTGCATGTACGGCAATACATATACAGAGAGGATCGAGATGATTCAACCGGCTGCGACCTAACCAAGCACAAAGGTGATGATTCAACCGGCCCCGACCTATCATGTATTCATGCTAGTATGTAAAGCATCATGATGTAAGACGCTACAAACGAGAAGTTAAATCTAGAGATCTAGCATGGAAAATGCTCAAATAGAAACTAAGTAAAACAAATATAAACGCTATGACGGGTCAAATCCGGGCTGAAATTCAACATCATGTAGGAAGTACGTACCCAATCGATGGAGAGGGGCGATTCGTCCGGGATCTCAGCAGCTCCAAAGGCGAAGAGGTCGAACAGACGAGAGGGGAACGAGAGAGGGGCGCATGCAGGGAAGATTTGCTACCGAGATGTACAGATGAGAGGGCCTTGGCTACTCATTTATTATAGCTAATTATTTAGTAATTAGCTAGCAAGAAGGCATGGTTTTGTAGAAAAGAGGAAAGGAAAGCAGCAGTAGTAACTGAATGCAGTGCTACAAGACACACTAGTACAGAGGGCAGTGAGTCAGCAAAATCAGACGGGCGCTCCTCCGAGAACCCGCCATCAGTTTCACGAACGACGACGATCCTTTCTGTTGGGGGAAATGACAGCGGATGGAGGCGAGTGATGAGTGACCGGACGAGGCTTGGTGAGAGAAACGTGATGTGGGGCTCATCTGTCTCGGGTCGGGATCCCTGTCGCGACGAGCCCGCCTCGCCGGAGCGCCGCTGATATTTTGGTTGTGCTCTCCACAGCGCCGCCGCAGTCTCCCTATACAGAAACCGCGCGCAGTCACCACGTCTTTGCATCCAGCACGTCCACGCACCTTCCATTTCTTTGTGTGTTCATGCATCTGAACACCTACCCCAAATGACCCTGCAATCCGGAGCAAACAGGATGCGAAGAGTCCGCCACACACGTGACGCCACTAAAGCACGGTTCAGACTTTGTGTGGCAAGCTGCAGCGTCCAGACTTGCGCGATCAATCCCGGAACACCGTGTCGCTCCGACCTCTCCTCCGATCCATCATCAGCTCGCCCACCGTCTCCCACTGCAAGAACATGTTTGTGCTGTACCTACAGCACTGGCGTTGCTAACTGCTAGGCAAGAACATGCTGATCACCTAGAAGGATTTACCCTGATGCCTCCCATCACCAAAAGACGCACCGCATCATTCTTACTACTTAACTAGTATCGCGCAGATACATATTTGGGGGAAAGTGAGTTTACAAACGGGTGCCCCTCAGGTGAAACAAAGTAATTTCAGGGAAATGCAAAAACGGAGATGTTGAATCAGCTAGTACGCAAAGGAGATGAGTAACATAGATGCATGTGAAATACTTTTTATAAGGGTACATGGGAGCTCTATGTACTCATATATTCAAGTCGTGCGTTAATAACATACATAACTACTCCTTATGTACTTTTTTTTTTTGCATAAAAGGAAACTGAGGTAACCATGAAGCATTTTTTTTTTTTTTTGCTTCTGTATAGTTCACTCATAGTTGTGGTAGGCGAGATGTGTGATGAGTGCCAACTCCTCACATCTATGGTAATTCCACTTGCTAAATGTTTTAGAGCTTTGTACATGGCCACAACAAGGCAAAAGAAGAGCAAGGAAAAAGAACATAAAAAGAAGAGCAAGGAAAAAGTCACACCCCCGCTAAAAATGTTTTGTAGGGGCGGCTTCAAAGAAAAACTGCCGCTACAATACCGAAGTTTTGTAGCGGCGGTCTTCTTTGAAGCCGCCTCTAATAAAACTCAACAGTGGCGGTTCATGTTTCAGGCTGCTGCTATTAATTATTTATAGCGACGGCCGTTTCGAACAGTACCACATGCTCCACTATAGCGGCGGACCGCATGCCAAACCGCCGCTACGTGTTTTACTGGTCCGCCGTTACAGTGGACTTGTGTTGTTGTGCTCCCCTCGATGTTGAACCGATCCACAACGCAGGAGCACATAAATGGGTGCGTTCATAACTATGGGTACGCTGCAATTATATGGTCCTGGTTTCTCCTAGACCTACCTAGACGATTACTAGCTTGCATGTAACTCATCTCAGCATTGCTCGGTGCATGGGTGCAAGCTCATGAAAAAATTGGGCAAGTGTATGAACGAGCTAGTTTCCATCTTTATAGCCACGGTGGAGACCTAGTCTTCAAATATGTGCAAACCAAGCAATTATAAATAAATATTATTAGTACCATGACCAAACCATGGGTTCTTGATGTCTGGCCCTCTAGGGGTGTGCACCATGTGATGCTTGTAATATTAGTCTTTATGTTGAGGTCCTGGCAACAAGTACACGGCACGGGAGATAGCGAAGGCCAAGCCACACCCACCTAAAGCAACCGAAGCCGCCCGGAACTACACGAAGGACAGGCGAAGCAAAACGGAAAGAACAGACGGCGCAGGAGCACAAAGCTGTTAACCTAAGAGCCATGCTAAAGTAGCCAATGGCACACTTGTAAATATCATCATCTCACCCCCTATAAATATGGAGGGAGATGATCATGTAAGGACATCTGTTTCTCGGGCCACGAGCCAAAGGAGGAATCATTCGCACCGTACTCAAACCTCTCTAATCACTCGACCCCTTCGCCCGGCATCGCGGGTGAAGGAGAGCTTCGCGCAACAAACTGCAGGGAACCTGAGTAAGAACCCCTTCGTCCGGCATCGCGGACCAGGAAAGAGGGCTTCGCTCCAACCAGAGGGCAGCGACGACGAGCAAGGAGGGCTTCGCGAGGTGACTCGAAGGCGTCGACAACCTTCGAGGGCTTCGCCAGAACCAGGACACTTCTATCAACCGTTGGAGGGCTTCGATACGTCACACAAAGACCTTCGATCCCCCAACATTTGGCGCCGTCCGTGGGCCGAACCCACGATGAAAAGAAAGCAAGACTACCACCAAGCAAAAGCTGCGAAGGTAAGAACAGAACAAGAGGGATGGAAGCATTCAACCATCCGCTTCACAACAGATGACATCAGAGTCTCCGATTATCCACATACAGACGTCTTCGTGATCAAAGCCGACATCGAAGGGTATATGGTCCACAGAATCATGATTGACAATGGAAGCTCAGAAAATATCATCTTTAAAGATACTTTGATACGCATGCAAATCAACAGCCATGAAAATGCCAGCAAAACAACGCTGAAGGATTTCGGAGGAGAAGAAGCATCTTCGATCGGAAAAGTAATGTTGAAAGTAACCTTCGAAGATGAAGATAGATCGATAACTCAGGAGACGGAGTTCATAGTCATAGACTCACCCAGTGAATACAATGCAATCTTCGGAAGACAAATCATAGTAGCTTTTGGAGCTGCAATCCATCACAATTACCTGATGATGAAGATGCCTTCGGAACAAGGCACCATTAACATATGCTGTAACCCCTTCAGACCAAGAAGTGGCAAAGAAGACAACTCAGAAGAAGAGAACGAGCATGAAGGCCGTCAAGCGAAGGCAGAACAAGCAAAGCTAGAACCTTCAAGCGAAGTTGAAGAAGTAATCTTATGGTCCAAGAAACCAGAAAGAACGGTCAAGATAGGAAAGAGTCTGTCTAAGAACGAAAGAGAACAGATAATCAGGTGTTGAAGCAAAACTCTGACATCTTCGCATGGCCACCACAAGACATCACAGGAGTCAAAAGAGAGACAATCCAGCACGAGTTAAAAGTCAATCCAAAAATAAGACCCTTCGCAGACAAGATCAGAAAGGCGTCGGAAGAGAAGAAGGTAGCCGCAACAAACGAAGTGAACAAGTTGCTAAAAGCCGGTGTCATAAGACCAACAATATTCTCGAGCTGGTTATCCAATGTCGTTCTCGTCGAAAAGAAGACAGGAGAGTGGAGAATGTGCATTGACTTCACACGGCTAAACAAAGCATGCCCTAAAGACAACTTCCCACTGGACCGAATCGATACAATAACTGATTCGGTAGCCGGTTGTCAATTGCTAAGTTTCCTAGATGAGTATTCAGGCTATCACCAGATTCATATGACGAAGGAAGACGAAGAAAAAACAGCCTTCATCACCTATGATGGAACCTTCTGCTTCGTAAGAATGCCATTTGGCCTTCGGAACGCAGGAGCAACATTCGCCAGACTCGTGAAGATGATATTCGAAGACCAACTGGGAAGAAATGTTGAAGCATACGTAGACGACATAGTTGTAAAGACAATAGAAAGGGCTGACCATTTGAAAGACCTAGATGAGACCTTCGAGAATCTGTGAAAGCACAATGTAAAGCTGAACCCAGCAAAATGCGTCTTCGGAGTTGAATCAGGCAAACTACTGGGATTCATGGTCTCCCAACGAGGGATCGAAACTAACAAGAAGAAGATCGAAGCTATACAAGACCTCGCCCCACCAAAATGTCTAAAAGATGTGCAGAGACTAGCTGGAAGGCTTAACTCTCTAAGCATATTCATTCCGAAACTGGCGGAACGAAGTAATCCCATTTTCAAAGCACTCCGAGCGAAGGAAAAATTTCAATGGGGATCTGAACAACAAGAAGCCTTCGAAGGCATAAAAAGAGCCCTTACAGAATTAACTGCTCTGGCCAGCCCAAAACCAAGAGAAGACCTGCTCCTATACATTGCAGCTTCGGTATCGGCCGTAAGTGCAGTACTTGTTCAAGAACACAGCGAAGACAAAGTTCAAAAACCTGTGTACTTCGTCTCCGAAGCCCTGTCAGGAGCGAAGCTGTTCTACTCAGAAATAGAAAAGATAGCTTACGCAGTGATCATGGCTTCAAGAAAATTGAAACATTATTTCAGTGATAGGAAAATAATAATTCCAACCTCTTTCCCCCTTTGGGACACACTGCGAAGCAGGGAAGCGATTGGACGAATAGGAAAATGGTCAACAGAATTGGCGCCCTTCGACATCGAGTTCAAAGCAAGAACTGCCATCAAGGCAGCAGCTCTTGCAGATTTCATAGCAGAATGGACCCCTCCTACTCCCGAAGCCTCTATCCAAACCGAAGAATCTTGCTGGACAATATTCACTGACGGTGCATGGGGAGCAACAGGAGCCGGAGCCGCGGCGGTAATAACATCACCTTCGGGAATCAAATTAAGATATGCTGTCAAGTTGGACTTTCAGTCAACCAACAATATTGCAGAATACGAAGGAGTATTATTGGGGCTTCGCAAAGCAAAGGCATTGGGTGCAAGAAGAGTGCTCATTAGCACAGATTCCGAAGTAGTAGCAAATCAAGTCGAAAACAATTACAAGACGAAGGACCAAGAACTAATCAAGTATCATAAAGCGGTCATGAAAATGCAAAAATATTTCAAAGGTTTCACTGTGCAAAGCCTAAAGAGAAATCTAAATCAAGAAGCAGATGCTATAGCGAAGGCCGCCGCTAAAGGCGAAGGTTTCCCTCCAGACGTTTTCTTCGAAGTTCTAAACAAATCAACCGCCGAAGAATCAGCAAGAAAAGTTCACCACCTTTTCCAGATATGGGAAGATTGGAGCGCTCCGATAATAGCCCACCTTAATAATCAGTATGAACCTCAAGACGAAGCCGAGGCAAAGAGAATAGCGTAAAAGGCAAGAAATTACAAATTAATCGAAGGCCAACTATACAAAGGAGGAGTTTGTCAGGCCTGGTTGCGACGCATTCTACCAGAAGACGGAAAACAACTCCTTCATGAAATACATTCTGGCATGTGTGGATCTCATATCGCATCAAGGCCTTTTATCGCGAAGGTATACAGAATGGATTTCTACTGGCCAACTGCCACCAAGGACGCAGAAGAAATAGTCAAGAAATGCACTGAATGTCAATTCTTCGCAAGACATCAGCGAAGCCTGGCAGCAGAAGTACAACTAATGCAACCCATTTGGCCATTTTACCAATGGGCCATTCTTGTGTGCGCTGCAGGATTAACCCTAGGACTTCCTTTGTTCACTTGACAAGAGAGAATTGACTGACTCGAAGGAATAATGTCCCTGATGCCACCCGTTCCGAATTGCGTGCTACAGAGTGCCCAATATTTTACTAGCATAAGAGTATGCTCTATTCAAAGCAAGTATACAAGTGGATGCGTCCTAAGAAAAAGATAGGGAGAGACTGGTAAATGAAAAACCAGCTGATTTTGAGAGCAAGATCAGTATATATAGGAAAGAGAGAGCTTGAATAAGCTAGAATAAGTGAGATGAGTAGAGAATTGATGCATGTGTCAACTTTTATGAGGGAACATGGGGACGTTAAGTACTCATCATATCATATCTTTACTATTTGAAGGCTCCTTTTAGAGCCTTCACATTAATCCCTGAGAAAATCCGATAAACTCACACATAAAAGCAAAATAGTCGGCCATTAATGTAGACCATGGAAAAACCAATGCACCAGGCTGATAGGAACGCAAAATAGCCCTTCTCCCTCATCGTCATCCTTGAGATGAAAAAAGGCAATTGCCGTCATCCAGTTGCGGATAAGCTGTTGAGTGAGGGGCCTTGTCCAATTAGGACAAGCTCCGATGGATTTTATCCCTGATTCTTCCTCAATTCTTTTTTTGCTCTTCTCAAACTCTTGGCATAAAATCCTTAAATTTACGACATTGTCAGTCATCTAGAACAATTTGATACTCCCTCCGTTTTTAATTATATGACATCGTTGACTTTTTTTGGTACTTTGACTATTCGTCTTATTCATAAATATTTGTGCAAATAGGTAAATGTATAAGTTAATCTTAAAGTGCTTTTGATGATAGATCCAACAATATACATTGCATGTTAAGCAACTAATTATTTTTATATATATTATTAGTTAAAGTTCAATAAAAAAGTCAATGGCGTCATATAATTAAAAACGGAGGGAGTAACACATTTGTCTTCTACACCCCCAACGAATTCATTTTGGTGGTCACTAACACCTATTCAACCGGACCTCGTCGTCGGCAATCTATCTCTTTCAAGTGGTACATACACGCCGCGTTTGTGATAAAGCGGTTTGTTCAACATGCTGCAGGCGCTTCCGGAGATGCGCCGTTCATGACCCGCTCACTATGGTGAGGAGCGTCTTGGCGCGGGCGCCATCGCCCATCGTAATGTCCATACGTGCTGACTCAGTGTCTGCACGGCGCATCCCTTGACCAGCGGAATGTGCATGCACAGCTTTGACATGACTCTGTGGGTCGGCCAAGTCGGGCTTGCGTGTCACGACGCACACAAACGGCAGTGGCGTTCCCTGGAGGAAGACCGTCAAACAAGAAGCTGCCCGGGGCAGTCTGGCAGTGATGATGATGATGACACGACGCATATGCCTTGGTGCTCTCTGCTTTTGGGAACTCGTTGTGCTTTCGCAATACTTGGGACTAAGAATTTCAGAGTTTCCAGTACAAGAACAGGCAATTTCAAAATAGGGACGACACGGTCGTCGTATTAAATACGGCTGTCCCAACAGATGCCACCCCCGCTTTGCATGCCTGCTCGCCAGAACGCCTCACGTGTTCTGGCCGTCCCTGGAGATCGAACAAGCGCGACAGCCTCGGGCAGTGACGCTGACGCCATATGACGCATGGCTGCGCCACGAACGTGCCTCGACACTCTTTGCTTTGATGAACTCGTAGCTGTTTCTCATCGCTTGTGGCCAAGCATTCGTGAGCTTGGTAACAAGCTATTTCGAACCAGCACGTCTCGAGTCCGTGTCGCGACGAGCCCGCATCGCCGGAGCGCCGCTGATGTTCTCTTCATCTTCCGGAGGACCGACGGAGTCCAAGCGATCATGCATCCCTTCCCTTACAGAAACCACACAGTCACCACGTCTTGGCATCCAGCTCGTCCAGATACCTCTCCGTATCCAGTCATGCATCTGAACGGCTGCGACACATGGCGCTGCAATCCGGAGCAAACAGGATGCGGAGAGCCAGGTAGAAGTGTTGTGCTCTTGAAGCGCCGTTCAGATTTCGTGTGGCATGCTGAGGCGTCCAGAAGTGCCACGATGGAGACAGGATTGTCGTGTCATTCTCGACCTCTCCTCCTATCCATCATCAGCTCGCCCGCCGTCTCCCACCGCAAGAACATGTTCATGCTGTACTGCCAGCGCTGGCGTTGCTAACTGCTGGGCAAGATGATAGTGGTGATCTCGAAGGATTTATCCTGATGCCTCCCATCGCCAAAATGTGCACTACATCGTTCTTAGTACTTAGCTAGCATCACGCAGATACATGTTTGGTGGAAAGTGAGTGTACAAACGGCTGCCCCTTAGGTGAAAAAAAGTGATGCCAGGGAAATGGAAAACGGAGATGTTGAATCAGCTAGTAAGCAAGGAGAGGACTAACAAAGATGCATGCGACATACTTTTTATAAAAGGGTACAGGGGAGCTCTATGTACTCATGTATTCATGTCACGCGTTAATAACTACTCCTTATGTACTTAATATACTCAGAACTAGTATGGCTGCCCGTGCATTTGCGCGGCTAGACTTGTTATACTATTTAAAATATTTTTATATTATTTTAGAAGTTTAACATAGTTTATTGTTATTACTTTACTCTATATTCATAAAATAGTAGAAAAAATAGATTGGAGAATTTCTCACCGCCCCTCAATTTGAGTGTGAGATAAGTCATCATTTATCTTAGATTGTGTCTTACCTAACGATGTCTTTGATATTATTTTAGAAATGAGGTTGGTTCAAACATGGCATGCTAAACAACTAACATATGTCATGGTAGGAAAAAAGAATGCATCGTGCTACAAATAAATCTTTTGAAGGAAATGTGTCACGCTAAAAATAAGATAGTGTCCGTGCTGGCTAGATATATCACAATGTATTTTTATAACGGTGTATTTAGAAATCAGGATTAATTGTTTATTGGATATTTTTATTATTTCAAAATTTAGCTATCTTGGGCTCATAATGGTATGGTTATTAAATTAAAATAAGAATTAAAGATATTTTTAGCTATTTTTTATAATCCAAATTTATTTTTTTAGACTTGTAATGGCATGGTGGGTAATTTTGTCTATTTTTTATTATTCTGAATTTAGCTATTTTATAAATATTTTTAGGGGGTTTTCTAACTAATTGTTTCATAACGGCAGTGGTGGGTAATTTTCTTTTCTTATTTTCTCGGATTAACGTGAGAATTTCTAGCATTTTAGAATGAACGTGGTGGCTCCTTTTTGACGTCAAATATATATATATATATATATATATATATATATATATATATATATATATAATAGATTAAAATACTAAATAATGACCATCAAAGGATATGTGGTAGGTGAGATGTGGCATGACTGCCAACTCCTCACATCCACGCTAATTCCACTTGCTAAATATTTTAGGGCTCTGGTATGTACTAGATGCAACAAGGCAACATCATAGTTTCCTATATATACAAACAAAGCAGAGCAAGGACAAAGAACATAAGTGATTAGTTGTAGCGCATGCAGGTAATTGACAACAATAGATGCACTATCGACTGTATAAACGGCTTCCTTTTTGACGGCGCTTTCTGCACTACGGGAAATCTGTAGTTTGTCGAGTGTTAGATGCACTCGGCAAAGCCACTATAACACTCGGCAAAGGGTTTGCCGAGTGTTTACACTCGGCAAATTCTGGTCGGCAAAGGGCTTTTTACCGAGTGCTATAATTTGAATTAACACTCGGCACTATAACACTCGGTAAAATTTGAATTAAAAAAACATCCCCAAAAAATAGCAAAAATATTTTTTTTAATAAGGGAAAGCCCCCACCGGCTAGCCACAAGTTCCAATTCATCAACTAGCAAGTCGCAGTATTTTCTGCACACTTCGCGTCTGGTGAGATTCGAACCCATGACCTCTTCTTCGTGTGAAACTCTCCCTACCACTACACCACAGTATCACATATGCTCATATTCCCTTTTGATTCTAAACATATTATACTAAACTGAGTGTCAATTAATTATTTGAAGACCTAAACGAATTCAAATCAAAAAGTTGTCAACTACGAAGTTTTATAAATTTTCGAGGTCTACAACTTTTATTTTTGTCGTTTTACCATTTGAGGTCATTTGAAAATTTTGAATTTCAAATTTTAACTCTTTCAAATTAAGTTTCCGTTAACAAGATGATTTCAAATAAAGAAGTTGTCAACTATGAAGTTTCATAACTTTTCGAGGTCTACAACTTTCATTTTGGTCATTTCTCCATCTAGGGTCGTTTGAAAAATTCAAAATTCAAATTTAACAAAATTCAAACCTCTATTTCGTTAGCAAAATTAATTCAAATTTAAAAGTGTTGAACTACAAAGTTTCATAACTTCTGAGGATCTACAACTTTTATTTTGGTTATTTATTCATCCTACATAGTGATAATAATATTGTTCACAAATGTTATATATCCCTCTTATAGTTTCATGAAACTATATAGGAGATATAGAGTTTGTGAATAAATTTTATAGCTTTTAGTCGAACGAAGAAATGACCAAAATAAAAAGTGTAGATCTCAAGAAGTTATACAACTTTGTAGTTTAAAATATTTTGATTTGAATTAATTTAATACATCAAAAAATCAATTGAAATTTTATTTACCGAGTGTAATAGGGAAAACACTCGGCAAAGAGCCATCTTTGCCGAGTGTACCCAAAAACACTCGACAAAGACCCATGTTTGCCGAGTGTCAAGGTGGGACACTCGGTGCCAAAAAAACACTCGGCAAACCCATCTTTGTCGAGTGTTTTTTTTTTTTTACACTCGGCAAAGAAATCTTTGCCGAGTGTTTTGTTAGGCACTCGGTAAAGATCTTATTTGCCGAGTGCCCGAAAAAATACACTCGGCAAAGACCTCGACACTCGGCAAATGTCGGGTTTCCCGTAGTGCTGACCCACCTGCGCGCGGTGCATCCGGTGACGTCTGGCCGCTGAGCTGATACCGGACGTGCTAGCGGTCGTCGGTCGAGCTGGACGACGGCTTGCATGGGACACGCCGCGTTCCAGCTGATGCAGCAGTTTGTTCAGCATGCTGCGCGCGTGGCAGACGGCGGACATATATAGCAGCGGCTGCTTGCCTCGGCCAGCATCCAGAGAGATTGTCTGCTCGGCGCGCATCCGGTGTCTAGGGGCCATTTTAACTTTCTGTGAACCGTGATGGGACCGAGCCACGGCAAGCCTGCCACGCTGTTAACAACCAGCTGCCGCAGGCAGCCAGGTAGTGACACTAGCGCGACGATGCGTGTGCCTCAACACTCTCTGATGAACTCGTAGTGACAGGGCATGTGGAACGCGCAAGGAAGGCAACCAGATTCCTGGCTTGTTCTTGCCAGTAGCGGCGTCTCTTTGATCAACAAGCTGCTGCTCGCCTCCTGGCGGCACATGCGCATGGCGCAAGATTGCAAGAATCATCCCGCCGGAGGCTTTGTGGGTGCGGCATTTCTACGAGCACGTCTCGGGTGACCCGTGCATTCCTGCCCTTTCAGAAACAAGACGCGCACCTTCCCTGAATTCGCTGACCTCGACCTCTGAACCATCGTAACCCAGGGGGTGGACGCTATTTTAGAGTTTAATTACACCTTTGATCCAGATACTCGAACTATCATATTTGCATATATGCACACTACACTAAAGTTGAAAACTCTCTCTACTCTCTAAAGAACCCATATCAAACAAAGGGGTCAAGCTTGTACTCAAAAGAAAATCCGAGCTGTGCCTAACCCTTCCCTGTATTGTCCACTTTAGCATACTGTCGTTGCAGAGCAAGCCCCAGGGTTTCATCGTGATCTCGTGGCCGGCAATTTAGTACTTCAGCATATATTTGGACGCTATTCAAGAGGTTTCATGCACTGTACTGCCGCACCCTTTTTAGAAAGTACATTAGTCACATCGTTAGGCTAGTGTCCAATAAGATCAGTGGAATCAGATCCTAAAATTATATCATGTCAAAATCTGTGCCAGATTCATGTGCTGCGCCTTTTCGCAAAAGTTGGAGTTACAGCATTAAAAACTTTAATAAAAAGTTATAATTCTCACTTTCTAATGCACATCTCTCTCATTTTTGCGCATTACATCTTTTTTCAGCCATTCCCTCTATTTATCTCCTCCTTCCACTCCTTTGAGATGGCTTGCCATAGATGAAAGGTCTTCAGAATACCACCCAACTTCGTGCACGCTAGGTGTTCATGACAGGGCGAAGAGATTGTTGTAACGTCAAAAGATTTTCCCTGATGCCCCTCATTCCAGAACTCTACAACATGCTTAGTACATAAACTAGCATTACACTAATATATATTTCGTTCAAACTGAGTGCACAAAAGGCTGCCCCTTTGGAGAAAGGCAGGTAGAGCACGGAGACGCAAAACACACTAATTTGGAGAGGAAAATGAAGCAATTATCAGTTGGACGGTAGTGGAAATAGGAGTCCACAAGTTATATATGGAGCAGTATATATAAACTGATGGCTTGAATAAGTTAGTAAGCAATGGGACAAGTAATACTTATGAGGGTTACGTACAGGGGAGTATGTAGTACTCATTTATTAAAATTAGTAAGCAATGTGGGGTGTCCCGACGTTGGACGCAGATGAATGCTCCAGCTATCACTCTGAAGTCTGAATGCAGAATTGCAGAGTTTTAAATTCAGGTAACTAGAAGCATAATAACTGTTAACATTCAAATTATATATATAACACCACCCCTCGAATGAAAACATAACCCAAAGATTCATGCCTAAAATTAAAAAGAAATTTATGAATTATCCAGGATGTTGTCATATGGCACAAAAAAATTGGTAACATGGCTCATGCTTCATTTTAGAAAATTCATCTAATGGACATTGATAGGTAGAACAAAATACACATTCATATAAGACAACAAAAGAGATAAAATTACAGATATAAAATAGTCCGATCGATATACCATACCTGCTTTTTATTGATGTTAGTAAGTTGCCTACGGTTTGTAACTGTATATATCTGCTCTCCTTGTTTTAAGCACTCAATAACGCCAAATTGTGTAGAGCTACTTCCCCAGAAATTCGTCATAGCAACGAAACAAAAGAACCACACCAAGGTTTGAACAACATGGGAGAAATCGACGGATATTGTTTCATAAACCGATTGAGATGCCCGGTTTAGATAGCACGAGAAGCATGTATGTGTCAGTTGGCTAGACAAGTTATACTTGGAGTAGTACATATACATAAAACAGCAGTATGGAATGCTGTAGTAACGAATTCAAGTGCCAATAAAATGAAGAGGTTATGAGAAAATGAAGTAAAATGAGACTGCCCTTGATTTATTTGCGTGAGGGCTGATTCAAGCGAAATCAAAATAATTTTTGCAGAGAAATTAAAGCAGCCCGCCAGTAAAATATATGTGGCCTTAATAGGAACCCTGCATTATGCATCTGTTAATGGATCATGCAATTTTCCAAGATGACAGTGCATCATTGTTCAACTCCAAGCCACGTCTATGAATGTTAAAATTTTCGGATAGTTTCTTGGGAAGATGGCTCTGCCATCTCGAGGAGAGCCCACTGCGTCCCCATCTGCAGGTGGCGGCATCGTTCACCGACCCACGCGGTGCTCCACCACGTCTTGAACAAGAACACACAAAGAAATGCCTGCAACCCAGGAATGCTTTGTGTCGCGCGCTTGCCATGGTCCGCGTCACCAAGTCCCGGGTTTGAAGGCCGAGGCTGTCAGTCAGCATATAGGGAGCACAAGTCAACGGTGCATGACATATTCCTCACAAACCGGCTTGGTCGACATGCCGCGGGTGGGTGGCATGTCAGTACTGTAGCTCTTGACGAGAAACACGGACCAGGCCAGGGGACGGCCCAGAAGGAGCGCCAGGGCACGGGTCGGAAGCTGCCAGGTCAATGAACTGCCTTGTTCCAGATGACATTGGAGGGTAGCACGAGGCAGACGTAGTACTGGCGGCGGGTGCAGCGACCCGCTACAGCTCGCCACGCCACCCATGGTGATTGGACAGCATTTATGCGAACCCCGCCGGGCTCTCCATCGATAAAGTCGAGTTACCCGAATTGCTTGATCTCGACGAACTGTCCTGAGGTGTCAACAGCTTGGCCGCGGTCGCATGGCGCTCGAAGGAGCTTCCCTGATGCCACTCATTCCTAAAATGCACACTACAACATGTTCACTAAGTAACTAGCACCACATAGATATATATATCGTCCAAAGTGAGTGCAAAAACGGTGACGGCCTCTTAAGTGAAATAAAGGAGGCCAGGGAATGCAAAGATCAGTTGACTGGGACTGGATGTAGGAGTCAACAAGTAATATATGGAGCTTTTTATATAAATAAACAGAGGGCTTGAATAACTGAGGAAGCAATGAGATGGAAAAATTTTATAAGAGAGCATGGGAGCTTTAAGTACACATTTACTTAAAATCTTATGTACTTTTTCTTGGAAAAATGAGAGGCGCGGCATGAAAATGCTAACTACTCAAATTCATGATCGCTGCACTTGCTTAACCACTTTGATTGAATGCGGTTGAACGACCACAATTCCTTCTGCCGCACAGAGGCAGCAATCTACTCGCATAAAAGTCTTACCCAGCCAATCCCTCCTTCGGTAAAGGAAGAAGCACTGCATCTAGTTGAGGCGACTAAAGACCTTCCAGTAGGAATTCTACAGTAGTACTGCATAGCCCAGCCCTAGGAAAATAATTTCGGGAACAAAAAAATTTTGGAGGTCACCGATAAACATAGAATTTCAGAAATTCGGAAATTTTTACAAATAAATTTTGAATTTTTAAAAAGTTTTGACATCACTAGACAATAAATTCATGAAGATGGTCAAGAACAAAATTAAATTTGATTTTTTTAAAAAAATTGTTTATTGCATATATAAACAAGACAAATTGGATTCATGAAGATGGTCAAGAAGAAAATTTCGTTGGTACTTTTCAATTCTACTCCCTCCGTTTTTAAATTGTTGTCGTCATTGACTTTTTTTGCTATCTTTGACCATTCGTCTTATTCAAAAAAGTTTTAAAAATATCATATATTTTGTGATGATTTGTTTTATCTTCAAAGTAAGTTTGAACCTAACTTATAATTTTGCATATTCGAACAACTATTTTGAATAAGACGAACGGTCAAACGTAAATAAAAAAGTCAATGGCGACAACAATTTAAAAACGGAGGGAGTACCTTATTTCGGACCCCACCGAATAAGATGAAATGTCAGATATTTGGGTGAAATTTTGCCCAAAGGTTTTTCCTAGGCCCAGCCCACACATTTCATGCATGAAGAAGATTATTGTTCATAGCCTATAATCGACTATGTCATAGCTAACTTAACTGTCTCATTCGTCTTCCATTTAAGTTAACTTTACAGTGATTATATTTATCTATATGCTGTTGAAATGCATGGCTTGCGCTAAGAGTTAAAACTGGACATCCTGGCCCGTTCGTGAGCAGTCTCCATCACATCCTGGCTCTGAATTCATCAATGCACATTTAATCTTCTAATATTCCCTCTTGCAGTGAAACTACTGAGAAAACGATAAACAGTGTGAAAACCAGGAGGCAGGAGGCGCGTCAGAATAAACGAACGGTGGATTGGTGCCTACTGCACGCTGGTGCAGTAAACATTAAGTTATCCCAGTCACTGTCTACTGCATGTTCTTGTCCACATGCATCTCAAGTCGGGCCGCATCTGTGTGACACCCCGTGTCACTGGAATGCTGACACTGCAAACAACCCCAAAGCTACTGATCACAAAAGAAATCAAGTTCAAAAATTCGAATTCAAATATCCAAAGAATTGTCAAAGCCAAGCTTCTGAAGGAACTCAAAATTTTCAATAGCAAGTTGAGCAACCAAAAATACCAGTGGATAGCCCTTCTGAAATAACAATTTTGGAGAATGTTTGGCGATTTTAGAAATTCATCTGTTGCTCAAATAAATCTCCAAAGCTTACAAAGTACCCAACTTTGACCACCTTCCTTTTGAAATCTACTGGGAGTTCAGATGTGCATGTTGGTTAGTTTGAAGTAATTTTCATGACCTTTTGAAGAGACCAATGTTGTGATTTTTGGAACTCATTTGCTACTTCAAATAGCGTTCACAAAATGGAGAAAACTCATTGACCAGAAAATCAGAAAAAGAAGAAATGCTGCGCCGGACCCACATGTCATTGGCACTGCTGGTCATCTCCCTCCTCTCGATTGGGCACCGTGGACGGCGCCTTGCCGCATTCCCCTCCCCATTATCTCTCTGCCCGGGGGCGCCCCGCCCATTCTCCCCTCCACCTTCACCCGGCCGCAGCTCGCTTTCCTCTCTCTCTCCCTCAACCGAGCCACCACCCGCTCACCATTGCCGGCTATCCACCAAGCTTGCCGTCGTGTCGTCGTTGTGAAGCTACCCCGGTCAAGCCTCTCTGCCCAATGCTCCGTGGTGCCATCATCAAGCTCATCATGGTCACCGTTGCCCCTTCCCCGACGTGAGCGGTGCAAATCGAGCTCTTCTTCCTCGAACTCGGACACGCGAGTTTCTCCAACCTAGCCAGCCATTCCGCCTTCTATGGTGAGTGGTTCTTCAATTACTCGCGCATGGAGGTAGTCACCATGGTCTCTCACGTCTCTGACCCCGTATTGGTTCAATCACGCAGCCCAACTCGCCGGTGTTCAACTTTTCCCCATCGTCTGTTACAAGAACGCGAGTACCCCCACGACAAACTTCGACTTCCACGCCTTCTCATCGACTACAAGCTTTACGCCGCTCTTCTACAGGTCGAGGTGAAGCTCCTCATCATTTTTACTAGATTTTTCATGCGTCGTGCGACACAAGAGACCTTGCCGAACCTTGCCAGCCCGCCGTGCTCGTTGCCGGCCATATTCTGGCAGTTCCCGTCGAGTTCAACACCCACAAATGGATTCTCAGTGAGATATGCTTCGTGCTAGTATTTTTTGTTGGCATTTTGGTGGTCGTCTGGGCGTTTTCCGGCGAGCCGCCACCGCTCCGGCGAGCTCCGGCCGCCATGGCCGGGCTCCGCTGGTACTTGCCACACCAGGATCCGGTGTGGCTAGGCCCGTGTGGCCAGTCTTGTGGCGCAGATCTGAGTGGCCGCCCCCTTTCCAATTTCCGGAATTTAGTTTAAATCCTCAAAAAATGTCAGAGACTTGTAATATCCACAATAAATCGTACACAAATCAGAAAAATGTGAAACAAGTTTTGTTGTCTTCCTTTTGCTCTGATCTACCTATCCAGTATGTCAAACTGATGCAAATCATCTTCCAGTTTTCTGTAAAAATCGTTATGCTTTAACAGTTGTTTAAATCATAATAAATTCTCTGTTGCCCAATAAATCCTGAACATTTTCTTGACTATTAACACACTGTCAACACATTTACAGAACAAGACTCATCATTATACCATGTCTAATTATTTTCTTATGATTTATTTTCTGTTCTGCACTATTTAAATTGTTAACAATAATCCAGAACACAATAAATTTTCAAACTCCACAGTAAATCATTTTGAGTAATGCTTAATCCCAGAAAAATGTCACCGTACCATAACTTAATTTTGAAATCATGTAAACCAAGCTCTTTACTTAAGTGAATTTAATTTAATTGCCTCGTTCATTGTATCTAATTTGCATTTCCTTGTCATGCATATAGCACACTTGATCCAGGAGTAGCTGGAGGATCAGGATGCTGAGCAGTTCAGGATGAGATATCAGCTGAGCTTAGCTAGTAGCTAACACTTGAGCCAGGCAAGCCCCGGTGCATGCCTACCTATTTTGGATTTTTCTTTATCACTTGATTGGGGCTAGTAATTATTTGTGCATTAGGTTTAGGGAAAATTAGTTCTGTAGCATCGAAAGTTCCTCTGTTACGGAAAATACCACTGAAAATTTTGATCTCCGGAAAATACCACTGAAAGTTACATGTCTACTCGGGATTTAGCAACCTCTTATATCGTGGACAAAATGCCTTTGCCTTTTTGATCTGGTTGACCTGGTTGCTGCTGCTACCCATATGCATAAAAAAACAACAGCAACTTGATTGAAAAAAAAACGAAAAAAAAAAACACCACCCTCTTGCGCCTGTCAGGGTCGTGGTGCCGGGTCGATTGAAAAGCGTCCGGTGGCGGCGTCCTCATGCTTCGCCGAGATTGCAGCTCGTGTGGGCATTCTTGATTTCCAAAGTTTATTTTTCTTTTTTGTTTCAGTGCCGGGTCGTGGTGCATCAGCTCACCCGTGTCGTGGAGCTGGTCAGCAGGGTTGCACCTGCGCGGCGCTGCGTCGTGTATGAGCAGGAGTAGGGTTGGACCTGTGCTACGTCGTGGATAAGCAGGAGAGTGGCGGGGCACCTTGAGTAGAGGGGAGCAACGAATCTTGGGGAGAGCAGGGTCTGCGGCGGCGGCTGGAGCAGCGAAGGGTCGGCAGCGGCACCTGGGAGCAAGGGCGGCGGTGCCTGGAGGCTAGGGAAGAGGAGCGCTTGACTATGCTCTGTTTGAGTCTAGAGAGAAGTACGAGAGGAGGCAATTGGTCAAGGGCCCTTTGGTCATTTTACTTGCTCAAACTAATCAAAATGCTAAATGCCGAGTAGATATGTAACTTTCGGTGGTATTGTCCGGAGATCGAAACTTTCAGTGGTATTTTCCGTAACCTAGTAACTTTCGATGCTACACAACTAATTTTCCCTTAGGTTTATTAGGAATTGATGTGAAACCTTACAAATGCATTAGGACTACCCTTCCAGATCCTGCCTTTGTGTCCTATTTTGGTAGATGTGGTCTAGGCAACGTTAGAACTTGCTATGCTTAGTGGCTAGTGAACGGTAGAAGACGAGTTGTAGGTCCTACTCGCGAGATAGGATTTTACCCTGGATTGTGCTAGCTGGATTTAGGATTTGTTGAGACCGGACGGTGATTTATTTGTATAGGATGGTTGGCGAAGGCTGGGCCTTCACGGTGGTAGCCCCGTCTGTGTCGGTTAAGGACCGTTCGTTGTTGGCCCTGTTGAGCAAGTTCGAACGTACTGACCACATGCTAGTGTTTTTATGGCCTAGTAAACCTAGTAGCCTGTGACGCCCTGATGTCTAACGGATACTTGCACTTTCTATCATGGTACTCGGGAGAGAAGGGATGCCTCCCAATCGGGACGTACATCTGGGACGGGGACCGTGCGGGAGGGCCTTTCTCGGGAGGTGTGAGACCTAGCCAGCTTTAGGAGGGAACAGCGTAAACGGTTGCTGCATACGACTTTTGCGCGTGTGCGGTGTGTGGTCAGGTTTTCTTCTGCAGGATGTACATCGATGCCGCCGCTCTCGGTCAAGAGCAACCTTGTTCACTGAGTCACCTCGTAGTGTGACATGATTGATGATGATGATGCTAGTCTATTACATTACTGTTATTTACATATTTTGCTATATATATACTGTCTGTCACCGTTGATGTATTGTTACTTATATCTGTTTTATATTTATGTGCACTGTTTTACTGGATAAGTACTTAACTGAAAATAAAACTTGAAATTAAGGATCAAGTAATTAGTGTGGGTTATGCTATTGAGTCAGCCCACCTTTTGTAGCCTTTGCATCTTAGGAGTCGGCTGTAGATAGCCACATTGATGGGTAAGTCTTGCTGAGTAACTAGTACTCAGGGTTTGGCTCTTTATGTTTTTATTGCAGGTAGTACCTTTATCCCTGACTCTACGGGTGGAGGTGGACAGTGGGATGGCCAGCTTCCTTTCGGTTGGACAACCCACTGGGAGACCGAGGAGTGATCTCCTCTTGAGTTCGCATCTTCATGGCTTTGGATGCGGATTCATTTGTATCGTGAGCGTGTGCGCTTGTACTTCTACCTACTAGACTTGTATCGTTGAACTTCCGCTGTGCTACTCGTGTTTTAATTTAGACTAATGTAATCACTTAAAGACTTAATTTGTGCTTTTTATGTGATGTACTGTTGTGTCCGTTCACCGGCACTTCTGACTCGATCCTGCGAAAAGCGGTAACGTTACAATCGGCTTCTTAAGCCTCTTTGACGAAAACCAAGGGTCCTCTTCCACGCCGGTGATGTTACACGAATACATGAGCATCCGGCAACTCGAGCTAACTGGGATCTCGCTGGACAAAGACACAACTATAGTAGCCGCTTTTACCAAGATCCGGCAGGCTGCAGCGGACACCGATTCTGGAGACGTTGTCTCTACTCTCTTTTTTTTGCCAACAAAGCCTTTTGATGGCGCATATGTGACACCCCGTGTCACTGGATACAGCCAGTACGCATATCGCAAACTGGACATAAACCCAAAAGCAAATCAGTTCAGAATTCGAATTCAAAAATTCAAACAATTGTCAAATCCAACCTTGTGAAGGAACTCAGATTTTTCCATAAGCACTTGCACAACCAAAAATACCAGTGGGTAGCCCTGCTCAAGAGAGAGTTTTGGAGAATTTTTGACGAATTTTGAAATTCGTTTGGCTGCTTAAATAAATCCTCAAAATTTAGAAAGTACCCTACTTTGACCAGCTGCCATTTGAAATCCCTTTGGAGTCCAGATGTGCATGTTGGCCAGTTAGTAGACCTTTTCACAAGCTTTCCAATGGTACCACATTTGCTCATTTTGGAGCTTGTTTGCAAGGCCAAACTGTATTCCAAAGTTTGGGGAAAATATCAGTTTGAATAAATCCAAAAATTCGAAAGATGCTGCCGGGCCCGCATGTCAGCGTCGTCCCTCTCACTGCCCGCGTCGGCTCTTTTGCTCCACGTCGCCGTCGACGTACGGACAGCGCCGCGGCGCCCTGGCCCGCTCCCGCGCCTCATTGCAGCGACAAAAATGGCAGCCCGCGCCTCTCCCAGCTCTCTCCCACTCATTTCTCCACTTTCCGGACCGCAAACCCTAGCCGCCGCAAGCCATTGCCGCCGTGTGCCCGAGCACGCCCTCGCGCCGCCGTGGTAAAGCTCCTCCGAGCCGAGCTGCTGAGCAAAGGGCTGCGCCGCGACTCCTCCGAGCTTGCCATGGCCCCTTTGGCTCGGGACGCGGGCTGAGGTGTGTGGATTGCACCTTCGCCTCCAAGTCCGGCAGTCGCTCCCCATCCACCTCACCGTGAAATACTCCATCTCTGGTGAGTCTCGTCGTCGATACGCTGTACCCAGATCGGCGCGTCTCACTTGCGCACTTTCCTCACCCCTCCTTTCTCCGTTTTCCGCAGTCAAGCCGCCGGCATTAAGGATTTCCCCATCGTCGGTCTTCACCGCCACGGAGAGCTCCCCGCCTCCGACCATCTTCCCGATCCCCTCGTCGTCAACTTGTACCGCGACGGGCTTCCACTCGTTTCCGTGAAGCTATCGGTCCAGATCCGGCCCCTCCTCGACCACCTCAACGCTCCCGCGACCTCACCGGAGCACCGCCACCCGCCACTCCTCGACGCCGGCAAAGCTCCGGCCATCACCGCTCACTCCAAGTCGTTGAGTTGAGCCCGCCATCTCGCTATGAACCTTCCCGTGCTCACCGTGGTCCAAATGACCGCCGGGAACTCTTTTCCGGCTAGGTCACCGCCGCCCTCCGGCGACGGTTCCGGCCACCGCACGGTGGACCACACGGCCAGGATTCCGTGTGGCCACGCAAGATCGCGTGTGGCCAGCTCCGTAACCCCGCGTGTGTCATTGCACGCGAGTGGCTGGATTCAGTGTGGCCAGTCCAGATCCGGTGTGGCCCAGACTCTGTGGTCACCTTTGTGGCCCAGATCTGATTGGTCGCGCCTATTTTGAATCCTTTTCCGATTTGGTTAAATCACTAGAAATTGACTTAAGCTTGTAAATTGCAAAATAAATCGAATACACCTCAGAAAAATGCGAAACCAATTTTGTTGGATTCCTTATGTTCAGATCTATCCGGCAACAATGCCAAATCACACAAAACTTGTTCTCTGTTTCCTGTATAAATCCATTTGTGCAAATATTATTAAATTCATAACAAATTATCTGTTGCTCCATAAGTCCTGAAATCTTGCATGCCTGTTAAGCTACTGTTAACACACTTACAGAACATTTGTTACTGTCATATCCTGTTTAATTATTTACTTATGATTTAAATCGTTCTCTGCATTGTTTAAATTATTGTAAATAATTCATATTACAATAAATCGTCAAACTTCACCATAAATCACTTCCAGTGGTGGCTTTCACCAGGAAAATACCACTGGACATAAACTAATTTTCATTTTTTTTATTTATTTAATCGACTCAAATTGATTAAATGTTTAACTTAATTGAAAGTCAATGAAGGAAATACTTCAGACGAAATTAATTAACAAAGTTAATCATTTGCACTTACAGTGCAAATGACTGTCCTATTAAGTAATTAAATCATTAATTACATCATATTCTTGCATCTAACTTTGCATTACTCCTTGTCATAACGTGTAGTGGCAGAGACGACTCCGGAGCCGCTCGACTTCCAGCTGCCGGAGAAGCAGGCCCAGGAGGTGCAGGAGGACACTGACCCCGTTGACCCAGTTAGCTACACTCCTGAGCCAGGCAAGCCCCGGTGCATGCCTCCCTATTTAGGATTTTTATTTTCGCACTTGATTGGGGCAAGGCATTGATTGTGCATTAGGTTTATTACGAGTTGATGTGAAACCTTAGAACTGCATTAGGATTACTCTTCCATATCCTACCTTGTGTCCTATTTTTGTAGATGTGGTCTAGGTTACGTTAGAACTTGCTATGCTTAGGGACTAGCGAACGGTAGAAGACGAGTGGTAGGTCCCACTCGCGAGATAGGATTTCACCCTGGATTGTACTAGCTGGATTTAGGATTTGTTGAGACCGAACGGGGAATTGTTTGTATAGGATGGTTGGAGAAGGCTGGGCCTTCACGGTGGTAGCCCCGTCTATGTCGATTGAGGACCATTCGTTGTTGGCCCTGTTGAGCAAGTTCGAACGTACTGATCACATACTAGTGTTTTTATGTGCATAGTAAACCTAGTAGCCTGTGACACCCTGATGTCTAGCGGATACTTGCACTTTCTATCATGGTACTTGGGAGAGAAGGGATGCCTCCCAATCGTGGCGTACGTCTGGGACGGGGACCGTGCGGGAGGGTCTTTCTCGGGAGGTGTGAGACAAAGCCAGCTTTAGGGGGGAACATCATAAACGGTTGCTGCATACGACTTTTACGCGTGTGTGGCGTGTGGTCAGGTTTTCTCCTGCAGGATGTACATCGAAGCCGCCGCTCTCTGTCAAGAGCAACTTTGCTCACTGCGTCACATCGTAGTGTGATATGATTGATGATGATGCTAACTTGCTATTATTCATATTTACATATCTTGCTATATATTGTCATCGTTGATGTATTGTTACTTATATCTGTTTTAGGTATATGCGCACTGTTTTATTGGATAAGTACTTAACTTGAAAATAAAACTTTAAAGTAAGGATCAAGTAATTAGTGCGAGTTATGCTATCGAGTCAGCCACCCTTTTGTAGCCTTGCATATTAGGAGTAGGCTGTAGATAGCCACGTTGACGGGTAAGTCTTGTTGAGTATTAGTTGCTCAGGGTTTGGCTTTTTATGTTTTTATTGCAGGTAGCACCTTTATCCCTGACTCTACGGGTGGAGGTGGACAGTGAGATGGCCAGCTTCTTTTTAGTTGGACAGCCCACTGGGAGACCGAAGAGTAATCTCCTCTCGAGTTCGCATCTTCATGGCTTTGGATGCGGATTCTTATGTATCGTGAGCGCGTGCACTTCTTGTTTCGTTGTTCTTCTAGACTTGGACTTGTATCGTTATGACTTCCGCTGTGCTACTCGTTGTTTTAATTGACTAATGTAATCACTTTAAGACTTAATTCGTGCTTTTTATGTGATGTACTGTTGTGTCCGTTCACCGGCACTTCCGACTCGATCTTGCGAAAAGCGGAGATGCTTCAGCATACAACAGCCACGACGTTGTGGATCTGCAGGGTGCCATCCTCGACGTGCACCAGCTGAGGTACGACCCTCACGCGGCCATTGCCGTGCCCCGAAGTCCGGGACGGACGGCACCGAGATCCCCTGCTTGAGTTTACAAACAGCCTACTCCAGTTGATGGGTCTCTCACCGCACAACTACGCAACTGAGCTCCCTGTGATAAATAAACAAGATGGTGGAGCGATCATGAAGGTTGGAGGGTGGCGATGCTGTCGCTGTTCTTCCTGCCAGAGCTTTCCTTTTGAAGAATGCACGCAACGACCACGATTCCTCACGAACGCGGTCATCTATGCCATCCGTGATGTTCAGTGTGCACCAGCTCGGGTACCACCGGCATGTGGCAGTGGACAACGCAAGGATGCTCTGCCTTGGAGCTCTGTCATGTGCATTGATTTAACCTGCGACTCCTCGTTCGCAATACAACACTTGCTGTTGTGCCAAACGAGAAAGTTATCCCCGTGCGTGCACTAATAGCTGCACTGGCACTGCTAACTGCTATGCTAACTACTCTGCTAACCCCGAATGATTTACCCTGATGCCTCCCATCACCAAAATGCTCACTACAGCATTCTTTAGTGCTTAACTAGCATCACGCAGACTTATGTTTTGTTGAATATTAGTGCACAAACGGCTGCCCCTTTAGGAGAAACGAAGGGATATCAGGGAAATGCAAAGCAAACTGGTTTGGAAAGGAAGAAAAGCATATATCTTGTGGCTGGCAGTGGAAATAGGAGTTCACAAATACTATAAAACGAACGCATGTATAAATAAACAGAGAGCTTGAATCAGCTAGTAAGCACTAAGCAATGTGAGATGAGTAACATTAATGAATGTGACATACTTTTTATGAGCAATGCTACAATTACATACAGGTTTTACGCAAATTTTACAAAATTGCTAATGTGGCAATCAATCATAGGTCAGGTTTTGCTTAAATTAAGAAACATGGATTGTATCAACCAATGAGGTGGTGCCACATCAACTGGTTTAAGTAAACATAGCATTTCTCACTTTTTATATGGGTACTGGGGACCTTTATGTACTCATTTATTCAAGTGACACGTTAATAATCTACACAACTACTGCTTATGTACTTCCTTTTGCATAAGAAATGAACTGAGATATATACTCAGAATTAAAATCCCAAAATCAAGCATCTTTGGTTTTGTACAGTATAATCATAGGTGTGGATCCGTCCTGCCCGCCACTACTCTTTTCTCTTTTCCGGTGACAGAGACGTAGTGGAGGACGCTTTGCCTGCCGCTACAGGCCAAAAGGTCCACCACTAAAGACTTAATTTGTATTAGCTAGGTGACGAGGTTGAGAAGTATCCATTCATTAGAGTCAGGCTCATATTGTTAGAGAAGTTCTTCAGTGCATAATATGACCAATATAATACTGGCGAAGGATACCGCGGCCATTTTAGTCCTACCAGTACACTTTTCATCGTGCCGCCACACTGAAATCCCTATGCCGCCACCTCGCTCCTGACAAACCTAAGCTGCAACCGACTTCTCCTATGCCACTACTCATCTCACGAGACCATTTATTTTTTCCCCTAAATTTTCCTATTATTATTTATTGGGAAAAGTCCTATTTGCTTCCCTCAACTCTTATAGGAGGTGCAACTTTTACCTTCAATTACAAAACTGGGTAGCCAAACTCCCTCAATTCCTTCTCTCACTTCAGTTTACCTCCCTTGGCGGTTTTCAGAGTGGTATTGTCCGATGTGACATATGTGGGCCCCACATCTCAGTGCCACATCACCTTTCTTTTTCTTTTTCTTTTTTTTCCTTCTTGCTGAAACACATCTTGGCCTGCCAGCTCGCCGTCCAGCCACGCCTCCTGCCGAGCCACTCCGCCCAAGCTTCGCTGAGAACCCCCCCCCCCCCCCCCCCTAAACCTCCATGGCCACCATACATCATTTTCCGCCGTAAGTTGCGCGAATCGCGCACAACTTCGCCATGTCAGGCAGTGCGGGCTCCTCCGACCTCGCCGTCGATTCCGCCTTGTCTGGTGAGTCTCCGTTCGATTCCTCGCACTGGATGCTCCCCAGCGAAGCCGTGCACCTCTCTAATCTCTTCCTTCTCCGTATCCCATCTGCGTGAGGCCACCACAAAAGTTTTCCCCGTCATCGTCGAGCCGTCATCCACCTCCACATCAACGACCATCCTCTGGCCCTCCTCCATGTTGATGTGTATGCAAAGAGGTCCAGCCCTGCTAGGTGAAGGCTGTGCTCATGCCATCCCCGTCGGACGCCCTTGCCGTCGATCGGAACGCCGTTGTGCCACCCTCCGCCGTGCTGCCTCTCATCACCGACACCCTTCAGAACCTCTTCGTCGTGCTCAACCCCTGTTCCAGGTTCGCCCCTCTCGGCTCATCGTGAAACCACCTCCTCCTCGCCATGTTCATGCTTCGTCGGGTCTGAACACGCGCCATGCTGCCGCCGCGTCTATCGCGCATTGGCATGCCGTGCTCCCATGGTGCTCGCAGCGATGGTGAGCCCAGGGGAGGAGGAGGGCGCTGGTGATGGGCTGCAGAGTAGTTGGGACGACGATTGCAATCTGTCCTGTGGTTACTTCGTTTGATAATCAGTCCGCGCGTAAAGTGTTTGACGTAATGCTTCTTTGGGACTAGCAGGAGGAGGAAGATAGAGAAAATGAGAGGGAGGAGAGGAGTTGACGTGGCACTGACATGTGGGCCCTACATATGCCACATCGCACAATACCACTCTGAAAACCGCTGAGGGAGGTAAACTGAAGTGAGAGAAGGAGTTGAGAGAGTCAGGCTACCCAGTTTTGTGATTAGAGGTAAAAGGTGGACCTCCTATAAAAGTTGAGGGAGGCAAATATGACTTTTTCCTTATTTATACTGCTCCGGTGGTATTTGGGGTGGAACGGGAACTAATCTGAATAATCAGATCTAAATACCACCTTTATATACTGACACATGTTTAAATGACTCCAAAATTGTCATGGATGTGGTGACGACCAAATAAAAATGTCAGAGGTTGATATATATGACAAAAGACAACATCACACAGTGGTTAATGAACGACTGGTTGTAAAACACATCTTTGTCGTTCAAGGAAACAGCCAAGTGGTGCGATGCAATTTCCCTGTGTTTGCTGCTTCTTGTGTGGTACACCGGCGACTTATAATGCTGTTTTTACTGCCTCATACCCACTGACTGTTAGCGAGATAACCCGTCCCGCTGCTTTTTGTGTGGTACATGATGTTTGCTACTGTGCCAAATATGAGACTGGTCCCAGATTGTGCTGTGGGTTCAGTATTTGTGTTATTAGCTAGGCAAGATCTCGACAAGACACTGAAAGGATTTTCCCTGACACCGCCCATTTCCGAAGTGTACCCTACATGCATCCTGCTCCATACACACAGGTATATGTTTAACTGGAAGTGAGTGTGCAAGCTGGCTCCCTTTTAAGGGAAGACAAGGATAGCAGGGAAACGCAAAACAAGGAGACTTGGACTCTGGAAAAAAAGAAATATCAAATATGTATCACTGGCAGGCAGTTTTAGAGCCCATGCCCACAACAATCGGGCTCCTCACAGACTCCTATTTTACATATATCTATTATATATATAGTTGACCAACAAAAGGAGCCACCACGTTCGCTCTAAATTCTAGAAATTCTCACGTTAATTCGAGAAAATAAGAAGAGAAAATTAATCACCACTACCATTATGAAACAATTAGTCACAAAACCCCCTATAAATATTTATAAAATAGCTAAATTTGGAATAATAAAAAATAGCCAAAATACATCTGGCACCTATTTTCTAAATTACCCACCATGCCATTATGAGGGCAAAAAGTAATTTTATAATAATTAAAAAACCAAAAATACCCCTAATTCTTGTTTCTAATTTACCCATCACACCATTACGATTTACGAGTCCAAAAATAGCTAAATTATAAATAATAAAAATAGCCAAAAATACCCCTCATGTAAATTTCTAAATTACCCACCATGTCAATATGAAACAAAAAAATACCCCTAATTCCTGGTTCTAAATTACCGACCATACCATTATGATTTACGAGTCTCAAAATAACTAAATTTGGAACAATAAAACTAGAAAAAAAATATACCTAACTCCTATTTCTAAATTCACAATTATAAAAATACACCACCATATGCCTAGCTAGCATGGTACATTCTATTATTTTTAGCATGACATGTTTTCTTCAAAATATTTATTTGTACCAAGACACATTCTTTTTTTCCTCCCATGATATATGTTAATGAGCTGGAGCAAATTCCTTATTTGGCCCTAAAAAAGTTCGCGGTTCCTTTCTTGGCCTAATCCTAAAAAAAGTTCCCTCAATGACCCAAAACGCAACTTTCGTTCCCTTTTTGGCCCTTCCGTCAATTTTGAGTGTTAACGGTGTTAAATGGGGGATGAAATGACCATTTTGCCCCTGCATTAAATAAAAATGTAAAATTTATTTTTGAAATTATTTAATTGTTCCAAAATTCCAGAAAAACATAATTATTCAAGATTTCATAGTACACAAAATTTTTGTTCCAAAATTGTTCCAAGAATAAATTTTGTATACTATGAAATCTTGAAAAATTATGTTTTTCTGGAATTTCAGAACAATTAAATAATTTCAAAAATAAATTTTACATTTTTATTCAATTTAGGGGCAAAATGGTCATTTTAGCCCCCATTTAACACTGTTAAAGGTCAAAATTGACGGAAGGGCCAAAAAAGGAACGAAAGTTGCGTTTTGGGTCATAGAGGGAACTTTTTTTCAGATTAGCCTAAGAAAGGAACCGCGAACTTTTTTAGGGCCAAATAAGGAATTTGCTCTATGTTAATTGTTTAGCATGGCACATTTGATCGGACCTCGCTTGTAATAAAGAATCAAATACAATTGGTTAGCTAAGACACAATTTAAGACAAATGATAATTCGATCATCTCACACTCAAATTGAGATATGGTGAGAATTCTCCAGTCTATTTCTACAATTGTATAAATGTAGAGTATAAAAAATAATAAATTATTTTAACCTTATACAATATTATAAAAATATTTTAAATAGTATAATAATTCTAGCATTGCGCGGGTAGTTGGCCTAGTTTTTTATTCATATACCCAACTTTATCTCTTTCCTCAATCTTATCTTTTTCCATGCGGAGCTGCCCGCGCCACGCTTGGGCACCATGGCCGAGAGGCTCCTGCACCCATGTGGCCCTACACGCAGTCGACGAGTTCGCCCAGCTAGTGCTCGATTGATTCCCGAGCAGGCCGAGTTCGGCTAGCGGCCATGGTGACTGGAGCTCGCCAAGGGTCGCGCATGTCCAGTTAAAGGACGAGCTGCGGCGAGTGCAGCGCAAGCCCTGCCTTGGCCGCCTCGCCAGTGAGCTCCCGCGTCGAGCCATGGCGGCCACGCTCCCCAGCCCTCTGCGCCACCCAGCTCCCTTGCTCGTCGCTCCTCGCCACGCCATGGCGGCCGAGCTTGCCGTCTGCCGCCACTTCGAGCGAATCTTGCGCCCCGAGCTCACGCCCTCCGCACGGCATTGCTGGGACGGCGCTCGGCTCCACGCCCGACCCTTGCACCATCGGTTCCTCGCCGTCGAGCTGGAGGGAGGGATAGGGGAGAAAGGAGATAGCGGCCCCCACGTTTCGCGTTGGAGCTCGAGCCGAAGCTGGCACTTCCAGTCGCGCCAAGCACACTATCAGAGCTCGTTTCTCTTTCACCCACATCAGAATTTGCTCAGCTGTAGTGGCTACAAGTCAAGTGAACAGTATTTATTGGGCTTGCTCTCAGTAACAGAAATGAAATGATATTTTTATGAGGGAGCATGGGGACCATTGGTAATTTTGTTAATTGCGGCCCAGTGTAGCGTCCCGCCTCCCCGAGGCTGGGCCCCATACCTGGCAGCTCTCTAGGACATCAAGACTTCCCTCACAGACCAACACATGTCTTTTCTGCGCATTTTGTCCTCACTCGTGCGCACCCGAGAACGACTTCCCGATCTGTCACCCATCCCGAAATTGCTCCAGGCCAAGCACACTTAACCTCAGAGTTCTTTCGAGATGAGCTTCCGGAAAAGAAGTTGCAACTTGCTGATATGAGTATTCTATCAATCCTATTAAGACTTAGGCCAGGATGTCACACCCAACATGTTGCCAACCAATTGTGGTGGTCCAGACAACTATTGCTTATGTATTTTTGCTACAATCATTGAGACACTCAATTATGATTATGTAACTTTGTTTTTGTCTTCAGTTTATACATATATCTAACACTTTCCCCAAGTTGCTGGGTTCTGTATACTTGAGTTGCAGAGCAAGCCCCAGATATTCGTCGTGAACTCCCAGGCGGCCACTTAGTACTTCAGGATACTGTGACTTCAGCTTCTTGTTAGGCACATGAAGTTGGCTGTTCTGTGCTATAAACACTGAACTTACCTTAAATTCTATCATCCAGCTAGCACTTGCGTTGTTAGCTAGGCATGGAGATGCCAAGACACTCAAAGCATTTTCCCTGACGCCACTCATTTCCAAAGTCTACGCTGCAGCATGCTCCATATTTTAATACCATCACACATGTACAAGTTTCACTCGCGCTGAGTGTGCTCGTGTTGCCTTCTTTAAGGAAAATGCAAAACAGTGGTATTTGGACTTTGGAGACCATGAGAAACTTCTACCACTTGGCAGGCAGTGGATGAATGTAGCCACAAGCACTATATATGGAATGGAATATGCACACAAAAAAAAAAAAAACTACCTAACTTAACGTAACTCAATCGAATGTAAAGCTAATAGTCAAGGTAGGGATGTAGATATATGACTGGTTGTAGGAAAGTATTTATGATTATAACGTTGAGGGAAACCGCAGAAACAATATTTAAGAAAAAAAGAAATTCTTGGTAATCATGTAATGCATATACAGCCATGCACAGGTCAGTGTTTTTCTTTACATTTTTTCTGTGACTCCTCTTCCAGAATTAATAAAAAAAATGGAACATTTTTACTGTCCCAAAAACTAGCTAGCATTAACAAGGTAGCTGGAAAGAAGTTTGTCTTGAATTCAATGAAAAATGGCTCCGTATCAAAAAGATTGTTTATCGATCCTATTTGGCTTTTCTTATTTTTAGCGTTAAAAGAGGCAACTACATTGTTTATTTTTGCATCGTTGCTTTTTCTTGTGAAACTTGCAATGCACTTATCCAGGGACCAAGGTTCACCGACCTTAATTTAGTTGGAGGTAATTGCTTATCGATCCACAAGCCGACCGGCATGCGGTGGGATCTGACGATGTCTCGGAAACATGGTAAGAGCAAGCCCAACACGGGTCTTATCGACCAGCATGTCAGGATGTTTAGCTAACGTGGAGGAGAGAGGGCATGAGAGAGAGGGAGGTTAACGCGGCAGTCGGCGACCGCCGCGTGGGCAGTTTGTGTGGGGATAGTGTGACTCAGCGGTGAATGTTGAGATAAGCTTGTTGCAAGTCTATCTGTTTACTTGTCATATCAGACAAGCAAGTATGTATAGCATTGGGCTTGCTCTAACGACAGTGAGGAATGTTAAGGACAGCGTGCCTCGCTTGATTAGCAGAGAGAGGGAGCTTCGTCGGCTTTGCCACAGACACACTACGCCGCTCAGGCGAGGATGCTCTTCTTTCACGTACGGACTAGCATTGCAGGCTACCGGCCTCGGCATCTAGAGAGCCGCGAATGAACTGCGAAGGTGGCGCACGACGTCTTTGCGTCAGCGCCAATGCCCATAGACATGTCGAGACGTGCGTGTGTGTGACATCTCGGTTCATTTAAGATTTAGGTTTTAGTGATCTATGTGTACTATTGTGCATAAGAAGGTGAGATTTAGTCCCACCTTACTAGTCTAGTGGGGGGAAAACCAACATATAAGACTAGGTTGTTCACCATCCATCACCTTGGGTTAATCTTTTTACACGAAGCGAGGCTAAAAGCGTAAAATGTTGGTGAGTTAGAGTGGGATCTGTACAAAAATGTGAGCGGACCCAGACTGGTGGTAGCCTCAGATGTTACAAATGGTATCAAAGCCGGCTCTCGCAGTTTCACAGGCGTGTGGGCCAGGGGTGCAGACATATGGCGCGTGTGGGCCCCGTGAGTGGAACACGGCATGACATATGGGCTGACACTAGACACAGACGTGTGCCAAGAGGGGAGCGTTCCTGGTCCTTTGCCCGCAAGGGTGTGTTGCGCTGGTATCCCGACGAGGACATCGGTTTCTTTGAAGGGGGTGTTTGTGACATCCCGGTCTATTTGAGATTTATGCTTTAGTGGCCCATGTGCATTAGTGTGCATGAGGGGGTGAGATTTAGTCTCACCTTACTAGTCTAGTGGGGGAAAGACCAACATATAAGCCTAGGTTGTCCACCATCCATCACCTTGGGTTAACCCTTTTACGTGAAGTGAGGCCGAAAGCGTAAAAAGTTAGTGGGTTAGAGTGGGTTTGCATAAAAATATGAGCGGGTCCAGCCTGATGGCAGCCTGACATGTTACAGTGTGGGTCTCTTTGGCGTGCAATTGTCTGCAGGGCTCATCTGCTGGCACAAGCAGCAGCCTCGGGCAGTAGGGCAGTGACACTGGCGCAATATGACGCATGGCTGTGCCGCGCATGTGCCTCGACACTCTGCTTTGATGAGCTCGTAGTGGTTCCTCATTGCTTGGTGCCAAGAATTTGTGAGCTCGGGAACAAGCCATTTCGAACGAGCATGTCTCTGGTCCCTGTCGCGATGAGCCCACCTCGCCGGAACAACAATGTCGCGCCACAAGGCCACCCACCGCTGGCATTGGCGTTGCTGATTGCTAGGCAAGAACAAGATCACCTCGAAGGATTTACCCTGATGCCTCCCATCCCAAAATGCGCACTGCGTCATTCTTAGTACTACATAACTAGCATCAAGGAGATACTTTTTTGGTGGAAAATGAGTGTACAAACGGTTGCCCCTCGGGTGGAACAAAGTGATCAAGGACATGCAAAGTGGAAATGTTGAATCAGCCAGTAAGCAAGGTGATGACTAACATAGATGCATTTGACATACTTTTTATGAGGGTACAGGGGAGCTCTATGTACTCATGTATTCAATTCACACGTAATAGCTTACCCAACTACTCATCATGTACTTTTTTTTGGGCAGAGCTCCTCCGCGAACCAGTCGTCCTGCGGGAACTGGTAGGGCTTCGGCTCTGGGAGAACTGGTAGAGCTAAAGCCGTGGGCATGTTTTGAAACGTTTCATTAGGCTCGTCTTGTTGTTGATACTAAAGATTGTTGTTGATACTAAAGATAGAATGAAATGTAGCAAGATGAAAAACAGAGTTGTGCTATAATCCCGGCAAAATCTGCTCGGACCCATGTTTTTCTTTTCAGGTTTGTGCAAATTCTTTCTGAACTGACCGGGTGTTGTAGTCAAATATATATAGATCCTCAATTTTGCTTTACAGTAATTGATACCATGATCCATTCATACATATGTTTTTGTGTTTTTCCCTTGACGAGCCTTTCTCTAAATCAGATAAGCTTCCCAATAGGATCATCTGAAATGCACCTGATAGAACACCTCATCAGATAAGCTTGCCAATAGGTTGCATCAATCTGACCTGACAGATAGTGTTAGTTACAATAGCAGGAGGAGTTGTGGTACCGATATGTGAGTCTGGCAATCTCTTTGCTTGTTACCGTGGAAAAAGGAAGAAACCAATCAGATGGAATGTGCCTGTTTGTTCCTGCCATGATGCCTTCTTTTCCCATACTCTATATCAAGGCAAGGCAGGCATCACCCCTTTTTTTTTTTTTTTTTTTTGAATGCAAGGCAAGCTTCACGTTTATCAGGCTAGAAGAAAAAACTGAAATGAGAACTGGCCAAGTAAGAAACGACCAGTTCTCTACTCTATGTTTGTATGTCCCGACTCAATGAGCTGAGATTGACACACAATATGTACGTTCCTATATATAGGAAGGGATGTCGAGGGATGAAAGCAACAAAAACATAGAAACAATATGAATAGCTGTTTCAGGTGGTTGACCAAAAAAAAAAAGAGTAGCTCTGCTATTCACTATTGCGGTTATTTCTACTTTTGTTACGGTACACGTACACTATGGCAGTTAATTATGCACCTATAGCCTATAAGTTCTTATAAAAGTTCATCCAGCTAACTCTCCTTCTTTCTGTTTGGATAAAGATAAATAATAATAATTCCAGCCTTAGCAATAGACCATGCACAGTCATTGACGTCACGCATGGCGCCCGTGCCACTGCAAAGGCACGTCCAGGAGTCCATCCTCTGATCGCCAAACATGACCCTCGGGCGCTTACCTGCAGCTTGTGGCAGCATATTTGTACCTACTCTGTTTTTCCTCACTTTCAACTGAACCATCGATAATGCTCATTTCAAGGACCATAGAATTTCAATGCCCAGCTGTTCTAAACTTGGTGGCAACTCCGACTACTAGAGAAACAACCCGCGATGCTTTTTATGCGGCAAACGAAGTATGACGTTGTGCCAAACAAGAAATTTCTTCAAGCTTAAGCAGACCAGCTAGCACTTGCGTTGTTGACTAAAAAAGAACATACCGCTAAACTGAAAGGATTTTCTCTGACGCCGCCCATTCCCAAGGGTACACCACAGTATGCTCCGTATCATCAGACAGGTGGTTTCAGTCGCTCAGATTTGAACTTTAAAGAGCATCACACAAGCAGTGGATGCATGTATCTACAAGTAATATATTTATATATATGGAGATGTATGTATTTTCTAAGAAACATACATAGGACTGCTAAGCAATATTGTGAAACCATTTTCCAAACAATTAAATGATGGTAGTACGACATAAGTGAGATATGTAATTTGTAGTGATGAGGCGCACAAGTGGTGAAGCATCACTGCTTTTCACAGGATCGAGTCAGAAGTGCTGATGAACAGACACAGATAGTACATCACATGAAAACATAAATTTTCATCTTTAATTTATTACAACAAGTCTCAATTGATTTAAAACACATGAGCAGCACAGCGGAAGTCAACTAATACAACATCTACTAACTCGACAATTAAAGCCACACATCGAAGCCCTGCTATGAGGACCTGGAGAAGATCACTGCCAGGAAACTCCACCAAGAGCGACAGCGGAAGCAAAGTCATACATGTACAAAAATATAAAGAGCCAAACTCTGAGCAACTAATACTCAGTAAGATTGACATGAACATGCTGATCACCCCAAAGAATTTACCCTGATGCCTCCCATCACTAAAATGCGCACTACACCATTCTTGGTGCTTAACTAGCATCTCGCAGATTTATGTTCTGGTGAATGTGAGTGCACAAACGGCTGCCCCTCTAGGTGAAACGAAGGGATATCAGTGAAATGCAAAACCAACTGATTTGGAGAGGAAGAGAAGCATATATCTTGTGGCAGGCAGTGGAAATATAGGAGTCACAAATACTATAAAACGAACACATGAATAAATAAATAGAGAGCTTGAACCAGCTACTAAGCACTAAGCAATGTGAGATGAGTAACATTGATGAATGTGACATACTTTTTATGAGGGTACTGGGGAGCTTTATGTATACCTTTATTCAAGTCACACGTTAATAATATACACAACTACTGCTTATGTACTTCTTTTTGCATAAAAAAGGAACTGAGATATATACTCAGAATTAAATTAAAAAAAATCAAGCATCTATAGTTTTGTACAGTTTAATCATAGGCATGGATCCGTTTATTTGAACCAGGGGATGAGGTTGAGAAGTACACTAAGCAAGAAGTAGTGTATTGTTTGAGAATGAGATAATTACCAAAAATAGCATCGCACAGATATATTTCATGAAAGTGCCAACTAAGCAATGAGATGAGTTGAATTGATGCATGTGACAAAATATTTCTTTCATGCAGTAATAACTCATAAATTAGAGCGCACATACATTTATATGCAAGACGAATACTATGGCCTATATATTGAATTTTCTATATCTGACGTCATTAATTAATTAACTTTCGATAGCGAACGTTGCTTTAACAGCTATTAAATTTATTTATATCCGATTTTTTAAACATAAGCATGTATGGCGCTGGCCTTCCGGGATTAGGCATGCGGATCTTCTATTTGCAATCCTAAGCAGGACGCCGAACATATGTCCCGTCCGCTCGTCCCCGCTGGGCGCTATGGAGCTGTGGCGCGCCGGTACCTGGGCAGGACTTTGTCACTTTACAGCGTGACATCGTCCTGTTTCATCGCAGCATCTTGTTCCATCGCAAGTCAGTTAGCGAGAGCCCTAAACCAAATCATTAAGTGAGATCGCTCCTTGGATTGATGTAGGCTTCTCGCTGTGGATTGGAATTGGGTAGAAGGCAGGTAGAGATATTGGTTGATTTATGTGTGTGATTAGAACTGCTGATGCGGCAAGCTGGTTCATCTATCGTTTATTTTTTTCCTGTAGCATGTATGATGTGCAGCAGTGCTGGTTTGATTGTACATACGTTGAAACAAGCAGAAAATAATAGAGGCATACTTCAGTAACGTTTAACTTGGAACCTTCTGCTGGCAATGAGGCGTACTCAAAAACATCGCGTCGCTGGCAGCAGTTGACTCTTTTTCTTATTTTCCTGTGCTCAAGCAGCGAGAAGGTACACGAGCAAACTCTGCCGGGACGCCGAAAATGTTGAACACCGAGACGCTAAGGAAAGGTACAATGCATGCTACTACACGTAAGCAGTCTCACAACTCGTCTTATTTTATACCACGTAGGATTTTTGATGAGGTGGAAGAGAGAGAGAGGGTGGTGAGAGAAGGAGGCGGTTGTTTCGTGAAGCAACCTCCTCATGCGCTAAAATTTAAGAGTATGAGACGGGTTACACACTATTGTACGAGTTATAGTTATCATGCAACTCATAAATATTTTTTTTCTCATCCACAAATTAAGAAAAAATATAATTACTATGAAACAACTAAAACAATCACCCATTGTACAGATGATCTGATAAACCGTGTAAAGACTACGTAGCAGTATGAGACGGCTTATATAAGAGCACCATTGTACCTGTCCTGAGGCTAAAATCGCAAGAGCCAAATGCGCACAAGTCGACGCCCGACAGCGTTGTGGTTATGTGTAGCCGTCGCAGTCGAGCTCGGGTAAAACGAGTAAGGGAACGCCACAGGTCCACAGCATCCAGCCGGGACGATCAGACGCGACATAGGCCTGGCGTCCTGCTTAGGATTCGAAATAGAAGGCCGGTGTGCCAAATCCCGGAAAGCCAGCGCCATGCATGCTTAAGTTTTAAAAAATAGGTATTTATATGGTCATGATCAATAATATAATATTCTGTTGGATGTCAGTGGGTGAAAGATATAACTTGTGAAACGAGGAAAAGTTGACATCCATGGCTCCTCGCTCAGACATGGCCAGTGTTCATCACTTCTTTTTTGGTCACCTATTCGTGGTACGCACTCGGCATGCCTGAAGGGTTGAATGTGATGTAATTAAATTTTTCAGCGGACACTAACCTTCTTGTCTTCCCCTTTAGCAAGCAAAAAAAAAAGGAAAGAAAAGTCTCCATTATTCTTTTGCAGTTTCCCCATGTATCGTAAGCTGAGAAAGCCATACTGAATCACTGATGCATGATTGAGGCCTTGTTACACAACGACATAAACGCATTATTGCGGCGGACCGTAATGTACTATAGCGGCGGTTCCGCTGGTCCGCCGCTAGGCTTCCGTTGCTACAAATTATCTTTGTAGCGGCGGTCCAAACGAGCTGTCGCTAAAATTGCAATTTTTAGCTGCGGACCATGGCACTATCCGTCGCTAAAAATAGCATCTTTAGCTGCGGACCATGCCACTGTCCGCCTCTAAAAATGCCATTTTTAGAGGTGGACAGCGGCATGGTCCGCCGCTACTATTGATTTTCAAAAACAAAAAAAAAAAAGACCGCCACCGCCGCCGCATGCCACCGCCACCGCCACCGCCCTTCCTAGCCGAGGGAGCGCTTCCACTGCCGCCGCCCTGGCTAGCCGAGGAAGCGCTCCCTCCGCCGCCCTTGCTAGCTGAGGGAGCGCTCTTTCCGCCGCACGCCACCGTCACCACCACGCTGCTGCTCGCGCCGTCCTTGCCACGCCGCTGCTCGTTCCGCCGCCGCGTCCTGTTGCGTCCTGTTCGCGTCGCCGTCGCCGCCCTTGCCACGTCGCTGCCGGGGCCGCCGCCTCCACGCCGCTCGCTGCCGTTGCCCGGAGCCGGCATGGGGGCCTCCGCCGCCGCTGCCCCTTGGCGGCCTGGGGCCTCTGCCACCGTTGCCTCGGGGGGGGGGGGAGAGAGAGAGAGAGAGATGCGAGAGAGAGATGAGGGAGAGATGAGCAAGAGGTGGAAGAAGGAAACAGTGGATTTATTTGGGGAGGGATCCGGATGGATTCATTTGGACCAATGGGAAGCCAGGATTTGGAAAGAACGGATCGATGACGCGGCATTTATGTTTTATTTTTTTTATGCGTTTATTTGAGGTATTAAACAATGTCAAATACAAAAGTTGTCAACTACAAAGTTTTAGATTTCGTTGAGGTCTACAAATTTCATTTTAGTAATTTCTCCATCCGAGGTCGTTTATGAAATTTGAATTTGAAATTTGAGAAATTCAAACTTGAAATGTACTTTTCGTTAGCAAAATTAATTTAAATAAAAAAGTGTTGAACTACAAAGTCGTATAACTTTTCAACCTATACAACTCTCATTTGGATCATATTTTGATTTGAACAAAATCTACATCTATCATAACTATATGATTCTAGATTTTGTGAACATCTTTGCTAAACTTTGTTCAAATCAAAAAATGAAACTATATGATAGATGTATATTTTGTGAACGTCTTTGCTACACTTTGTTGAAATCAAAATATGATCCAAATAAGAGTTGTATAGGTTGAAAAGTTATACAACTTTGTAGTTCAACACTTTTTTATTTGAATTCGTTTAGGGCATCAAAATAGTATGCACATATTTATCATAGTGATATAAATTTAAATTCGTTTAGGGCTTCAAAAATTTTGACCAGTAAATATGCAAACATATATCTTTAGTTGAAAGAGCATGATTTTAAAAGAAAATAGAAAAAAAAATCATAAAATTTGGATCATGTATGAGGAAGAAATACCAATTACAAAATATAATTTGTGGTATAATAAAACAAAATAGAAAAAAAAACCCTAAATGGGCTACCTTGTTTGGGTTCGCCACCGGGATGGGCTCCTCCTGGGCCACCAAGAAGGGCCGAGCCATCCCAAGTGACGGCGGGGGTGGAAACCAAGTCCACCCTCAATCACTGACATGTGGTCCCGCATATGGTTGGGGTCCACATGTCAGTGACAGTGGCTAGCCACGCATGGGCGGAGAGCGCGCTCGCATTTAAAGCGGCGGGTGAAACCCCAGTCCGCCGCTACTATTTATAGCGGCGGACGGCAATCCATCCACCGCTACAGATCGGCAGCTATAGATCGGCGCCGCTAAAAATGGTGCCGCACCACTGCTTTGTGACACCCCGTGTCACTGGAGCCAGCCAGCACACAAATCAGAAACTGAACAGAAATCAAAAGCAAACCAAGTCCCAAAATTCGAATTCAAAATTTAAACAATTGTCAAATCCAAGGTTCTGAAGAAACTCAAACTTTTACATAACAACTTGAGCAAACAAAAATACCAGTGCATAGCCCTTCTGAAACAAAAATTTTGGAGAATTTATGATGATTTTTGAAATTCATCTGGTTCCCCAAATAAATACTTTGACCAGCTGCCATTTGAAATCCCTTTGGAGTCCACATGTGCATGATGGTCAGTTAGTAGATCTTTTCACAAGCTTTAAAATGGTAGGACATTTGCTAATTTTGGAGCTTGTTTGCTAGGCCAAACTGTGTTCCAAAATTTGGGGAAAATATCAGTTTGAATAAATCCGAAAATTCAAAAGATGCCGTGGGGCCCGCCCGTCAGCCTCTCTGGTTTTCGACCGGAGCCTGCGCGCCGCGTGGACGCCGATGTATGACACGGCCGCCGCCCACGCCGCTCCCCCATCTCGGACACGCCGCGGAGGGCGCGCACAACTGCCCGAAACCCACTCCACTCTCCCGACTCCCTCATTTCCCCACTCCCCAGCGCTCCAAACCCTAACCAGCTTCGCCATTGCCGCCCTTTGAGCCAACTCGCCGCCGGCGAGCCATTCCCGGCTGCACTGCCGCGTGTGAAGTTCGTCTCGACGTCCTCAAGCTCCAACATGGCCTCCATCCCCTCGCAACCACCTTGAACCGCGCCAATTGTGTCGTCTTCTCCAAGCTCAGCGAACAGAGCTCCGCCGCCCCGCCGTCGAATCGACCACCCTCCGGTGAGCTTTTCTTCGATTCCTCGCACCTTGAGATGCACGTCAAGCTTGCGCATTCCCCTCACCTTTCGTCGTCCCCTTTCCGCAGCTCCTCGAGGCCCCGCGCCTCTTTTCCCCGCCATCGAGCCGCATCGCGCCACTCTCCGGTGAACTCTGCCATCTCGGTTTCCTCCACGTCGATGTATGGATCGTTCAGGTCCGCGGGAACCCACTGAATCTTGTGCGTGCGCCAACTAATCCCCGCGCCACCCCGAGTCGCCGGAACGACGCCGCCACCACCACGCCGTCCACCTCCGATGTCTCCGACCACTCCCCAGCCCACCTCGTCGTCGTCTTGTTCCCCTCCGTGGTCCGCGCAAGCTCGGTGAGCTTTCCGCGCCCCTTCTTCGCCCTCCTCGCCGCCCCCTGTCGCCGGAACGGCCGCGCCGCCGCGCCATGCGCGTCGTGCGCGCGTGCGCAGTGGGCACTGGGCCGAGACCCAGCCCAGATCCAGCTCATGCATGGCCCAGATCCACCCGGGCCGAGCCCTTTTTTGGTTTTTCCGAATATCTTTAATTCGCAGAAATTCATAGAAAATGGAAAAATGCATAATAAATCGTATAGACCTCAGAAAAATGTGAAACCAATTTTGTTGGACTTCTTGTGACTTGCTCCACCCAGCAAAAATGCCAAATACCACTGTGCACGCTCTGTATTTTCTGTAATAATCCAAATGTACAGAAATTGTATAATTATTAACAAATTATCTGTTGCCCCATAAATTCTGAAATCTTGCATGCCTGTTAAGCTACTGTTAACACACTCACAGAATATTTTTCAACTGTCATATCCTGTTTAATTATTTACTTATGATTTAAATCGTTCTCTGCATTGTTTAAATTATTGTAAATAAGTCATGTTACAATAAATCGTCAAACTTCACCATAAATCACTTCCAGTGGTGGCTTTCACCAGAAAAATACCGTTGGACATAAATTAATTTTTGAAATCGATTTAGTATTTAATCTACTCAAGTTGATTAAATGGTTAACTTAATTGGAAGTCAGTGAAGAAAATACTTGAAACGAAAGTAATTAACAAGTTAATCATTTGCACTTACAGCGTAAATGACTGTCCTAGCAGATAATTAAATTTCTAAATTGCATCATGTTACTTGCATCTAACTTGCATTATTTCCTTGTCATAACGTGTAGTGACAGAGACGACTCCGGAGCCCCTGGACTTCCAGCTGCCGGAGGCGGAGGCACAGGAGGAGCAGCAGCAGGACACTGACCCCGGTGCATGCCTCCCTATTTAGGATTTTTATTTTCGCACTTGATTGGGTTAGAAATTGTTTGTGCATTTGGTTTATTAGGAGTTGATGTGGAACCTTAGAAATGCATTAGGATTACCCTTTCAGATTTACCTTGTGTCCTATTTTTGTAGATATGGTCTAGGTTACGTTAGAACTTGCTATGCTTAGTGCCTAGTGGACGGTAGAAGACGAGTGGTAGGTCCCACTCGCAACATAGGTTCACCTGGATTGTACTAGATGGATTTAGGATTTGTTGGAGAAGGCTGGGCCTTCACGGTGGTGTAGCCCCGTTTGTGTCGATTAAGGACCGTTTTTTATTGGCTCTATTGAGCAAGTTCGAACGTACTGATCACATGCTAGTGTTTTTATGGGCCTAGTAAACTTAGTAGCTCGAGTTGCCCTGGTGTGCGGTGGAAGCCTGCCCTTTCTATCATGATATTTGGGAGAGAAAGGATGCTTCCCAATCGGGGCGTATGTCTGGGACGGGGACCGTGCGGGAAGGCCTTTCTCGGGAGGGGTTGGATCCGGCCTAGCTTCAGGGGGGGGGGGGGGGGCCTTGCGAACGGTTGCTGCATGCGACTTTATGCGTGTGCGGCGTGTGGTCAGATTTTCTCCTGCAGGATGTACATCGATGCCGCCGCTCTCAGTCAAGAGCAACCTTGTTTAGTGCGCCACATCGTAGTGTGATATGATTGATGATGATGACTAGTACTGTTATTTATATCTCTTTACTGTATACTGTTTATCTGATGTATTTGTTAGTTACATCTGTTTTAGATATATGTACACTGCTTTATTGGATAAGTACTTAACTTGAAAATAAAACTTGAAAGTAAGGACCAAGTAATTAGTGCGGGTTATGCTATCGAGTCAGCCATCCTTTTGTAGCCTTGGATATTAGGAGTCGGCTGTAGATAGCCACGTTGACGGGTAAGTCTTGCTGAGTATTAGTTGCTCAGGGTTTGGCTCTTTATGTTTTATTGCAGGTAGCACCTTTAACCCTGACTCTATGGGTGGAGGTGGACAGTGGGATGGCCAGCTTCCCTTTGGTTGGACAGCCCACTGGGATACCGAGGAGTAATCTCCTCTCGAGTTCGCATCTTCATGGCTTTGGATGCGGATTCATTTGTATTATGAGCGTGTGCGCTTGTACCCTATTTCTATGGACTTGTATCGTTATGACTTCCGCTGTGTACTCGTTGTTTTAATTGGACTAATGTAATCACTTAAAGACTTAATTCGTGCTTTTTATGTGTTGTACTGTTGTGTCCGTTCACCGGCACTTCTGACTCGATCCTGCGAAAAGCGGAGTCGCTTCACGCTTTCGCGTCCGCCGCGCTCGGGACCGGCGCCGTCGCCCGCTGTAACACCCCTCTTTTCGGAGCCAAAGAAAAAAAATTGAAAATGAAATAAATAAATAAGTAAAACTAAAAAGGAATAAAAAATCACTCCAAATTTGAACTTTTTCTAAACCCTTACCTTGACATGAATTTCAAGATGAAAATTCACTAAATAAATTAAATCTAGTTTGAATTTGGAATTTTTGAAATATAAAATATGTGCTAAAGTGTTTGTCTTCATTTAAAATCCTACTAAAATTTGAAGCTTTTAAATTTCAAACAAAAATAATGAAAGTAGATAGGTTTATTCCAAGACAATTTTCAAAAATTGAATTTTTAAACTTGCATGACACACATCATATGCATCTATGTATTTTACTTGATTCATTTTTGAGCAGTGTTTGAATCTTGTCTTTGTGCAAATTTGAAATCCTTTCAAATTCAAACTGAAAAAAAAAAAGAAAAGCAATTTCCTTTCCTTCCTCCCTTCGGGCCGAAACCCCTCCACCTTTCCTTGTGGCCCAGCCCGTCGCGCCCATCTTCCCCTTCCTCTCTTTCCTTCCTGGGCCGGAAGCCTCCCTCTCGGCCCATTTCGCCAGCCCTCCCCTCTCCCTCTCTCAACGCCATGCGGGCCCCGATTGTCAGCTTCATCCTCAACACGCGGCGCGCCGCCGCCCCGTCGGCCCCTACCGCCCCGACCCGCCTCCGCCGCTCCCGCTGCCCTGCCGGAGCGCGCCGCCGTAGCCGCCAAGGAACCGTCCCCTTAAAACTGCACCGCGCCCCGTTCTTCCCCCGGCTTCTCTCTCTCTCTCTCTCTCTCTCTCTCTCTCTCTCTCGTTCTCTCACGCCTCGCACTTGAGCTCCTCACCGGAACCTAGGGTTCCGGCGAGCGACGCCGCAGCACTTCCCGGCCTCCCCCGCCTCCACCGCGCTGCCGGTAAGCTTCACCGCGTCACCCTCTCTCTCCTCCGCCCCTCCTCTCCCTATCCCGTCGCGTGCTTGAGCACCCCACCGAGCTTCGCCGCCCGCCATTCGATCTCCTCGTCGCCGACTCGCCTCCGTGCACCTCCGCCTCGGAAGAAGCCCCAAATGACCCCCTCGCGCGCCCCTCTTGTTCCTCCTCCTCTCTTTTCCCTCCCTTCGCACGCTCGCGCTAGATCCCGTCGCGCGCCGCCGCCTTGCTCAACTCCGGCGACACCCCACCGCCCACAATCCGCCTCTGCGTCCGCGCGCTAGCGCATCGAACTCGCCACGGTTCGTAGGGCCTGCGCGTCTACTCCCTCTCGTGCCCCGTCACCCACGGTCGCCGGCGGCGAGCTCCCCGACGAGCCACCGCCGCGCACAGGCCTCCCGGTCCACCGTGGAACGGTGGACCGCGGGCCTACCCCGGTGCACGGGTCCTGTGGACCCAGTCCACCGATTTTCTGAATTTCCTTAAATCCTTATTTCCCTTTATTACGTCAGCCTACGCAATAAACCAATTTTCCTTTACAAAAATAATTCCCAGAAATCCAGAAATTCCCAGGGCTCTGTATTTTTGCAGATAAGCCCCTGACCTTTTCAATAATTGTGTTTAAGTCCTGGAATTTTACACAAAACACCCTGAACTTTTCTGTAATTATGTTTTAGCCCCTGTCATTTTACACTTAGACCCCCAAACTTTTTCATAATTACAGAACGGTCCCTGAGAACTTTCTGTAATTACTTTTAAGCCCTCAAAACCTTTTTAATAATTACAAATCAGACCGTCAATCTTTAAATGCCGATATCTTTTTAATCCGAACCCCGTTTTGGGTGATTCTTGCGCCCACGGGTTCGTGGGATCGCAAAGTGCCTCATGGTACTGTTCTTGAAGCCTCATATCAAGTCTATAAATTATCAAATACCCACAATACCCCTTTCACCTATTATATCTTCTCAGCGGAGCATGCGATGTTGATCTTGCATGTCCCGAACACCTGTTCACCTAAACCTAATCAGTCCTGTGATACTAATTTACCTAGTATCTTTCTTATCACGACACACACCCCACATCATCTCTGTATAACCTACTCATTCTTTTGCTCGCTAGCATTAAACCTAGCGATCATTCGTACCATTCCATTTCCAACCTAGTACCCTTATCTTATCACAAACGTAATCTCGAACCTAATCTAAATCAACCCTCGCTTGATCAAACCTAACCTAGTACCCTCGCCCAATTCCTTTTGATCTATTGATCTACTCTTATAATCGATCTTTTATTGGATCTGATTGGAGTTATCTGGTATTTCAATTATCGTTTGTCCTTATTGGATTTTGGTATTTTAACAGCAACCATGCCTTCATAACATCACATAATCACGTACACCCGCTGCATACACTTTCACCTGCATTCATGCATGTTCTTTTATAGGAATAATGTAGAAGCTTGCATATTAGATATGCACGCAATCACCATCAAGCAATGCATGTGCATCTCATCACCTTTCACCCTAAGGTGATTAACAAACGAATATCATATGCATAACCACACACCCATGACCATATATTAGAGAACATAAGTAACTAATAACTTGTCTAGGTGAATATGGCCCTTACAAGGCCAGGTATATCACCTATGACGCATAACATGCCTTGCATTAAATATGCTGCATCATGCATATTTCATACCTCTGTTCTTCACTAGCGTTCTTTTGGTTCTTAATTGGAGTTTAATCGGAATTTATCTAGTCCTTTTCGATCTTTATTTTCTTTTGCGGTAGTTTGTTTATACGCTTTATCTTTATACGATAGTTTACGCGAGAGCCAAGGAAGAACTAGAAGAGTCAAGCTTCAAGGAAGATCTAGAAGAACCCAAGCTTCAAGAAGGATTTAGAAGAGGCAAGCTTCGAGAAAAGACTTGAAGACATCAACTTCGATAAAAGAGCTCGAAGACCCAGAACTCGAAGACTAGGAAAACGTTTGTCGGGCAAGCTCTACATCTCCTTGATCATGACTGAACCTATTGTTTTAGCATCGCACCTATATGGCCTGTTCTAGTAATATGCATTACTTGTTATTTTACTGCTTGGGTAGCTATGACCTACTTGCTTGCTGGTAATAATGCCACTATATAGGCATAAATACCAGAATCCTTGATTACCCTTGTTTACCCATCTCCTTGATAACCCTAGGACAGTTCCATCATTTCTATGATGGTACAATCACCTTGCTATTAGAAATGCTTAGGACCTCTCGCAATGTTTCTACATTGTCACACCTCTCACATACTTGTTTTGCAAAATGTGTTAAATGAGTTTGGTGGTGTGAGTGACACTTGGGTTTGGGAGTAGCACAACAGTGTTAGGGATGATGATGATGGAGCTGGTGATGGGATGGGTTGGACTGCGGGCAAGGCCACTGTGGATGAGAAGTGGTTTGTGCGATAGCCCACCAGTGTGGGATATGGTGCTTGCCCGGCCACTTAAGGACCGGTTCTCTTGACCGTAAACCTAATGATTCCCGTACAACCACGGAACCTGAATGGGCAGGACTTATCCTACCTTCTTGGTGTCTCCCACATAACCCATCAGGAGGAGTAGGATAACGGGGGACCAGGAGATAGCTCGAGACTTTGTTCTCGCAGTCTGGCTGGGCACAGGGGAGCGAGTTACCCGTTGTTATGCTCGGGTGAGTAAAGTTAATCGCAGCATACTCGGGGGAGCAGTTACCTGTTGTCTGTTATGCCACTGGGCGCATCCCGCGGTGGGAAATGTGGGGATACTCGGAGAATGGATCGAGCGTTGCGTACCCCCTAGCTAAGAGTGCGTAGCCCGTGGGTAAAGTGTACAACCTCTGCAGAGGATAACAATTCATCCGGATGGATGTTGCCACGGCATATGGCACATTATGGTTATGCGCTTTTGAGATTAGCCACCTCTCTCTATCCTTGACGTGTGAGTGGGTTGTAGCCAACCCGTGTTTTGGAAGTGTTGGCATGGATACCGGGTCGGTATGATCCTTGAGGTCAGAAGGCCCAATTAAAACTTGGGAACTGGCGGGAATGTATATACTCCCCCAGGGCCAACCAACTAAAATATTGACAATAAAATCTCCTATTTTTATCTATAAATCCTTGACTGCTTTAGTGAACCCTGCATAAAAATGGATTTTCTGCAAAGGAACCATATAGCCTTCTCCTTGCTAAGATCAAATATGCATGTATATTTACCCTTGTGTAGTGTAGGGCTTGCAGAGTACCTTATGTACTCACGCTCTTGCATTTGTGGTTTTAGTCAGAGAAGCCTTCGTAGGAAGCGACGACGTCTGGTTTTCGTTCCTACATCTCAAGTCTGCCTGTGGCTTGGGTCGTGTTTTCCGCTGTTTGTCTGCTCAGCCATTAATTGGTCGGAAGGACTAGGATACCTCGAAATCCTTGTCGTACCGCCACTAAGGGCTTTATATCAGGTACTATACTATTTACCTATACGAAGTATGCTTTTGATTACCATACATGTGTTCTTGTGCGTATCAGCTACTGATCCAGGGACTGATACATGATGCACAACATGCTCCAGAAATTGGGGTATGACACCCGCGCCAGCGCCAGCGCGTCGCCTTCCTCCCCGATCGCCGGCCTCCTCCGTTGACTCGTCGTGGTCGCCGTGGCCGGAGGCTTGGCCCCCGGCGCCTTGGCCATAGGGTCCGCCGCCGTCTCCATGGAGGCCAAGGCCGTCGGAGCCGGAGCCGCCGGCCTCCCCATGGGCCCCATGGCCGCCGGAGCCGGAGCCGGAGGTGCAGGACGCGGAGGTGGAGGTCCCCGGGGAGCCGGAGGTGGAGGTCCCAGAGGAGGCCGGATGGGGTCCCCCGCCGGAGGTGGAGTCAGCCCCATGGGGTCCTTTGCCGCCGGAGCTGGAGGAGGCCCCGTGGGGTCCTTGGCCCCCGGAGCCGGCGGCGGCGTCCCCATGGCGTCCATGGACGCCGGCGTCCCCATGGCGTCCTTGGACGCCGGAGCCGGAGGTGGTGTAGTCACGCGGGCGTAGTAGCGTCCGGCGTAGTAGTCCCCGGCCATGAAGATGCCGGCCGGGGATCTTTTGGTTTTTCTTTTTTTTTTAGTTTTAAATTAAGTTAATTTGTCTAAATGTTATCTTAATCGCGTGAAATCGCGATATATATATATATATATACATATATATATATATATATATATGTAAATATTATATATGAGTGTTTATCTTTTCTAATTGAATGTTTATCTTTTCCAAATGAAAGTTTAACTTAAAAAAGAATGGGACCCAGTTAACAAAAGCGGCGGCGTGAAATTAACACCGCCGCTATAAAAGTTGTTCTAGGGGCGGCTTAAAACAAGAACCGCCGCTACAATTTTACCGTTTGGTAGCGGCGGTCGTCTTTCTAGGGCGCGGTTGAACAGTGCCACGCCCTCCACTATAGCGGCGGACCGCATGTCAAACCGCCGCTACGTGTTTTGCTGGTCCGCCGCTATAGTGGACTTGTGTTGTTTGTGTTAGTTTCTGCTGAGATTATCAAATCTTGGCTTGCAAGAAGAGACTGTTAAAAGCTGGATTATGAAAAAGCTGATGCACTAAAAGCTGAGGCTTGTTTGTTTGACTGGATTTCTAACTAATCGAACGGCACTTTGGTAATTAAACTGTACCCTCGCCGGAGGGCCGCCTGTGTTCAGGCCGCCCTCACTCAACTCCGAGCAGCCACATCTGCTTTCGTCGGTCAAACGACCTCTACTGGACGCTAAGGGCCGGGCATGCATGGCAGACACGGCATGCCCCTGAAACTCCGTTTCAGACGTCGGCACAGCGACCACAGCTGCCTGGCGAATAATGGTGGTGGCTACGGCCTGTCGGGCGGTGCAGGTTGACGACCACCTACGAAGTGTCATGGCGCATCCATCATCAGATCGCCCGCGCGTCCATCTTCAGACAGGCCGCAGCCACTGCTTTCCTGCCAAAGTTGTTTCGCTTGTCCCTCTGGTTCTTGTGCTGACAAAAACACCGTGCGGACCTGACGTTATCAATGTGCAGTTTTCTCCAAGTTTGATATGTGGTCTCCAAAAGGCGACCGATGCTTTTCAGTGTAGCTTTGAGATACAAAAGGTCAGAGTCGACACAGGGGAGTATTTCCAGAAACCATAAGGCCTGGCTGTGGTTTGCTCTTTTCCGATGACCCTCAATCCTAACATAGTGCAACTGTCATGCCCTGCTCCATTCATATGGGCAGAAAATGTACTATCTAGGCCATATGACTACAGGTGTATACTACATAACTAACATACCTAAGACATTGTCCTGCTAGCCAGCCGCTCATATAACCTGTTCCTAATAGACAAGCAGAGGATGCATGTATAAAAAAAGGGAGATTCAGATAAGTGACTGGTTGCAGGCGAGTATCTATGATCAAGCCGCGAATCAAAGAAAGTGAAGTGCATTGGCAAGCATGTGATGCTTATACAGAGAGTGTCCTTTTTATTTAATTACTTTTGTAACTGCTCTTACGGAATGGAGAAAAGAATATATATATCCTGATATTGTCTCAAAGAGTCTTCTTGATGCATGATACATATTTTAGGTGATGGAAAAGTAATTATCACCAATTTATAGAGAAACAACGACTCCTTTCATGTTGCGGAGGAGATCATCTTTTGCATCTTTGATACTCAGTTCACACCAGGTCAGGTACGACACGCGTTGCCTTCGCTGTGCAGGCAACATCGGGATCACCTGACTTGGTGGTGCAGTTTGACCAAGAAGTTTTGCAGATGATGAACTTGCGGTGGTGTGCCACAAAACGTTTGCTTCTGTGCCAAACAAGGAAGTCATCCTAATTCATGGTGTTCGGACAACACATGCATTGTTAACTAGGCAAGAAGATGATGATTAGCTCGAAGGACTTTCCATGATGCCACTCATTACTAAAATGCACACTGCATGCTCAGTACGTAACTGGCATGACACAGATGCATATCTCGTTCGAAGTGAGTGCACAAATGGTGGGGCGTCTTACATGAAAGAAGGGAGATGAGAGAAACAAAAAACAAACTTATTTGCAGAGCAAGAGAAGCAAATATCAGTTGGCTGGCAGTGGAAGTAGGAGTACAAAAGTATTATATGTGGAGCGGTATATGTAAACAGTCAGAGGGCCTGAATAGGTAGTAGAAAGCAATGAGATATGTAGGAAAAGGGGGAGTATTATGTACTCCTTTATTAAAGTTAGCTGCTAACATACACAAACACTACTCTTTTAACCAATGTTAGATTTGAAATCCAAAATATAACCATCAAGCCTTTGCTTTTAAACAATTTAATCATAGGTGTGGTGAGAGGTGTGAGTGCCAATTACTTACATCCACTGTAGTGCCATTTGCTAGATGTTTAGGCGCTCTGTATAGGTTTGTTACAACATGTCATGTTCATTTCAGGGTTTCTGGACGTGTTTAAATTTTGCTTATTCATTGTTACTCTAAACTTCCTTTCTTTCTTTTTTGCTTTCCCGATAAGAAGATCCTTTTCTTTGTAATATAATGTAACCAGAATTTTGTAACACAGAAGTAGTAGGACACTCATGCCTGCCACAACACCACATATGCACTACAGCGGCGGGTGAAAAAGTACTATAGTGGCGGACCAGGCCATCCGCCGCTACGATTGTGTCATTACAAATCGGATTTGTAGCGACGGTGTGAATGGACCCGCCGCTACAGATAATTTTGTAGCGGCGGACACTGCCATCGTCGAGCTCATGTGCCGCCACCAATTGGCCAGCATGCGCACATACCACCTCATGGCCGTGCCAGCGTTCAGCCTAGGGATAAGCGACGCCGGGTGGATGCCCCCGATGAGACGAGATCACACCATCGCCGTCGAGGTGCGCTCGGCCAAGTGAGACCCCGCCGACCCCTTCTTTACCGCTGCCAGGGTTGCTCCGGCGTCAAGCTATGACAGCGGTCGGGTGGAAGAATTGAGGATGGGATCGAGCGACGGCGGCGATTGAATCAGCGTTCTCAGTTATAACTAGTTGGATATGAGATCTAACCTGGTTTAGGTTGTGAGATCCATAATCTGGATTCTGGAGGCAGTGTTTGTTAGTTTCGGCTTCATCTTATGTAGTATTATTTAGGCATCATATTTTGGATAACTGTAGTAAAAAAATGGAGGACTTGTCAGGGGTATTTGGGTTTCTGGTAGTGTAAGACCCATAAGCTCCTGCCGAACCAAATAGTAGAACCTAAGTACTCAGACGGTATCAACAGTGAGTGGCAAGTTCCACCTACATTGGTTTATTGTGTTCAGTGTGATAACTTTCTTGATTAATAATATTAAAATAATATTTTAATAATAAAAATTTCCACATTTATTTAGTTCCTATCTCACTTTAAATATCCCTATACATCATTATTGGGAGATTTCTTCTTGATAATTGATATGTTTTTAGGTGATGCAAAAGTAATTATCTCTAAATGATTTAGAAAATCAGCAATTTATTTTGACTACATATGTCGTCGGCAACTATTTCAATCTCTAGTTCTTTGGACTTTGTTGCGTAATTTCCTACAACGTTATGCAGCGTCAAGCACAAGTGCCTCTTGCCCTTCGGGCATGAGAATTTTTTATAGTCATCTGCAGCAGTGTCCTCTGAGTCGACGAGGCTCTACTAACTCTAGCTGATGGGTATCTCACCACAAAACATCGCAATGAAGGTCGACCAAGCGAACAAGATCGTCAAGAGGATCTGCTGCCACTGTTCTTCCTGCCGTCGGCTTGTTCTTGAAGAATGCAGACAAGAACCACGACTCCTTGAGGACGCTGTCATCTATGCTATCCTCAATGTGCATTATGCCATCTTGTCGAAGGATTTTTCCTGATGCCACCCATTCCCAAAATCCATACCATAGTACTACGCAGATAAATGATTCGATCCAAGAAGGGATACAAACAATGGTGGCCTATTAGGTGAAAGAAAATGGGAAATGCATAACCATCTGATGGAGTACAAGAGAAGCAAATCAGTTGGCTGTCACTGGAAATAGGAGTCAATAAGAAGTATATGGAGTGGTGTGTATAAATAATTAACTTGAGGTTTTTTTTTTTGGAACAACTAGAGGGGTTGAATATGCTTCTAAGAAGTGAGACGAGCATGTGGCATACTTTTTACGAGAAATTAGGGGACCTTTAAGTACTGATTATTAATTATCTCCAAAAATAATTGGAGACACTCCGTTAGAGTTTGAACAAAAAAACATAACGTTAAGGAATTGTTTTTTGTAAAATTTGATATTAGGTGTGGTGAGGACAAAAAATTCATGCAATTATTAATGGAGTGCAATTGTCCAAAATGATTATGCTTCAAAGTTGAACCTAGTTAACTAAACTATGTAGGACTATGCACACCATCATACTATGAAAAGGAAAAAAATTGACGTGTACATATTTTTTGTTTTATACTGATAGCAAGAGGTTACACCATCATAGTCTGTCAATAAAATTCAAGAACTCTTTCAATCGGATGTTACATGCGCAAAGTATTTATCTCCGCAAATCACAATTGACCGCACCAACTAGTGGTCCTTGGTTGAATGCAGTCAGCGATGTCGGACACCAGCTGAACCGACTACACAACAACAAGCAGTAGGATAAGCTCCTCTTTGCCGCTGTTTCAGTACTGCCCAGGTCTGCCCCCTTGTTTCAGTACTTTCCAATCTTGTAACAAGCCACCCTGCACGGCTGTAATTAATCAAAACAACGCATTATCCTTAAAAATAATCTTGAATGATGACCTCGTTTTATCTAGGGGCTTTGTATAAGATGAAATGGATGCTTTTCTTAACCGAGCAGATGCAACATGTGATGGCCTTTAGCGGCAGAGAGTGCTATATATGAGACATTAAGAGTCAACAGTTCAGTCGAAACTATCTGAACTTTGGCTAAGGAAAAATGCGGTAATGTGCAAGGATGGCTGCCAATGGCTATATTGGTAACAAGAATTCAGCCACGCTATAATAGGACCACAAAAACAGAAATAAGTCTATATCAGTCGAAACTATATCTGAACTTTGGCTAAGGAACATGTGATGTCTCCTATTCCCATTTTGAAATGAAACTTCTAAAAGGGTGAGCATGGACAATCAGGTTAGAAGGAAAAGTTGTGACTATGAGAAGACCCTGTCCGGTTATCACTGAAATGATATCGGATCATGCACAACACATAGGTGAAGCGTCTCCGCTTTTCACAGGATCGAGTCGGTACGCGCTGATGAACAGACGCAACAGTACATCACATAAAAAGCACAAATTTTACATCTTTAAGTTATTACAAGTCTTAAATGAATTAAAGCACGTGAGTAGCACAGCGGAAGTCTCAACTATACCAATTCTACAATACTCGACGATACATGGCCGCACATCAAAACCCGCGATGTGGACCTGGAGGAACTTCACCAAGCAGCAGTGGAAGCAAAATCTACCTGCACAAAAACATAAAGAGCCAAACCCTGAGTACTAGTTACTCAGCAAGACTTACCCGTCAACGTGGCTAACTACAGCCGACTCCTAGAATGCAAAGGTCACAAAGGGGTAGGCTGACTCGATAGCATAAAACCGCACTAATTACTTGGTCCTTACTTTCAAGTTTTATTTTCAAGTTAAGTACTTATCTAGTAAAGTAGTGTGCATATAGCTAAAACAGATATAAGTAACAATACATCAGATTATCAATATAGCAGTAATGAGATACAATAAATATAAGTACTAGTCATCATCATCAATCATATCACACTACGAGGTGACTCAGTGAGCAAGGTTGGTCTTGACCGAGAGCGGCGGCATCGATGTACATCCTGCAGGAGAAAACCTGATCACACGACGCACACGCGTAAAGTCGCATGCGGCAACCGTTTGCAAGGGTCCCTCTAGAGCTGGCTGGGTCTCACACCTCCCGAGAAAGGCCTTCCCGCACGGTCCCCGTCCTAGACGTACGCCCCGATTGGGAAGCATCCTTTCTCTCCCAAGTACCATGATAGTAAATGCAAGTATCCGCGAGACACCAGGACAACCCAAGCTACTAAGTTTACTAGGCCCATAAAAACACTAGCATGTGATCAGTACGTTCGAACTTGCTTAACAGGGCCAACAACGAACGGTCCTTAATCGACACAGACGGGGCTACCACCGTGAAGGCCCAGCCTTCTCCAACCATCCTATACAACAATCCCCCGTCCGGTCTAAACAAAACTTAAATCCATCTAGTACAATCCAGGGTGATTCCTATCATGCGAGTGGGACCTACCACTCGTCTTCTACCGTTCGCTAATCCCTAAGCATAGCAAGTTCTAACGTAACCTAGACCACATCTACAAAAATAGGACACAAGGTAGGATATGGAAGGGTAATCCTATTGCAGTTCTAAGGTTTCACATCAACTCCTAATAAACCTAATGCACAAACAAGTACTAGCCCCAATCAAGTGAGAAAAAAAATTCAAAATAGGAAAGCATGCACCGGGGCTTGCCTGGCTCAGGAGTGTAGCTAACTGGGTCAGCGGGGTCAGTGTCCTGCTGCGGCTGCTCCTCCTGCACCTCCTGGGCTTACTCCTCCGGCAGCTGGAAGTCGAGCGGCTCCGGAGTCGTCTTTGTCACTACACGTTATGACAAGGAATAATGCAAAGTTAGATGCAAGAATATGATGCAATTAATGATTTAATTACGTGATAGGACAGTAATTTGCATTGTAAGTGCAAATGATTAACTTTGTTAATTAATTTCGTCTGGAGTATTTCCTTCATTGATTTTAAATTAAGTTAACCATTTAATTAACTTAAGACGATTAAATAAATAATTCGATTTCACAAATTAATTTATGTCCAGTAGCATTTTTCTGGTGAAAGCCACCACTGGAAGTGATTTATGGTGAAGTTTGACGATTTATTGTAACATGAATTATTTACAATAATTTAAACAGTGCAGAGAACGATTTAAATCATAAGTAAATAGTTAAACAGGATAAGACAGTAGAAAAATGTTCAGTAAGTGTGTTAACAGTTTCTTTACAAGCCTGAAGGAGTTCAAGATTTATGGAGCAACAGAGAATTTATTAGGAATTAAACAAGATATGCTTAAATGCATTTTTACAGAAGACAAAGATTGCGCATTATGTGATTTGACATTTTTTCGACACAGAGCAGAGTACAAGAAGGCTAACAAAATTTGATTTGCATTTTTCGGAGGTGTATTCGATTTATTATGCATTTTACAAGTTTCTGACAATTTTTGAGGAATTAACTAAAGCGAAAAGGGAATGAAATTTAGGTGGACTAATCAGATCTGGGCCACTCGAGGGCCACATGGTTTCGGTCACGAAGGATCCGGGTTAGCCGCAAATCGATCCGGCCACTCGTGCGCAAAGGCACACGGTGGACCACGGGGTCGACCACGTCGGATCCCGCGTGGCCACACGAGATCGTGTCCGTGTGGTCACCGGTGTGGTGACCGTCGTTGCGCCGGAGCGCGGCGGCAGAGCTCGCCGGAGTGAGCTCCGGTGACTCGCGGGCTTGACTGATAGCGCGGGAAGGAAGAGGAGAAGGTGGGGACTTCACCTCGACGAATTGGAGAGGGCGGCGATGGCCGGAGGGTGCTTGGCGGCGAGGGAAGGCGGGTGCGAGAAGTCCGGCGAGGTCGCGGAGGCGGAGAAAAGGTCGAGGACGTGCACACGTTAGCGCCTCAGCTTCACGGAGCCGCGGGTGTCGTCGGCGTGCAACGTGTCGACGTCAAGGCGGTCGGGAGGGCGGTCGGAGGCAGGGAGCTTCTTGCGGCGGTGAAGACCGACGACGGGGAAAGCTTCCAAATCCAAGGCGTGGATTGCGGTGAGGGCAAAAATAGGAGGTTAGGGTGATGCGCAAGCTCACGGCGCACCTCCAAGCCCAAGGACGCGATGCGGGACTCACCGGAGGCGAGCAATTCACGGCGTGGCGTCGGGGAGGCGTCGACCGGAGTTTGGGGAGAAGACCCAAATCCTCGAGCACACGACGCGGAAATGCAACGACGAGCGCCGAGCTATCCCCAGTCAGCAATGCGAAGCCAAGGGAGCAGTAGCTCGGCCGGGGAAGGGGCTCGTCGACGGCGGCGACTGCCGAGCTTGGGGCGGCAATGGCACTAGGGTTTGGAGCGGGGAGAGGCGAGCGAGGGAGTGAGAGATGGTGGTGAGCTCGGACAGGCGGGGGGGGGGGGGGGGGGGGGGGAGGGGGGGTGGGGTGGTGGTGGTGGTGGTCTTATCCACGGCTGTCCGAGCGACGGGGAGCGGGGCCGGGGCGGCACGGCGAGGCCGTACATCGGCGGCGACGTGGCGGCTGTCTTCCGCGCGCGCAGTGAGAGAGAAGAGGCTGAAGAGTGGGCCCGGCGGCATCTTTTCTTTTCCCCGAATTATTCAAACTCTGATTTTTCCCCAAATTTTGGTACACAATTTGGACTAGCAAATAGACTTCAAAATTGGCAAATTTGGTACCACTGGAAAGCTTGTGAAAAGTTGTATCAACTGGCCAACATGCACATCTGGACCCCAAAGGGATTCAAAATGGCAGCTGGTCAAAGTTGGTTACTTTGGAGGATTGAGGGATTTATTTGAACAGCTAAACGAATTCTAAAAATTGTGACAAATTCTCCAAAATTCTTTCGTTCTGACCTGCATCCACTGGTATTTTTGTTTGCTCAAGTTGTTATTGAAAAGTTTGAGTTCCTTCACAAGTCTTCATTTGGCACTTGTTTGAATATTTGATTTCTAATTTGGATTTGCTTCAAATTTGTGTTCTGTTCAGTTGAGTTCTTTGAACTGGCTGGGATTCAGTGACTCGGGGTGTCACAATAGGCCTCTTATATCGATATACACTACAAGAAAAATGATTATTAGTCACCAAGGTACTTGGTCACTATATGTGTATTATTGGTCACAATAGCTATTTTGTCATTAATAAGCTTGGTCACATTGTGGTGGCTAAAATCTTGTCACTATAAGTATATAATGACCAAAAATTATAAATATTGGTCACTAAAACTATATAGCAACCAACACAATCTTGGTAACTATATGTAATGCTGGTCACTAAAAGTTTTTATCCACCAATAATCTCAAAGTTGGTCACTATTGATCAACTTTAGTGGCCAACAAAGGAAAAAATTTCTTGGTCACTAAAACTTGGTGACTAAAAGTCTATTTTCTTGTAGTGATATGAAATGGGTAGGAATCAAATCTAAAGCAGTTACTCTTGACACCTGTATAGGTCATTGAAAAAGACAAATCACTCACTACATTTAAGCTTCATGTTTCAGAGTTTGCACACAAGTGAAGATTGAATTGGACAATAAATACCACAAGATCCATTGAGCAGGGATCCTGAAGAACTAGGACTTGCATCACTGACAGGTGAAAGAGAAGCTGATGTGGTGTCGGACGTAGAAATATACACATGTAACCAACAAAAACTGCGACCGTCTCGTCCTTCATGTCGTACACGGCGAGATTGCAGGAAGGCTTGCTTCTCATGTATTCTGCCCGGAACGTGCAGTCCTCATGGAGGAGGCTCAAGTCGCTCCACACCACACCATCGTTGCGAAATGCCCTACAGAACAGACGCGAGACGAAGAGGGCCTCGCTGGCCGCGGTGCTATTTACTAACCTTCAGCTATGGCGACACACAATATCTCTTCCCAGAACACGGACGACCTGACTCAGTTCGGAGCTTCGTGATGGTCCAGCAAGGGAGCACCTGGATGACATATTCAATACAGGAAACCACAGCTTGTGAGGTTGTCACAGCTCTTGTTTCGCGTGAAAACAATCTTTCTGAAGAACAGGCTCAACCAGCTGACGAGCTGCGATGGTTCAGGAAACATAGATGCCATGGCCGACAAACGTTCACAAGTTGAGGGAATAAGCGTGAATGGGGCAGCGTTCCAGCCTCCAAGGCTGTGTCAACATATTTGTACGTACTTCTCTTTATCTTCCTTGATCTGGAATGAATCACCGATAACATTACAGAGTGAGTGTTTTATAGAAACAATGCTCATTTTAGTAACCGAGTTTAAATGGCTCGTAGGGTCATATCAGCATCTAGGAAAACGTCCATCCACCCTTGGACCCATGCTCAAGATCGGCACCAGGTTTAGCAAGTACATGAGGCATTTTATAAGACTCTCTACCCCTTGCTCAAGCCCTGGGTATGTTTTGACAATATTTATTAGGTTCGTCTTGTTTTAAATTCAGACTAAAGACATAAGGAAATGTAGGCATATGAAAATGGGTAGAAAACAGAGTTCTGCTGTATTTTCGGATGAAAAAACAGAGTTCTGCTATAAACCCAGTAAAAGATGCTCGGATCCATGGAACGTGTTTCTTTCAGGTTTGAGCAAATTCATACTGAATTGACTGGAAATTGTAGACAAAAATATATAGATCGTAAATTGTTTTTACAGGGATTGATACCATGATCCACACATACATATGGTTTTGTGTTTTTTACTTCCACTAGCATTTTGCGCCCGTGCGTTGCTACGGGTGATTTAGATTTGCATCAAAATGATATTATACAACTTTCAAGACTGCCACATGAAGTGGCATACTCTATTTTCGTTTTCAATTAGACTCATCTGATGAGTTATACATAGGATTTTCCTTGGTGATAGACTCTTTATGTAGAGTTTTACGTTGGAACCCACAACGTGCTTTCTCACGGTCTTTCATTGCTTGCTTTCGCTCGGGTGTCATATTATGGACCCTCTGACGTTCTTTTCTTGCTTCAATGTGCTCTTGACTTAAGGTCTCACGTCGCAATGCGTCTTGCAAATATTGACGATGAAATCTAAATATCTTCTCCTCATGGGTCATATTCGCATAACGCACTCTCTCCCTCCTGCGTTTTGCTTCCCTTAGCTCATCTGAGGATGTTATCCACGACGAGGTATTAGCAAGGGAAGTGGGGGGCATCAAATGATTTCTCATTGAAGTAAATCGTGCATTTGTGTCCACCAGCTTGGGGTGTACCGCTACCTGAAACAAAATCGCTATGTGTTAATTTTATTATGAGATGCCAACTTTAATACATTATTGAACAAATAATCTTACTACATGCCTTCCCCGTGACCGTGCAATTGTTCTCAATTGTTTTATATTTGTACTGATCCATTATCTTCTTTGATTGTTGTGATGTCTTCAAGTTCTAATATAAACAACTAAAAGACTATATAATGTTTAATATCCTATTGTTTTATTGCATTTGCATCATTATATGTTATATATGACATAACCGAAGTGATGGATGGTAACCAATAACACGTGATCATACTTTAAGTATTAATATAGGATTATTGTCATATGAATCATTAGGTTATGCTCAATAATTTTCTGCATGTACAACTACAATGAATGGCTTCAACGTAAAGAAATCATTACCTTTGGCATCTATATTTTCCTTGATGAATGCAATGTATCAAGTAAAAATGTTATGCAAAAACATTATCTAAAATGATGTATTTGTATATTAGTGACCAACTTTTGACGTTGTAGAAAGTGTGAATTCACCTTTCTTTCTTTGGTATGCTTCACGACGCTTCTTATTTTTTTCATCTTTTTGTTGATCAGTCATCTTCGCATATCGTTCCCTCTCCCTTTGCCTCTTAGCTTCTTTAGGATCTGACCGCCTACATCATTTGCCTCCACTTGAAAAGGTAGACCATGTATTTAATTATGGAGGTCAAATAATAGTTAAAACTTATGAATAGTTAGCTGCATTTGTGGTGTTCGATAGGTCAAGGAATTGAGTCCAACCCCCGGTCACTTTCAAAGGTGCCATCTACGAGAGAGAGATCACCAATGGTAAATTGGCTGTATTAAAATGTCGTCTTACACTAACAAAACAGAAATTAACACCACTCTATATATCCAAACAAAATATAGATGGCTGGACAATGATGATCAAGATCAGTGCACTTAACCATATGTAACAGCTAAAAGGCACATTATCAAAGCATTAATCTCCTCCATAGATATATTTTGTCATCATAAGTTTTAGTTACTCAAATCAAGCATTTTATGGAAATGAATTGATAAGCAATTAAATGACAAAAATTAAAATCTCCAAATACACGTGTAACAGACATATCACTGAATAAACATTTGCTGTGCTTTATTAGGAAAAAGTTTCCTGTTATCAAATTTTTAAATTAGTTCCTGCCTGTTTTCAGATTAGGAATACAAAACTCATGATAACAAGAAGCAGAACAGAATTCAGCTCTCTAGCCTCCCTAAATTATCTCACCACCCACGCTATTCAAAATAGCACAGAATATGTGCTTATAGTTCAGATAAAACCACATGAGTACTTCATATACTTGGGTATCAGAAGCAAACACATCAAACAATGCGTGCATGTAGCGTTCAAGAGATGGATCACCTGAGTTTCTTTTGCATTGTTCCTCTCATGAACGAACATGGAACCAATGAATGAAGAGCCTGCATCACGAAAGAAGCAGAATGGTCATGCTAAGGAACCAATGAACATAGAAAATCTGAGATAATGCAGGAAAAACTGCATCTAAAATAGAAAGAAAAAAAATGTGATAATGCAGGAAAATTTGTTCATGGCAAGTCTGCACACCAGGTCCTACTTCTCTTATACATCAAATTCCTACTTTATTGCCAGGTTCGTCTGCTACCTGCAGAATGGTCACGCTAAGGCCAACCAAGGCTGCATTCACGCATTTGTATCTAATGGCTAGCAACGCCGCCCCGGCCTCGACAGCCCAAACTGCATAGCCGCCACGATGCTGTGACACCCTGTGTCACTGAATTCACTTAGAGCTCATCTTGAACTGAACAAAAACCAAACAGAAATCAAATTCAAAATTCGAAATTCAAATTTGCAAACAATTGTCAAACCTAAGCTTCTAAAGGAGCTCAAATTTTCTAGTAACAACTTGAGCCAACAAAAATACCAGTAGATAGCCCTGCTCAAGGGAGAATTTTGGAGAATTTTTCGAGATTTTTGAGATTCATCTGGTTCTCCAAATAAATCCCCAAAGCTTAGAAAGTACCCTATTTGACCAGCTGCCATTTGAAATCCCTTTGGAGTCCAGATGTGCATGTTGGCCAGTTGATAGATCTTTTCAAGATATTTCAAGTGGTACCAAATTTGTGAATTGTGGAGCTCATCTGCTAGCCCAGATCAAGTGCCAAAATGTGGGGAAAACTTCAGTTTGAAAAATTCCGGGAAAAAGAAAAGATGCTATGGGGCCCGCTCGTCAGTGTCGTCTCTCTAACTGAGCGTTACCGGCGCCTTTTCGCCGCGTGGCCGCCGGCGTACGGCCGCGCCGCGCCTCTCCGGCCCGCTCCGACAGCGATGAGGCGTCAAAATGGAGCCGCTCCCCTTCCCCGGTCTCTCTCTCTCTCTCGCCATTTTTTTCCCCTTTCAACCCTAACCCTAGCTCGCCACCCCTGCTGCCCTCGCCATTGTTGACCTGAGAGCTCGTCGTGCCGCCGCTGTGGTGCTTCCCCGGCCGAGAATCTTGGCCTAGAGCGTCACCGCGTCGCCTTCAAGATCAGCATGGCGTCACCCCGCTCTCATCCGCCGTGAGCATTGGGGAATTTTGCGTCGTCCTCGAGTCCGGCCATTTTTCCTCCTCGCACTTCGGCGCTTGATTCGTCTGTCCCGGTGAGGATGTTACCTTTTGGTCACGCCGGCGTGCTTTTGCGCCTTGTTGCGCATTCCCTGATGCCTTTGCTCCTCTGTTACCCCACCAAGGTCGCCGGAATCTTCATTGTCGCCATCGCCGCCGTTCGTCACCGCGACCGCTCTCGGGTGAAACTCCGCTCTTTCGGTCTTCTCCACGTCGACACCACTCGCGTCGTGATTCCCCAAGTCGAGGCGAAGCATGCGCGCCCACGTCGGCAGCTGGAGGCGCCTGTCAGCCATCTCGCCACCGCGCCAAAGCCTCACCACCGCAGCCTCGTCGCCGCCGAGCCCCCTCCGGCCGTTCCCGCGAGCACATGACCGTCGAGGTGAGCTCAGCTCCGCACTCAGACCCCGCTCCTGCTCGCTCCGTTGCTTTTGGTCGCCGGAAAAGCCACCCCGACGTGTGCGCCACCGTTCTCCGGCGATGGCCCGGCCAGCACACGCGTGGCCACAGCGCCAGGATCGCGTGTGGCTACACCGGATCCGGTGCTCCGCCCCGTGTGGCCCTCGGTGTGCCTTCGCCACTGAGTGGCTGGATCCCGTGTGGAACATGGCGGATCCGGTGCGGCGCAGACCCTGTGGCCCTCTTTGTGGCCCGGATCTGATTGGTCTGCCCTTTTTAACTCTTATCCGAATTAGTGTAATTTCCAGAATTTGTCCTGAGATTGTAAAATCGATAGAAAAATAAATACACATCAGAAAATTGTGAATCCAATTTTGTTGGACTCCTTGTAACATCCTATGTCCAATAAAAATGTCAAATCACATAATGCACATTCCCTGTTCTCCATGAAAAATACATCTATACAGATCTTGTTTAATCAATAGTTAATTCTCTGTTGCTTAATAAATCATGAACTCTTGAATACTTGTTAAGCTACTGTTAACACACTTACAGAACATTTTTCTACTGACATATCCTGTCTAATTATTTACTTATGATTTAAATCGTGTTCTGCATTGTATAAATCACCATAAATAATCCCTATTGTAATAAATAATCAAACTTCACGATAAATCACTTCCAGTGGTGGCTTTCACCAGAAAAATGCCACTGGACATAAATTAATTTTCAAACTCAATTTATTTATTTAATCAACTCAAGTTAATTAAAGGGTTAACTTAAACAAGAGTCGACGAAGAAAATACTCCAGACGAAAGTAATTAAGCAAACTAATCATTTGCACTTAAATGACTGTCCTATAAATAAATAAATTTTAATTGCATCATGTTATTTCATCTAACTTGCATTTCCTTGTCATGACATATAGCTCTCGAGGTGATCCAGGAGCAGGTGGAGGACCAGCCGCTGGAGCAGGCTCAGGAGGAGCCACTGACTGACATTGCTGCTGATTGTACTTGTGCTAGTATCATCCCTGAGCCAGGCAAGCCCCGGTGCATGCCTACCTTATTAAGATTTTATTTTATCACTTGATTAGGGCGAGTAATTGATTGTGCATTAGGTTTATTAGGAGTTGATGTGAAACCTTAGAACTGCATTAGGATTACCCTTCCATATCCTACCTTGTGTCCTATTTTTGTAGATGTGGTCTAGGTTACGTTAGAACTTGCTATGCTTAGGAACTAGCGAACGGTAGAAGACGAGTGGTAGGTCCCACTCGCATGATAGGAATCACCCTGGATTGTACTAGATGGATTTAGAATTTGTTGAGACCGGACGGGGATTTGTTTGTATAGGATGGTTGGAGAAGGCTTGGCCTTCACGGTGGTGTAGCCCCGTCTGTGTCGATTAAGGACCGTTCGTTGTTGGCCTTGTTGAGCAAGTTCGAACGTACTGATCACATGCTAGTGTTTTCATGGGCCTAGTAAACCTAGTAGCCTGTGACGCCCTGATGTCTAGCGGATACTTGCACTTTCTATCATGGTACTTGGGAGAGAAGGGATGCCTCCCAATCGGGGCGTACGTCTGGGACGGGGACCGTGCGGGAGGGCCTTTCTCGGAAGGTGTGAGACCCAGCCAGCTTTAGGGGGAAACAGCGTAAACGGTTGCTGCATACGACTTTTGCGCATGTGTGGCGTGTGGTCAAGTTTTCTCCTGCAGGATGTACATCGATGCCGCCGCTCTCGGTCAAGAGCAACCTTGCTCACTGAGTCACCTCGTAGTGTGATATGATTGATGATGATGACTAGTACTTATATTTATTGTATCTCATTACTGCTATATTGATGATCTGATGTATTGTTACTTATATCTGTTTTAGCTATATGCATACTGCTTTACTGGATAAGTACTTAACTTAAAAATAAAACTTGAAAGTAAGAACCAAGTAATTAGTACGGTTTTATGCTATCGAGTCAGCCTACCCCTTTGTATCCTTTGCATTCTAGGAGTCGGCTGTAGTTAGCCATGTTGACGGGTAAGTCTTGCTGAGTAAATTACTCAGGGTTTGGCTCTTTATGTTTTCGTGCAGGTATAGATTTTGCTTCCACTGCTGCTTGGTGAAGTTCCTCCAGGTCTACATCGCGGGCTTCGATGTGCGGCCATGTATCGTCGAGTGTTGTAGAATTGGTATAGTTGAGACTTCCGCTGTGCTACTCACGTGTTTTTAAATCATTTGAGACTTGTAATAACTTAAAGATGTAAAATTTATGCTTTTTATGTGATGTACTGTTGTGTCTGTTCATCAGCACGTACCGACTCGATCTTGTGAAAAGCGGAGACGCTTCAGATGCTGTGCACCTCCGTGCTACCACGCCGTGTTCGCAAATCGGCTTCGCCCCAGTCAATATCGGCTGCTCAAGCTGGGCTCCATTGATTACCAATGTCATGGATATTTGCTTGGATCACGTCCGGTTAGGGAAACAGAAACAGAACTGGATCACGTCTGGTCTCCATGGCAACCAAGTCCGGATCGGTATTCGAGAGTTTCTTTAATTTTGCGGATTCTCGACGATGTGCAAAGGTACGAAACAACGAAAAAATGTTTGACGACCCTGGCAAAACGAAATTAGGCAGACATGTCACATTGCTTAGCCTTTTTAAGTAGTAGAGATTTTAATTTAGTGGTGAGCCCTTGCTCGCTAATTCAGCTCCTGGCTCCTGCAAGAACCATCTGATATGCACTTGATATGACATCTCATCTGATAAGGTTCCCACTAGGTTCCATCAACCTAACCTGACAGACAGTGGCGGAGTTGTGGTAGTGATTTGTAAGTCAGACAATATATTTGCTGGTTTCCGTGGAAAAAGGAAGAAACCTATACAGTGCCATGTCTCTGTCTGTTCCTGCCATGATGCCTTCCACTCCCACACTCTATGTCAAGGCAAGGCAAGCATCACGTTTATTACGCTAGAAGAAAAAAGTGAATGAGAACGGGCCACTTAAGAAAAGACAAGTTCTCTACTCTATGTTTCTATGGCCCCACTCAATGAGCTGATCGACACACAATATGTAGATTCCTATATATAGGAATGGATGTGGAAAAATGAAAACAACACAAACATAAAAACAGTATTACTTATAGCTGTTTCAGTTGGTTGACAGGGAAAAAAATTGAGTAGCTCTGATATTCACTATGGAGGGTTTTTTTTTTTCAGTGCACTATGGTGGTTGGTTCACTACACCACAAACCACCATTTTGCAACGCATGCCTTGCAACGGTTCACAAATGCGTTGTGGGCTTCTGGCCCTTAACCGCACAGCCCGCCCCGCCTCCGCACCTCCCCACGTCCTCAATAAGAAGTGCTCTGCCTCCAGGTACAGAAGCAAATAGGTTTTATATTCATCCTTGCTGCGGCGGCGCGGCGGCGGTTGCATCGGACGTTCCGTCCGGCACCTCTCGGAGATGAGGTGCCGAACACTTTCAGCTGGCCGTCCTACCTCGACACCAGCCATCGGTCCGCCTCCCTCCTGCCTGCGGTGTTGCTGACCTTATTCCACGGTTTGACTCCTTTCCCAGTCATGATTCAGCCCCGTGTTCATGTGTTGAGATCCGCTGGCCCCAAGTACACCGTTGGGGGCAGTCGCATCTAGATGACGTTGGTTCCTTCTCAGCGGTGCCCTGCCCGACGCATGATCTCCTACCCATGGCCTGCATCAAACCCATCGAGCTCCCCTGAGGTACATATCCCTCCGATCCTCCCTTGCCATGTGTTGTAGATTAGTTCATCGATTTTGTATATTATGCTTACCAAATGTTCTGAGTGATGTGTTCCGTTTGATTTTATTCATCTCGGATGTAATCCCAGATTTAATTCGTTGGACAATCCTAATGGATTGTTGCTGTTAGGCCAAATTTAATGTTTTGAACAAATCCCCTTCGTTGTCGTTGCTGAATCTCCATGTCTCCTAAGTGTTTGATCAAATGCCTGCAAGAATACCATGACAGGTCCTTTCTATTCAACTCAATACGGTTGAAAGGATTACATGTTTTGATGATTTAACATATAAAAGAATAGAATCGACAGGTCCTTTCTATTCCACTCAACAAGGTTTAAGCTTAACTATTTTTCTTTCGGTAGGACCAACATTTTTCTGTATCCGCAGCTATATCTCTGAACTTCGCTTGGCTGGTAACTTCATCAGTGCAGCCACGGTAACTTCAGCACCTGGTAATGAAATTGCAAATGATATTCTATCTCATGATTTTGCTCATTTGATACTTGAGACCTTGAAGTAAAAACATCTACTGATTATTTTTATTTTCTGTTCTACTTGTAGATTTCCAGCTGCCATCTGTGCTTCTTATTCGTTAAAGAGAAGAGCCTTTTTTTTTCAGAATAGTCAATATGTTTCCAACATCTGCAGGTTACAAAGACTGGATTTGTTACAAGTGAACTGAACTCTGTTTGTTCTTCTCAATTTGCAACAACTGACACCAAATTGGAGTGGTGATGAGGTAATTTAATGTGGATTGACTAACTGTTCAATGGTTATTGATTATCAGTAGTACTTCTGTAATAGATATGGTGGGTATTCTGTTATACAACACACAAGTAACTTTGATGCTATTTTGGATCAATTAAACATCGGGGCAGAAGTTATACAGTTGATATGCATAATTATGGAATGCTTATAAGTGTTATTATCAGTCACCAATCCAGTAGTTTAATTTCCCATTGCTTTGTTTTTTCCGATGGGCATTCAGTGCATGACCTATTATGTGCCAAACATGCCTTTTCTTCCTGGTGCTTAGGGGATTTTACTTTTCACTGCAGGTAATGTAACAGGATAAAAGAATGACTATATATTTCATTACGGGCGAAGGATGCTCCAGATAACATTACTCTGCTGCTTATAGCTTTGGAGAATTGTTTGCCTATTCATTTTGGAATCGTATGGCAATTGGTAAGTGCTCAGGAAAGACATTTAGATGAATGCTCAATACTAATCAATAGTCTCAATGATCCATATACCACTCGAGGAGCTTACTGCAGTTATATCCTGATTCTCCTTCTGTACTTTCTCATTTAGTAATTTATAGCTACATATATTCGCAATAACTTGACATGCTTACTAATGTTAGCTTTTCTAGACACCAGATACTCGGAACAGGCTACATTTGAAGATCATAGCCTCAAAAGAATCTAGGAGCAGAAACTCTTGGGGATACAGACGCACGGCACCTTCGGATATAGATGTAGATAAGAAAAAAATCTGTGTAAAGTTGTACAGATTCCAAGTTATATGTATGCATTTTTCAGATTGTAATGTAACTGAATTGTTGCCATGATAAATGAAGTTTTTTTTACCTATGTCGTTGGCTTATTAGTATGTATTTTGTTAAGCCGAAAACAGAGTAAACAAAATTCAGTTGCAGACCAGAGACATTAATCCACGTGGAATTAGTATTGTAAGCATCAAATAAATTGATGATTTCCCGGCCTCAAATTCCAACACATAAAAGTGTTGCTACAGGCTGGCTGTATCCGTTGCTGGCTTGCAACACATATTTACATTAGTTACCAACGGATACTTATGTGTTGCAATTGACCCTTGCAACGCCACTTCTAGCAACGCATAAAAGATACGTTGGTAAAGACCCTAGCAACGATTATATGAACTTATTGCAACGCATATATCTGTTGCTAAAGGGGTGTTTCTCTTGTAGTGGTTAATTATGCACCTATAGCCTATAAGTTCTGAAAGTTCTGCCAATTAGCTTTCCATGCTTCTGTTTATATAAGGAAACAAAATTATCCGAGCCCCAGCAATGGACCATGCACACAGTCGTATTGTTACAAATGGTCCGAAAATTCCTCAAATATAGACACAGTCGTTCAGAAATAATACTAGGTGAACTTAGTTGAAAATCATTATTTCTTGTTCATGAATAATACACTGGGGACTAAAATATAAGTACATATTAATATCAACGAAATCATATTTTCGCACACAAAAGAATGGTTGGTTAATTATGCACCTATAGCCTATAAGTTCTGAAAGTTCTGCCAATTAGCTTTCCATGCTTCTGTTTATATAAGGAAACAAAATTATCCGAGCCCCAGCAATGGACCATGCACACAGTCGTATTGTTACAAATGGTCCGAAAATTCCTCAAATATAGACACAGTCGTTCATAAATAATACTAGGTGAACTTAGTTGAAAATCATTATTTCTTGTTCATGAATAATACACTGGGGACTAAAATATAAGTACATATTAATATCAATGAAATCATATTTTCGCACACAAAAGAATGGTTGGTTAATTATGCACCTATAGCCTATAAGTTCTGAAAGTTCTGCCAATTAGCTTTCCATGCTTCTGTTTATATAAGGAAACAAAATTATCCGAGCCCCAGCAATGGACCATGCACACAGTCGTATTGTTACAAATGGTCCGAAAATTCCTCAAATATAGACACAGTCGTTCATAAATAATACTAGGTGAACTTAGTTGAAAATCATTATTTCTTGTTCATGAATAATACACTGGGGACTAAAATATAAGTACATATTAATATCAACGAAATCATATTTTCGCACACAAAAGAAAAGAAATACTATTTCAGACACTTCAACATTAGTAAAAATTATTGAATCACTAATTATAATACTGAACCATCTTCCATACCTGGCAAATAATTCAATTACGGTGGTCTCCAAACTAAACATCCTATTTTTCTATGTTGACGTTCCTCCACCTGAGAGGCAACGTTCAGATCTGGATCCCTGCTTATATTCACAGAACTGTATGCAGTGAATGATATATATGGTGCTGTGAGAAATTAGAGAGGCGGTTTTATGTTGCATCTCATTTAGGCATCCACATGACATTGTGCGGCTGGCATCTGTGCGCGGATGACATGGTGCAGTGAATAATATACACCGTGCGTGGCTACCAGCGAGGCACAGATAACTCGCAATGGCAGTGGACCTCGAGGCTCCCGTGCTAGCGCCAAAGGCATGTCCGAGCGTACGTAGGAACGTGCGGTGCATTCGCCCATCGTTGACGGCGGTCCCGGGTGGACAAAATGTTGCTAGCAAACGCCAATCTCAGGCAACGATGGATGCCATAGTGCTTGTCAACTCTGCTCCTGCGCGTCTGCGCCTCAACACTCTCTTGTCTGAAGAAACCGTGGTTTTGAAAGAAGGATCATTGGGGACAGCAGGGCCCGTTGAGGAAATAGAGTTGAACAACCGCCACATGGCAACTTGATCCCCGGCCTGTCCATTCCCTGTTTATTTGAGGGCTCTGTTTGCTGATCTCCTCCTGAGTCCGGGTCAAAATCTGGCTCTCCTCCTCAATGCGTGAACTAGCTACTGCCATGTCTGCTTTTGCCGATCTAGGGTGGATGGGTCAATGTTTGAGATGCCGACTGCCCAGGATTGCACTGAACTCGTCGCCTGCTGTCATGGCGAGGCTCAACCGGCTGACGGAGGAAAAGAACTCCGGCACTTGACGCTGGTGCTCAAGAGAGGGCCTCCGCTAGCCAGTCACACCGAGTTACTTCTGGAGTGGTGCGTCCCTGGTGTGAACTGTATGTGAAGGGCCTGGAATGCATGGAAGATGTATCCAGGCTCGTCCATCATCAGACCGCCCGCCGATAGACTCAAATTATTTTCTCTGACGCCGCCCATTTCCAGGTGTACACCACAGTATGCTCCGTATCATCGGACAGATGGTTTCACTCGCACTGATTTGAAATTTAAAGTGCATCACACAGGCAGTGGATGCATGCGCCCACAAGTAATATATATAGGACTCAACCACATTAGTCACATAAATAGATCCATGCATTAATCCAAGCTGGACTAAATGGGCACAGAAACAAGCTATAAAACTATGTGACTGGGCCGGCCCCATATATGCACCCAGGTGACAACTTGATCGAGCACGAAGCAAGGAATACAGATATAACAGATGAAGAAACTATGGCACATTTTCCACAGATCCGTTCTGAAAATATCTGAAAACATGTTGAATTTGCTTGAGCTCATAAATCTGCCCCTAAGTCTTCCAGCTTAACCACCCCCCCCCCCCCCCCCCCCCGCCCCGCGCGCGCTCTTTAATTTCGCGTGCACATGAACCAGTGTTTCTACATTCATGTCTCAAGGAAATCGGGTTAGAAAGTATTACTCTGGTTATGAAGAGCGCAAGGATTTTTAGATCTCGAATATTCGTGTAATCAACAGAATTCTGGAATAGCCTTCGGCACGTAATTTTATTTATCTGAAGTGTAAATGTACAAGTGTTTAATTATACACACTCCCCCTTTCTGTTATTATTGACATGGGTTAGATCACTTGTTTTTTTTAGATCGATTAGATCACGTTTGAGCTTTCAAAATTTATCTGTTCTGGTGTTCGTGGAACTTCCAATAAAGAAGGAAGAACTACATCTTCTTCTTTTTTGCGAGGGAAGGAAGAACTACATCTTCTTCTTTTTTGCGAGGGAAGGAAGAACTACATCTGAGTACAAATTCTGGGGAAACCGGACAAATAGTGACTGCTGCAAACACTGCTCAGAACTTATCCTGGCGGCTCATGTGTTCTTGCAATTAAGGTGGAGGGAAAGGGAAAAGAATGAGCCACCTAGACCGCAGTCCACTTCCTCCCGAGGCCTCTCATTCTCAGCATCCTTGGTTACATCGTATATAATGAACCAGCAGAAAAACTAGTGAAGTATGTTTGCAAATTACGACAAGTGGGGCTTTTGCAAGCAAGCATGTTTCTTTCGTACTCTCATCCAAGCAACAACTGCAAGGAACACTAGCTAGGCTAAGAAAACAATATGCACGGCTGGTTACATATATAGTGCAGGCGAGTATGCAATATATGTTGCTGCTTGTGGCACTAATAGACTGACATGATTGACATGTTTCATGTTTGTAATATATATGTATAGTGAGAGGTAGTAGTAAACTGAAGGTGGGACTTGGCTGTAGGAAGAGGAAGAACAGACGTGAAAACAGACTAAAGCACAGGACTTGCGCAGAATGGCTGGTCGAGCGGACGAATGGGTCACTTATTTCGTAATCACTTCCTACGTTTTTCTTAGTACGTGTAGCACGGTCCCGTCACAAAATATTGTCTCTGTGTGTGCTTCCTTCTTGTGGGTGTCCAACAGAAGATCGTGTGTGTTAGTGATTACACTTGAGATAAGAGAGAGGGAGTGGCTCCCAACACCACAGAATGTGTTGTCCGATGATGCTCGTGAGACCGACATGAACGTCTACGAGCCGATGAGGACAAGGCACACAGTGGTTGCCAAGATCGACCGCGTGCCAAAAGGGATCGATTGGACTTTATGTCACTGGAAGACCATGAAGACGTTAAGGAAAGTGCCCAAACTGCCAAGGTGACGTCACCGCATGGCCACGTGAGTCCTGAGGTGCTGCACGCAGTCTGACTGCAACCAATTATTGAAAGTTGATGCACTTTTGCATCTTAAATGCGTGCATACACATGTGCGTTATTAGTACTGCACATGAACGTACACAGGCTACTACCGGACACAAATTAAGAAAGCACAAACTGACCTCTGAAGACTTTAGTTGCTCCTGGTTGGCTTATTGTCAACTTTTCGAAAGGTAGGCACAGACGAACATGTGGTATACATACATGTCATCCACATGCAGGTACTATTAATGAGAAATGCTAGAAGGGAAGCTACAAGAGATGAATAATGGTTCAGTGGTCTGTACATTAGATTTTTAGTGTTAAGAGAAGAGAGTACTTTGGCAGCAAGGAAAATTTAATGCCGTATCAATCTGTGTGCATTTGGAAAAAGAGAAGAAACAAATTAAATAAAGGGAGTAATTTTGTCCAGTAAACTACAACATTCTCAGTCATGCAATAGTATTTCAACTTTCTTTGTGATGCTCTATAATTTGGGCGCCAAAGAGACGAACATGTGAACATTTCATATGGAAGCGTCATCACTATTCGATATAGCGGGCACTCATTAGTACATTATAGAGGTTTCAATTTGATAATCTAGCAAATTGTACGTTTCTGTATTTCTTTGGAGGTTTTCATTATTGTCAAAAATAAGGTGGAACGGAATAAGAAGTGCCCGATGGTCCACGGCCATCGTACTAATTATTTAGGTAATTTGCTACCAAGAGCTCCACGGCCGCCGCTCCTTGGAACTATTGCAATTCAGCGTACCTCACAAAATGCTCATCAGACTGTTGCAGCGGCACTGACTCCTAGGAACTATCTGTGCATTTTTTTTTTGAAAGAAACTACGGGTGCTATTTTCCACCTGGATTTCATTCAAAGGTCACACAAGGTGTGTGGATAAAGAGTCATACAGACGGAGTACAAGAAGTTACATATGTTGCCCAACCCGTTGCAGCGCGCCTTTGTGGACGACGGCAGTGGTGGCTCCATAATCTAATATCTGAACCAATTGCGTGAAGAACTCTGACAACGGAGAAGGGCTTAGCTTGGAAGCTATGTCGACGAATGCCTGCCGGTAGAGTTAAGGTCCACATGTCTTCAATCTCGGAGGTGTGGATGTTGATGCGTAAGGAGGCCCAGATAGCAGAGCTTGACGGACATGTGAAGAAGAGGTGGTGTTGAGTTTCGGGGCAGCAGCGCATCGTTCACAAGTGTCCGAATCGAAGATGTTGCGGTGATGTAGGTCGGCTCTGGTGTTTACTCTGGCATTGATGAACAGACACCCAAAGATCTTGACTTTGGTTGGGGTGAAGGCGTTCCAGATGAAGGCTGTGTTTGGGTCTTGAAGGTTGTTGTTCGTGAGGCTCCGGTATGCTTCTTTGACAGGAACTGTCTGTGCTGAACATGAAGTTTTCTACGGCGCCAAACAAGAAACTTATCCGAGATTGTACAGGCCCACCAGCACTTGCGCTGGTAGGTAGGCAAGAACATGCCTGTAATCTCAAAAGATTTACCCTGATGCCACCCATTTCCAAAGTTACACTGCAGCATGCTTCATTTTTTACTTGCATCAATCACACAGATATAAGTTTCACTCGAACTGAGCAGGCTAGGGGTGCCCTTTTCAGGGCAAGACAAGGATATCAGGAAATGCAATACAAGGTGATTTGGACTTTGGAGAGCAAGAGAAACTTGTATCACTTGGCAGGCAATGGGTGTCCACGAGCCATATACACGGAGAGGTGTATATGTATCAAGAAACAATGGACTTGAATAAGCTACTTATAAACAATGGACTGAAGAGGGCTGTTTCTTCAAAAAAAATGGACTGAAGAGGGTTCATGCCCAACGCATAGCATCGTATATAAGCAATGTAGAGAGTAGAAAGGAACACAAAAATTAAGTGTTTCGTAATAGGACGTGCTGTAATAACTGAGAAAAAACAAAAAGGGTACCACTGCTATCGACATTGGCCAATAGGTAAGTATTTTAGCTTTCCTTCTACGAGGTGAATATAGCAAAAAAAACTGCCATTTGCAATATACAAAGTCACAAAACTAACTAACTCAATCTGGCACAATGGGAGCGTTCTGTCCGGATGTCTCAACTAGCAACGTAATTCTATTTGAGGAAAGATGTGTCCGATGTCTCAACTGGAAACTTCATTCGATTTAGGTAAAATTCAACATCTGGCCATCCAAGTGTCATCCAGCCCCGAAAACATGTTCGAATCTGGACCTTTTGGAACGGTTTCAGCACATAACCATTTCACTATGCCAATCGCTCTTGTGCTGACAAAAACGAACTGCAGGTCGAATCACCACTTTATGCAGTGTGACACCCCGTGTCACTGGAACCAGATAACCCACACATCACAACCTTAACAGAACCAAAAGCAAACCAAGTTTAAATTCGAAATTCAAATTTGCAAACAATTGTCAAATCCAAGCTTCTGAAGGAACGCAAAACTTTCAATGACAACTTGAGAAACCAAAAATACCAGTGGATAGCCCTTCCCAAATCACAATTTTGGCGAATTTTTGATCATTTTTGAAATTCATCTTGGGCCTCAATAAAATCCCCAAAGTTTCAAAAGTGCTCTACTTTGACCAGCTGCCATTTGAAATTCCTTTGGATTCCAGATGTGCATGTTGGCCAGATGGTAGAACTTTTCAAGAGCTTTACAACGGTACCAAATTTGTGAATTTTGGAGCTCATTTGCTACTTCAAATGATGTGCACAAAATTGGGCAGATTTCGGAGTTTGAATAATTCGCGAAAATAAAAGATGCCGCCGGGCCCACTCGTCAGTGCCACATCGCCTTTCCCCGGACGTCGCGCGCCGCGTGGACGCCGTCATACGGCGCTGCCGCACCGCCCTCGCCGCTCCCCGCTCGGACAGACGCGGATAAGACTCCCTCCTCCTGTCCGAAGCTGCTCCCCACTCCAGCCCGCTCTTCGCACGAGCTCCCCAGCGCCAAACCCTAGCCCCGCCCCACCGCCATTGCCGGCCAACCGCTCGAGCTCGTCGCAACGCCGCGTCGGAGCGCCTTCCGGCCGAGCTAGCTAGCCTCAAGCTTCGCAACCACCCTTACCACCGAACCATGGCTGCCATTTCTTTTTCCCCGGGGTGAGTAGCTCGAATTTCATCGTCTTCCTCAAGTCCGGCCACCCCGAACTCCGTAGCACCGCGCCAAATTCATCGCCTTCGGTGAGTGTCCCGCCTTCGCAACACTCCTGTTGGTGAACGTCAAGCTCTCGCACCCCTCGAACCTCACCTTTTTCCCTTCCGTGCAGCCCGTTCGACGGAATCGAAGATCTCCCCGCCGCCGGTCAACCTTGTCCCGCCATCCTCGTCGTCAACCTGTTGGTCCCCGAGGTGCACGTCATCCCCGTGAAGCTGGTGCGCGCGCCGTTTCTTTCCCGCGCCCAGCCTGTTGACCGGAACGCCGTCGTCCTCATCGTCGTCGTGCGCCTCCTCGTCGCCGCCCGCTTTCCGGTCCGCCTTGTCGTCGTCTTGCTCCTCGCCGCGAACCGCGCCACCGAGGTGAGCCTCCCGCGCCCGCGCATCGACCTCCAGTCCCTCTCCCATCGCCGGAACGGCGACCATGCCGGCGGCCGCCGCCGCGCGCGTCGTGCGCGCAGTGGCACTGGGCCGGATCCAGCTCGGCCCGGTCCAGATCCAACCCACCCAGCCCAGATCCACACCCTACCGAGCCCATTTCCTTTTTCCAGGATTTACCGATTTCTTTAATTTCTCAGAAAATAGCCAAAGTTTTAAAATCGATAGAAAACTAAATACACATCAGAAAAATGTGAATACAATTTTGTTGGACTCCTTTTAACAAGCTCTGTCCAACAAAAATGCGAAACCATCCTTTTACAGAATGTGTATTTTCTGAAAACCACATCTGTGCATATATTGTTTAATTCCTTAAAAATTCTCTGCTGCTCCATAAATCTTGAACTCCTGCATGCTTGTAGAGAAACTGTTAACACACTTACAGAACATTTTTCTGCTGTCACATCCTGTTTAATTATTTACTTATGATTTAAATCATTATCTGCATTGTTTAAATTATTGTAAATAATTTATATTACAATAAATCATCAAACTTCACCATAAATCACTTCCAGTGGTTGCTTTCACCAAAAAAATGCCACTGGATATAAATTAATTTTTGGAAATCGAATTACTTATTTAATCGACTCACGATTGATTAAATGGTTAACTTAACTGAAAATCAATGATGGAAATACTCCAGACAAAATTAATTAACAAAGTTAATCATTTGCACTTACAGTGTAAATGACTGTCCTATCAAGTAATTAAATCATTAATTGCATCATATTCTTGCATCTAACTTTGCATTATTCCTTGCCATAACGTGTAGTGACAGAGACGACTCCGGAGCCGCTCGACTTCCAGCTGCCGGAGGAGCAGGCCCAGGAGGTGCAGGAGGAGCAGCCGCAGCAGGACACAGACCCCGCTGACCCAGTTAGCTACAATCCTGAGCCAGGCAAGCCCCGGTGCATGCCTCTCTATTTAGGATTTTATTTTCGCATTTGATTGGGGCTAGTAATTGATTGTGCATTAGGTTTATTAGGAGTTGATGTGAAACTTTAGAACTGCATTAGGATTACCTTCCATATCCTACCTTATGTCCTATTTTTTTAGATGTGGTCTAGGATACGTTAAAACTTGCTATGCTTAGGGACTAGCGAACGGTAGAAGACGAGTGGTAGGTCCCACTCGCATGATAGGAATCACCCTGAATTGTACTAGATGAATTTAGGATTTTTGAGACCGGACGGGGAATTGTTTGTGTAGGATGGTTGGAGAAGGCTGGGCCTTCACGGTGGTAGCCCCGTCTGTGTCGATTGAGGACCGTTCGTTGTTGGCCCTGTTGAGCAAGTTCGAACGTACTGATCACATGCTAGTGTTTTTATGGGCCTAGTAAACCTAGTAGCCTGCGTCGCCCTGGATGTCTGGTAGATATTTTACTCTTTCTATCATGGTACTTGGGAGAGGAAGGATAACGTCCTGTGCAGTTGTACGTCTGGGACGGGGGCTGCGGCGGGAGACCCCTTCCTCGGGAGGAGTAGAATCTAGTACAGCTCTGGTGGTGCATAGCGTAAACGGTTGCCACATGCGGCTTTTGCGCGTGTGTGGCGTGTGGTCAGGTTTTTCTCCTGCAGGATGTACATCGATGCCGCTGCTCTCGGTCAAGAGCAACCTTGCTCACTGCGTCACATCGTAGTGTGATATGATTGATGATGATGACTACTACTGTTATTTATATCTCTTTACTCTATACTGCTTATCTGATGTATTGTTACTTTATATCTGTTTTAGATATATAAGTACTTAACTTGAAAATAAAACTTGAAAGTAAGGATCAAGTAATTAGTGCGAATTATGCTATCGAGTCAGCCACCCTTTTTTTTAGCCTTGCATACTAGGAGTCGGCTGTAGTTAGCCACGTTGACGGGTAAGTCTTGCTGAGTATTAGTTGCTCAGAGTTTGGCTCTTTATGTTTTATTGCAGGTAGCATCTTTATCCCTGACTCTATGGGTGGAGGTGGACAGTGGGATGGCCAGCTTCCTTTTGGTTGGACAGCCCACTGGGAGACCGAGGAGTAATCTCCTCTTGAGTTCGCATCTTCATGGCTTTGGATGCGGATTCTTATGTATCGTGAGCGCATGCGCTTCCTGTATCTTTATTTCCTTTGAACTTGTATCGTGAAACTTCCGCTATGCGACTCTATGTTTTAATTGGACTAATGTAATAACTTAAAGACTTAATTTGTGTTTTTTATACGTTGTACTGTTGCGTCTATTCATCAGCGCGTACCGACTCGATCCTGCGAAAAGCGGAAACGCTTCATGCAGTTTTCTCATAATTCAGTCAGTTTCCTCCCCTAGCCAATTCTTTTCCGTGTAGCTATGGAATTCAGAATATTCAGTTCGACACAGAGAAGTGCCGCCACGAGGCATATGAACAGTTTGTGATTTGCTCGTTTCCGACATCTCTCACTCCTAACCTGCAGTAGCAGCTGTCACGTCCCTCTCCATTCATGTGTGTATAAACTGTACTAGCTCCGGCAGTGCATACCCAGGTTGGAACATGGAAGCTGTCTAGCCTGTATATTACTACATACGTTACTAATATATACCAACATATCCTGGTAGCAAAACCTCCCCTATATATATCACGTTCCTACATACCTCAAGGAAAGGATGTTTATATATGTCATTGAGATACAGATAGGTGGCTGGATGGAGGCAAGTATTATGATTCTACAAGTCCACTACTGTTGTATGCATGTAATGTTTATAGAGTGATGAACAGGTCCGCTTTTTTTCTTTAAATTTTTCTTGTATCTCCTCTTACAGCAGAATGGAAAGAAAAAATGTCGTTTTTGTGAAGAAAATTAGAAGCTGAAGAGAATGCCATCTTTCGGAAGTTGTCGTACCCCATTTCTGGAGCACTAGTGCTTACCGTATCAGTCCCTGAATCAGACGCTGATACGAACACTTACACAAAATGAATGTCACAGAGTCATCACTTACATAAATATTACCAAGTCTCATACAAACCTTCATACATAAAAGGTCTTACATTATCCGGCCAAAGGCCAAATTATTACATCAAGCATCAAGCTGGAGGGCTGCAACAGCAGAACCACTTAAACATTACTACAGCGGAAGACGGAAACGGCACTAGCGCGGACGGGACGGCGGCCGAGCTGGGCTGACGTCAAGGCATGGGGCTCGCCGGTCTTCGGCGGTCATGGTCGTCGGTCCGCGCGGGAGAGATAGGCGCGCTGCTGCTGGAGTTGGTCGATGGGACGAAGTGACGGGACGAGACGACGAGGCGCGCGTGTGCGTGACGCGGCGCGCGCTGTAGCCGGACGCGACGAGACGGCGTCGCCGACAAGAAGGCATGGGCGTTCTGCGCCGTGCCAGAGGAAGGAAACGACGTTGACAGGTGGGGTCCACCTGTCAGTGGCTCAGAGCGAAGGAGCGGCTGGCGCGGGCTGTTGGGCCGAGACGCAGGTTGCTGGGCTGGGCTGCTCGGCCTGGAGGAGAGGAAGGAAGAGGAGAGGGAGTGGGCCGCGAGGGAAAGGAAAAGAAAAAAAAAAGGGGGCCCGGGAGGAAAGAAATTAAATGTTTAAACATTTCTAGAGAAACAAGGGATCAAAATTTGAATGGATTTCAAATTTGAAAAAGGATAAAAACCAAGTGAACACATAAATAAAATCAGAGAAATCCAAATATGCAAATGGTGGTGTTTGATGCATATTTAAAATTCGAAATTTTAAATTTGACATGAATTTGACTTCTACTTTGATTGAATTTGTTCAAATTTGAAAAAGTTCAAATTTTAGTGGTTTTTAAATATGGGCAAAACACAGGGCGTTACAAACCTACCCCACTTAAACGGAATCTCGTCCTCGAGATTCAGGCTCTTCCTCGAACAGGTAGGGAAACTCCTTCTTGGGATCGTCTTCACGTTCCCATGTAGCCTCTGCTTCCGTATGATTACTCCATTGTACTCGGCAAAACCGTATGGCATTCCTCCTTGTTAACCGAGTAGCAACATCCAAGATCTTGATAGGCCTCTCTTGATAACGGAGATCTGGTTGAAGGTCCATCACTTCCGGTGGTACTATCTCCTCTAGGACTCTCAGACATTTCTTCAACTGTGAGACATGGAAGACATTATGGATGTCTGACATTTCTTCGGGAAGCTCGAGGCGGTAAGCTACTCTCCTATCTTCTTGAGAACTTTGAAAGGTCCGATGTATCTGGGTGCCAACTTTCCTCGGACTCTGAACCTCCTGGTACCTCGTATCGGTGAGACTTTGAGGTACACATAGTCTCCTGCTTCAAAGCTCAGATCTCTGCGACGGGTATCTGCATAACTTTTCTGTCTGCTCTGGGCAGCTTTCAGATTCTCTCTGATCAGAGCTACTTTCTCTTCAGCATCTCTAATGATTGCCGGTCCAAAGAAAGATCGTTCTCCAACTTCTGACCACATCAGCGGGGTTCTGCAATTTCTGCCATAAAGAGCTTCAAAGGGTGCCATCTGTAGGCTGGCTTGATAACTGTTGTTGTAGGAGAATTCTGCAAAGGAAAGGCTTTTCTCCCAATCCTTTCCATAGGCCAATACACATGCTCTCAACATATCTTCCAGAATTTGATTGACTCTTTCGGTCTGTCCATCTGTCTGAGGGTGATATGCAGAACTGTAATCCAGCTTGGTGTTCAACAGTTTGTGCAGACTTTTCCAGAACTTTGAGGTGAATTGGGTTCCTCTATCTGAGATTATTCTGCTCGGAACTCCATGCAACTTGAGTATGTGATCCACATACAACTGAGCATACTTGTCTCCTCTATAGACCGTCTTTACAGGGATGAAGCGTGCAACCTTCGTCAGACGGTCCACTATGACCCATATTGAATCATTTCCTTTCTGAGTGTGGGGTAAACTCACGATGAAGTCCATGCTGATCTCATCCCATTTCCACACTGGAACATGTAGTGGTTGCAACAATCCTGCAGGTCTCTTATGTTCTGCTTTGACTCTGCTGCAGATATCACATCGGGCAACAAACTCTGCTATATCCTTCTTCATTCCTGACCACTAATATTTCTGCTTCAGATCCAAGTACATCTTGGTGCATCCTGGGTGGATGGAGTAAGCGGACTTATGGGCTTCATCCATGATAAGCTGCTGATACCCACCATTCTTGGGTACACAGATTCAATCCTTGTACCATAAGGTGCTTTGATCATCTACTCTGGATCCTGGTGCCTTATCCACTCCTGTTTTAGCCTTGAGATCACGTATTTTCTCATCATCCTCTTGAGCTGTTCGGATTTGACTTTCTAGAGTTGGCTCCACACACAGGTTGTTTATCTGGCTTGACTGGGTGAAGTGAAGATTTAGTTGCTTGAACTCTGCCAGTAACTCAGGTCTTCTCTTATGTAACTTGATGTTGTTGCAGTGAGCCTTGCGACTCAGTGCATCTGCAACTACATTGGCCTTTCCAGGGTGATACTGTATGTCCAGATTGTAATCCTTGATCAACTCCAACCACCTTCTTTGCCTGAGATTTAAGTCTGACTGCGTGAAGATGTACTTCAGACTCTTATGGTCCGTGAAGATTTTACACTTATTTCCAATAAGATAGCGCCTCCAGATCTTCAGAGCATGAACAACTGCTGCTAGCTCCAGATCATGTGTTGGATAGTTCTGCTCATGAACCTTCAGTTGCCTTGATGCATAAGCCACTACCCGTCCATCTTGCATTAGCGCATAACCCAAACCTTGTCGAGATGCGTCGCAGTATACGACAAAATCTCGATGGATATCCGATAGGGTTAGCACTGGGGCTGTGGTCAACCTTTTCTTTAACTCTTGAAAACTCTCTTCACAAGCTTCTGTCCACTTGAATTCTTTTCCTTTCTGGGCCAAGGCAGTCATTGGTCTGGCTAACTTGGAGAACCCTTCTATAAATCTGCGGTAGTAACCTGCCAGTCCAAGAAAACTTCTGACTTCTGTCACATTTGTGGGTTGCTTCCAATTGGTAACTGCCTCAACTTTAGCTGGGTCTACTGCAATACCTTCTTCAATCAAGATATGACCAAAGAAGGCAACTTCCTTTAACCAAAATTCACACTTGCTGAACTTGGCATAAAGCTCATGTGCTCTTAACTTCTCAAGCACAATCCTTAGGTATTGTTCATGTTCCTCTGCACTCTTAGAGTAGATCAAAATGTCGTCAATGAAGACTACGACAAACCAATCTAACTCTTCCATGAAGACTTTGTTCATTAGATTCATGAAGTATGCTGGTGCATTGGTGAGTCCAAAGGGCATCACTGTAAACTCATACTGACCATAGCGAGTAACAAAAGCTATCTTGAGTATGTCTCCTTCTCGAATCTTCAGCTGATAGTACCCTGATCTCAGGTCAATCTTGGAGAAAAACTTAACTCCTTTTAACTGATCAAACAAGTCATCGATCCTGGGCAGTGGGTACTTGTTCTTGATAGTAACTTCATTGAGTGAACGGTAGTCAATGCACATTCTGAGACTACCATCTTTCTTCTTGACAAACAGAACAGGTGATCCCCAAGGTGAAGAGCTCGGTCTTATGAAACCTTTCTCTTGTAATTCTACTATCGGTTCCTTCAACTCTGCTAGCTCATTAGCTGCCATCCGGTAGGGTCTCTTGGCTATTGGAGAAGTTCCGGGAATGAGCTCAATGATGAACTCTATGTCTCGGTCAGGTGGCATTCCAGGTAACTCATCCGGGAAGACATCTGGGAACTCACAGACTACTGGCACTTCTTCCAGGGGTGTGGCTTCCAAACTGCATACCATAGGTGTGGCCTTCACTCTTCTTGGCTCACATTCAACCTTAATACCTTGATGGTTTACTAAGGAGACTTTCCTGGTATCGCATGCTATATTGCCTTGATGTTTGCTCAACCAGTCCATTCCAAGGATAGCATCTATTCCGGCAAACTGGAGAACTATTAAGTTTGCTAGGAATACTACCCCACTTAAAAGAATCTTAACCCAGGGACATCCCAACAAACACTTGATTTTCACTCCAGGAGAGCGTGTTATCAGTGGTTGTTTGAGCAAAACAGTTGGAAAACCATATGCAGCAACAAACTTTGAAGATATGAACGAATGCGAAGCTCCGGAGTCAAACAAAACTGTTGCTAGAGTGGAGTTGACAAGATACTCACCGAGGACAACATCTGGTGCATCCTCAGCTTCCTGGGTGTCGATGTGGTTGACTCTGCCTCGACCGAAGGTTTGGTTGTTCCTTCGCTGCTGTCCAGAGGATTGCTGTCCACCACGTCCAACTCCTGACACTGTAGTTCTGGTGTTGCTTTGCTACTGAGACTGAGCTGGAGCCTGATTCTGGTTCAGATAAGGGCACATGGCAATCATGTGACCTGGTTCACGGCAGTTAAAGCATGTCATTTTCTCACTCTGAGCTGGCTGGGCAACACTGGCATTACTCCTCTGCTGACTGCTGGGATTCTGGTTGCGGTAGGAAGGTGCTGCATTCTGCTGGTTTGACGTTGAGGCCCTGTACTGCATGGTTGGCTGGTACCTAGGCTTCTGAGAGAAGTTGCTCCTTGACCTTTGGTTCCTTTCCTGCTGCCTGAACTTCTGTGCGTTGAACTTGCACTTCCTGTCACTCTCGATGTGAGAACGTGCATCCTTCAGAAGAATAGCACGGTTAATCAGAGTGTTGAAGTCTGGATAGATGTGAGTGACCAACTGCATCTTCAAACTAGGACGCAGTCCCTTCCTGAAGCGGTCCTGCTTCTTCTTATCAGTGCTCACATCCTCAGGCGCATATCGTGCAAGCTTCATGAACTTCCTGATGTACTAGTTCACAGTCATAGCTCCTTGCTTTAGAGAGCGAAACGCATCAGCCTTCATCTCCATGATTCCCTCAGGGATGTGGTACCTCCTGAATTCCTCCTGGAATTCATCCCAAGTGATAGCATCAGCATTCTCTGCAGCTTCACGGTAGTTGTCCCACCACTCACTGGCTGCTCCCATGAGCTGGTGCGATGCCAGAAGGACTTTCTCCCTGTCATTGGCATTCACAACCCGAAGCTTCTTTGTGATGCCTCTCAGCCAATCATCTGCTGCCAGGGGGTCTTCTTCAGCATTCTCAAAGGTCGGTGGCCTGAGCCTCATGAACTCTGACATCTTGGTCTGGGTACCAGGTGCACGGTCAAGAAGTCCTTGAGCAATGATCTCCATCAGACGAGTCTGGTTATCCATCACAGTGACAAGGTTGGTGACAGGCGGGTCGGGTAAACCTCCACCTCATCCACCTCATCCACCTCTGCCACGGTTCTGTTTTCCTCCACCTCGGTTCTGGTTCTGCTGATTACCTCCACCTTCACCCTGGCCTTCCTGGTCATTCTGATTGTCCTGGTTGTTCTGATTGTTCTGGCTTGCCTCATCTTCTTGGTCATTTCCTCCAACTCTGCCTCTACCTCTGCCACGCTGGTTGTTAGCTCTGCCGCTTCCACGTCCACGTCCATTGCCCTGCTCAGGGGCATCTTCGTCGTGTGCAGCTTGATGTTCACGACGCTGCCGCACTCGGGCAGACTGCCTTACAGGAGGCATCTGTTAAGTTGATAGAGGATAGCGAGAGGTGAGAACAAGTCGAGGTTGAGACAAGAGCTCGGAAAAGGTAACAAGACAGGAACACAAGATTTTCTAACACACAAACAATAAGATACAGCATCATTACAACATCACAGCATACATAAGCATCATAACAGAGTTCGATCACACATACCCAAGCCCTTACACAGGAGGACTTAGACGGTTACAACTAAACAACAGGACTCGACAACATGGTACTCTAGGATACAACGACACACATCTGCTAGACTGCTTACAAACTGCTAGTTACTAACTAAGGATACAAGCACTGCTGCCACCAGTGCTGCTGGTAACTGACTCCATCAGAGATAGCTGCTCCTCAGTACTGGTCATAGCCGTGGTTCCTGCGCCACGCACGGTATAAGTCATAGGGGTCACTCCACTGCTCGTGGGCACGGAGAAGCTGGTAGTACTCGAAGAGATCCGTGTCTCTGAGCATCTGTGGGGCCTGCTGTGGAACTGCTGGGTAGTGCTGAGCTATGGGTGGTGCAAGAACTGGCTGGTACGGGAACAGTGGTCCAAGTGCAACAAGCGCTGGCGGGTGCTGAGCTGCTGGAGGTGCCATAAGAGCTAGCTGGTGGTGAGCTGGCGGTGCAACGAGTACTGGCTGCTGCTGAGCTGGGGGTGCAACTGGTGCTGGCTCCTGCTGAGCTGGTGGTGCAACAAGTGCTGGCTCCTGCTGGGCTGGGGGTGTAACAGGTACTGGCTCCTGCTGAGCTGGTGGGTCAATCACCACTGCCTGGTCGTCGACGTTAACCCAGAAGTTGACAACGTTGCCTACCTCCTCCATCTCCAGGTCGTAGTGTGTGGGTGAGAGGTCGATCAGGGGAAACTGGTCCTCGTCAAGCGACTCTGAGTCACTGTCGTCGTCTGTCGGATAATCCATCTCACCATCGGTCTCTGTATCCTCCTCACCCTGCAGAGGGTCCTCTAGTAACTCTAGCTCAGGGTCGTCCTCTGCCATCTGGGCATCCTCCTCCTCTGAGGGCTCCTCGTCTGACTCTGACAGAAAACCGTAAGCTGGCGCTGGAACTGGAGCTGGAACTGGTGCAACCTCTGTAGGAACTGGAGCTGGTGCAACCTCTGTGGGAACTGGAGCTGGTGCAACCTCTGGGGAAGCTGGGGCTGCCTGCTGTGCTACTCCTGATGGTCCTGCGCCTCCTGAGTCCTCACTGTCACTGGAGTCACCCTCTGAGTCTGTCGGACAAGCGTAGTGAAGGTGGCGTCTGGGACCTCCGATCCTCGGGGTGATCCTGCAACGGGGTCCTGCACCAACCTGGTGGAGTCTCACGTAGCAGCGGTCAACCTCTCTGATAAGGTACAGGGCGTCCTCCTCCCAAAGGCCCATAGCTGCCTCGAGGGTAGACTGAATCTGTGCCTGCTCTGTCTGGGACTCGGTGAGCTGGGTCTGGAGCTGTGCAAGCTGTGCCTGGGCTGCTGCAAGCTGGGCCTGAACCTCTGTGAGCTTCTGCGTGTCCTCATCCAACATCTGTGCAGTCGTCTCAAGGACGTGCGTTGTCTGTGTAGACTGTGCCTGGACCTCTGTAAGCTGAGCCTAGGTCTGCTGAAGCTGCTCCCTGAGATCTCTCTCTCTGGTCTCTGCTGCTTCAGCTCCGGTGATACTGCTCTCGAACTCTCTCTCGTGTGACTCGAACAGGCTGTCCATGGCCATTATGTACCAAGCAGACGCTACCACAGTGGGGTCCTCCTCAAGCTGGTCCGGTCCCTGTAGAGCACTCAACCTGTACTGCCACTGTGCCTCGGTGTGCTCGTACAGCGGGAAGTAGCGACACGGGGTGTCACGTACCTCCTCCTCGTGGCGCTGGCAAAAGAGTAGCAGGGTCTTGCGAGCTGCAATCTGGTGGGCGTCTCCGGACTGGGTGCCAAAAGCTGTCACTGTCAGGGGCTCCGAGTCTGGGCGTGTACGTGGCTGGAGAACTGTCACGTGCACCTTGCAGTACTGGGTGCCGTCCTAGACGAAGCTGAGAGAGCGGTACTCTGGACGGTCGGTGTAGCCGAACCTCTGCAACGCCTCCCACAGGATAGTGGGGAAGCCTGAAACACCGATCTGATAGCTGTAGGTCCACCCGTCGTCTAGCTGCTGGTCCTCCATCTGTTTCAACAAGAGTTGAAGATGGGTAAGTGCAAAGTAACAAAACAATTTTGTAAAGTAAATACAGAACTGGGAGTAGATTTTGTAATATAGGTTTATATATATAAAATATCACTCTCTCACAATCGTTTCCAGCCTAGGGTCCATCCTACAGTCAAGCATGGCTCTGATACCACTCTGTCATACCCCATTTCTGAAGCACTAGTGCTTACCGTATCAGTCCCTGGATCAGACGCTGATACGAACACTTACACAGAATAAATGTCACAGAGTCATCACTTACATAAATATTACCAAGTCTCATACAAGCCTTCATACATAAAAGGTCTTACATCATCCGGCCAAAGACCAAATTATTACATCAAGCATCAAGCTGGAGGGCTGCAACAGCAAAACCACTTAAACACTACTACAGCGAAATACGGAAACGGCACTAGCACAGGCATCTTGAGTGCGGATAGGACCCTACTCTTCATCACCATCCTCCATGTACTTTGGTTCTTCATCTAAATGATTAAAGCAAGGGTGAGTACATAAGATACTCAGCAACTCCTAACAACGAGGGGTAATTATATGCAGGGGTATAACCAATGGATAGGCCGAGGGTTTACCATCTGAGCGGAAAGCCAGTTTTTATGCAAGGGTTGTTTGGAAAACAAAACAGTTCACAAACTACTGTCATGATTATCAGTGGTATTTAGTGGGGTTGTTTAGCCCTGGGGGAGATGCAGTCCATCTCGCCAGTTCCCAAGTTTTAATGCTGGTAGAAAACCAGCGCACGGTTCCACACCGGAGTATTCAAAAAAAAAAACACACCAACGTAGTAACTCACACCGTTATACTAATCATTATGTGGCACAAGCTTTCGCGTTGCCCATTACCGTGGAACACGGCTATCATGATAGGTTTTTAACTCTGTAGAGGTTGTACACAATTCCCCACAAGGTACACCAATCCTCCCCATCGTCATGGCTTGGACAGGCACACTAATGGTCCCGTACCTACATGGTGTCACCACGGCACCACCACGGAAATACTGCAACCTGGGGCTTCACAATATCATCATCATCATGTAGAAAGGCCTGAATAATCACCATTTGCCGGATCCCGACGCCTGCTACGTCAAGTCTTCTGCTGGCTTCCGCTGCAACTCCTGCCCTCCAGGTGGGTACCGGGTGAACACTAGAGTAGGGTGTGGTTCCAAACCTTTCCCATTCAAGGTATGTGGTTGTACGAAAGGTGCTAGGCAAGGCGGCACATGAACCGGTCCTTATACGACCAAAGCAAGCATCTTCAATAGCTATCCTCAAATGAGGAGTCACATCCCAGAGATAGCCCTCCCCACTGAGGACTACCTCGCTTGCTCCCGCCAAGAAATATCCCCACTATGGGTTGCACAATTATCACTAGTATATTACCATCCCACATTTCATATTCACACACACTCCACCTAACACACACACCATTTCACACAAAAAGCATGTATAGCAAGATTAATTAAGTACACATGGTAATAAGTCCTAGGCAGCATATCATCTCAACATATCATTACAGAATTAATGATAGTGAATCCTAGGTCTAACAATGGAATCAGGATAAGCAATATCAAGGCATGGCAATCAACAAGTACTTAGGATCATACTAGCATTTAAATCACATTTGAACATCATGCACATTTATTTCTAAACTGGACTCTAAGTTGGATATTTGTAAACAAAGGAACAACATGATCAAGGGGTTAGAACTTGCCTTCACTAAAGTCTTCTTCTTCTAAGTCCTCGTAATCCGGATCCTCAGCTCCTTCCTCAAAAGCTTGCTCTTCTATTGATTCAAAGCAAACAACGATCGAATAAATCTACCGATCAAACAATTAAACTAACAAGAAAATAAACCAAATGAAGACCAAATAGAAGCCAACAACAGAGGGTTCTGGTAGCAACAGATATATCATGATTTTAGATGAATTTTGTCGAAAGAATCGCCAAAATTGGAGCTAAGATGGAGAAGATATGAATTTTACAAGTTTGCAACATAGGAATTAAATAGGATTCAGTTAAGTAATTAACCATAGACATAATCCTAATTATTATGGAGTAAACAAGTGTTGCAAATGATCAGGAGGTAATCTAATATTTGTGGGAATTTTATGGAATTTTTCTGATAAAAGAAAGTGCTCGAAATAGGTTTCTGTGTGCATCTGCGTGTGGACTTAGCATTTACAGAGGGATGTGTGAGGCTGAGGAGTGGGCCAGTGGGGCCGGGTTCACTGTGCGCGGCTGTGCTGTGGACTCGGTCCACGAGCGCTGTGGACCGGAGGTGCATGTGAGGGCGGTCCACGGCGCGCCGCGTCCGTGGACGCGTGCTGACTGGGCAGAGGAGACTGGGTCTTCGCAGGCCCCGGTGCCGACGTGGCACGCCACGTCGGATGGCAGCGCGGCACGGTCAAATGGCGCCGGAGCGCGGCGCGCGCGGCGGCGCATCGCCGGCAAACTCGCCGGCGGCGGCTACGGTGTACAAAAAGCGACGCGGAGGGGTGCTACGAGCTCTACGCGTGAAGGCGAAGCTAGTGGCGCATTGTGTTGACAACGCGGGGCGCCGGAGAGGCGGCGCGGGCTCGCCGGAGTGCGGCGGCGCTACTGCGCGCGAGGGAATGATGCGCGCGCGGGGGATTTGCGCGTGCTTGTGTGGCCGCGTGCGTGCGCGTGTGCGCGGGGAAGCTGGCGCGCTCCTCGGCTGGGCCGAGCGTGGTCGGGAAGCCCGCCGGCGACGAGGTCGCGCGGCGACCGGTTGCGGTGCTCGGTGCGGAACGTGTGTTCATGCTTAGGGAAGGAAGAGAAATGGCGCGGCAGAGAGAGAAGAGTGTGGGGAAGCTCACGGTGGGCTCGATGAAGGCGGAGGAGGCCGGAAGCTCGACGTCGACGTGCTCGCGGTGGCCGGAATCCTAGCCCGCCGGGAACTCCATGCTACGCGCTTCGGCTGCGGAAAAAGGAGACGGCACGAGGTTAGGGAAGGCACAGAGACGCCAAGGAAGAAGAGAAGGGGGGCGGAGCTCCACCGTTAGCTCGTCGGAAGGTCGCCGAAGGGGGTCTCCGGACTTGGAGAAGGAGATGGGGGAAAATGGAGATTGAGGTGCTCGGGTGGCAATGGGGGGCGTTTGATCTCGGGAAATGGAAGAGGAGGCGTGCGCGGAGCTCTGCGGTTTTTATAGGCGGGCGAGGAGGAGCCGTTGGGCGCCGGTTCGAGACGGCGGTCGTCGGCTCGGTCCTCGCCCGAGTAAAAGTGATGCGATGGCGCACCAGAGGGAGGACGACGCCCACGCGCGTGATGACGGGCACGCGGGACGGTCACAGTGCGGCGGACGGGACAGCGGCCGAGCTGGGCTGACGTCGAGGCATGGGGCTCGCCGGTCTTCGGCGGTCATGGTCGTCGGTCCGCGCGGGAGAGATGGGCGCGCTGCTGCGGGAGTTGATCGATGGGACGGAGCGACGGGACGAGACGACGAGGCGCGCGTGTGCGTGACGCGGCACGCGCTGTAGCCGGACGCGACGAGACAGCGTCGCCGGCAAGAAGGCATGGGCGCTCTGCGCCGCGCCAGAGGAAGGAGATGACGGTGACAAGTGGGGTCCACCTGTCAGTGGCTCGGAGCGAAGGGGCGGCTGGCGCGGGCTGTTGGGCTGAGACGCAGGTTGCTGGGCTGGGCTGCTCGGCCTGCGGGAGAGGAAGGAAGAGGAGAGGGAGTGGGCCGCGAGGGAAAGAAAAAGAAAAAAAAGAGCGGCCCGGGAGGAAAGAAATGTTTAAACATTTCTAGAGAAACAAGGGATCCAAATTTGAATGGATTTCAAATTTGAAAAAGGATCAAACCAAGTGAACACATAAATAAAATCAGAGAAATCCAAATATGCAAATGGTTGTGTTTGATGCACATTTAAAATTCGAAATTTTAAATTTGATATGAATTTGACTTCTACTTTGATTGAATTTGTTCAAATTTGAAAAGTTCAAATTTTTAGTGGTTTTTAAATATGGGCAAAACACAGGGTGTTACAGAAGTACATGAGACATTTTATGAGACTCCCCTACGACAAAAAAAAAATTAAACAGAACGAGCTTGCTGCCGTTCTGCATGGAGCTGCTGCTCGATCGGCTTGGAAGGCAGTGCGGCACAGAACAGCGTCTAGTCAGACCTGCCGCGGACTACGCGACGCTGAGTGTCGGGTCGGTTCCATCATCAGATCCGGCACAGACGCCACCTTCCTGCCAAACATCAGCGTCGAGCGCTTGCCATCAGCGCGTGCACAAAAATTGAAGTGGTGCATGCCTGCATGGTCGCGAAGCGTTCACGCATCGATGAGGAGATGAAAAGATTGACGGGTGGTAATTGGCAAGCCAGAGGCAATAAGCGTCAAGGTTGCAGTGGCCTGTGTCAACATATTTGTACCTACCTTCCTACTTTTCCCTACTCTGGACTGAATCATTGATAACGTTATAAAGTGAGTTTATTCTGTAGGAAAAAATGTTCATTTCAGTGACTGGAGAGTTTAAATGGCCAGCAGTTCTGCGCTTGGCTGCAGCGCCGACTGTAATTGAGACAACCTGCAATGCTTCTTCATATAGGACTTAAATAAGCTGCTAAGCAATGTGAAACCCTGCACCTTTTCGAATTTTTTTATTTTTTAATCCTTTTTTTACTAATATTTTAATAGTAGCCTGTCCGAAACTAAATTTGCAAATCTAGCCCATTTGGTCACTCCAAACTAATTGGAGTGACTGAACATACAGTTTGTTAACGTAAGAAAAACATCTTTCACCTCAAAAGATGTTTTTCTTACGTTAACATATCTAATAGTAAAATATCTTAGGGCTCAGTTAAGAAATTCAAGATAAGTCTAAACTATTAAATTGTTTTTAAAAAAATTACCATCCCAATTTGCAATAAATGTCTTGATAATATATCAACACAAGTTGTTCCCAACTTCTTTTAGTAGATATAAAGACTGGATCTTATAGCTAGAGATCATGATTCACTACTAAAAATGAAATTTATGGTGCATCTGGAAACAAAAATGCAACAAATACGCACCATATAACTATGTTTGGCACCTTTGAAATGAATATTCTTTAGTGATCAGTTTAAACAAACAGATTGATGTAAACTATTTTTTGTTGACATCATGGTAACAATGCGTAAGATTGCAACTATAACTTGACACTTCAGGATGATCACTTGCTTTATCAACAACATAGAAATCCTTAGTTGGTCACTAAACCTTCAGTCACTCCAAACGGTTTGGAGTGACTAAACCTTCAGTCACTCCAAACCGATTGGAGTGACTCAATTGAGTCACTCCAATCGGTTTGGAGTGACTGTGTGTTCAGTCACTCCAATCAGTTTGGAGTGATCAAATAGGCTAGATTTGCAAATTTAGTTTCAGACATGCTACTATTAAAATATTAGTCAAAAAAGGATTAAAAAAAACTCCACCTTTTCCCCCTTCATCTTTCTCTCCTCTCTAGACATCTAGTACTATTCCAGCTTACCATATGTACACACGGTTGCTGCTGTAGAAACCCTAGGAGCCCCCACGCCGCCTCCCCCAGGGCGGCACGGGCGGTGAATCCCTCGCCTCTCCCTCGAGGTCTTCCCCTCCACAACACTCTTCCGGCCGCCGCCGGAGCCCGCCGCGCGGCACAACCAGCATGAAGGCTAGGAGGGCGGCGGAGGGTGATCGGTGGCGTTTTGTTTCCTTCACCGAAGACGATGGCGGCGGAGGACGATTCGATCTACAACTCTGGCCGTCCATGTGGCGATCCGTTCTGCAACTCTGGCCAGGTCACGCACGTGGCCATGGCCGTCCCTGTAGGTGGCGTTTCGGGCAAATGCGACCCGATCGCGAGCATGGCCATGGCTGTCCTTGCGGGTGGTCTTGGCTTTCTTCGCACGACTACTACGGCATGATGGCGATGCTCTTTTGGCGGTGGCGGCGGCGGGTCGGTCTCCATCCGATCTGCGTCCGATTCCGCGGCGGCGGCGGTGGATCGATTCGCATGTGATGCTATGCGAGATCGATTTGCTCCTACCTTTTTTGCAGGGTGTTGCCGGCATGGTGGTTGTGGATTGATGCATGATCTGCTGTGGTGATGAATTCTTCCCATGGCGTGTGGCTGTTGGGCTCGGATCAATAGCGAAAGCTTTACTGGCATGTGCTGGTGCCGACAACGATGACGCCGCATGCGCCATGCACCTCCTTGGAGGCGTTGTCATCGAACCCATCTCCATGATCATGAATCTCCAAGTGAAAACCTAATTTCCAGCTTGGATGGGCGTCGGCGGCATCCTGTTTGTCGCATCCTCCTTGGAGGCGTCGCCTTGGAGATTTTCCCTGCTCGTCGGTCCGATTTGGTCACGATCCCCTGCAGCTAATGAAATGTTCTTCGTCGGTGGCGGTTCGAGTGGTTTTTGCTTCAATCATGAGATGTTGTTCATCGTTGGATTGGTGTATGCTCAAGTTTGTCCGATACCTGATTTGGTGGAAGAATGGACACAAGGAGCCAACCGTACTCATCAAGAAACAACACTGGAAGACAATATAGGCTGAAGATAGGAGTCGTTTTCTTGTTTTATTTTTTTGTTCCATCAGTGTAGCGTTTGTGCACTTCTGATGATGACCGATTTTTGTTGGTGGTTGTATTGGGTTGTAACTCTTTTGGAAGTGAAGACCACTGTGGTTGTAGCTTCTTTGAGAGCCAAAGCTGGGATTAATACAATCTTCCTATTATCTAAACAAAAAAGCAATGAGAAACCGTATCCAAGAAATGATGGTAGTCCGCTGAGTGAGCGATAGGTAATTTAGTATTCACGAGGTGCACAAAGTGGGCCATGGTAGCCCACACAACTATTGCATATGTACTTTCCCAACTGAGACACTATAGCAAGGAGAAATGCAAAATTTTAGAGGTACGATAAATACAATCACTTTTCGAAAATCCTAGATGAAAATTTTTAAAATTCCTAGCTGTATTATATGTAGCTCCGTACTTGACCATGGCATGGTGAGTCTGGTGCAAGCTGAATGTGTTCAAAATAATGCATGCCTTTAATCCGCAACATCTTGAGTGGGATTGTCTACCGAAGTAAGATGGAATTTCTTATTATCGGGCTAGATCTTTTGAATTTCTCAAAAAATGCACTATAAGTTACCTGCTGCTGTTTAGAACAAAATCTGCAAGTTTTTGCTAGGATGTTGCATTCCAACCAATACTTTGGGAATTTTGTAACCTTAGGAAGGTGATCTCTTTTTTACCTGGCCCTGTCTTTGGGTCACTTTGCATGTGTAGGTATTGCAGACAGCAAAAGAACATGTTGCTTGCTACAAAATTAGTATTGGATGGATTTTTTTGCGTAAGGCGAATCACTGAACACATAAAAACTACAGTATTGTACCCTGCGCTTGTATGTGAAACAGATCAAAGAGCTATAACAGCCATGGGTCTCAATAGTGCTGTTTGTTACATAAATAATTTACTCAAAAATATCTACGCTAGCTGGTGTTAGTGGAACTTACAATCAAGAAGAAAGAACTACATATGCGAAAAGGAATTCTGGGGATCCCCACAAAAAATGACTGCTGCAATCACTGCTGCGAAAGTTGTTCTGGCGACTCATCCGTAGGTGGACCGGAAGAGAGTGAAAGAATCACCCAGACCGCAGTCCACTTCTTCCTGACGCCTCCGATTCTCATCGTAGTCGGTATCGTAGTCGGTATCGTTATCACAATTGTATATTAATGAACCAGCAGGAAAACTAGTGAAGTATGCTTGCAAATTACGACAGGACGGCCTGTTTATCTGTTGGCTGCTATTGATATAGTCCAACTGACAACTGCAAGGAACCCTAAATTGATATAGTCCAAAAAACGGAGAAGGAAAGAATAAGGTTGGTTAGATACATTTGCTGCTTCTGGCACAAATATATCGGCTGACACGGATGACGTGTTTTGTTATACAGTGAGAGGTACTGGTTTTATAAATAGTTGCAATTTTTTCCTATGCAACACGTACAAAAGTGTGCTGCCAGAGCTGCAACCCGCATCGTTAATGCCACACAAGGTGTGAGAAACTGTCAAGATGCCACCAAGCCGCAAACACGTCGCTCACGGGACTGATAGATCAATGTGTGTAGCTTGGTAATAAAGAAAAATTAGCAGATATATCAACAAGATTGTGTCAAAGTTGTATCTGGTTGAGCTATTCAATAAAGTCTTCTAACCTTAAACTTTAACTATGAATTTCTGTTTTAATAAACTAGCACAAATCTGAAAGGAGCGTAGCTAAGTAATGAAATGTTTTACTTTCTTAATAACATCATCAGACCCGACCCTGCCCTACCCGGTCTAACCCAGCCCAGCCCAACCCGTCCTTATTTCTCGTTTCCCCTCAGCGCCGGAAAAGAAACAATCTTCTACCGCCGGCGACCGCCGTCTATCCTGTGGTTCCATCGTTTGATGATGTACACTAACGAATATCAGATAGTGGATTAGATTTCTACTCATTATTTTTCCATTTTGCAAACTGAGCCACAATTTTCCCACAAGTCATGATCTATCCTCCTTCTACCTTGATCAATGCTATAGTATCCCGCCAGCACTTCATGTCTTCATGACATCTTGTACTGCCGCTGTGGACACTAGTGATGCATTGCCTCCAGGAGCACGCGCTGCAGTTGACCTCCAGTACAGCATGGAGTGGTATATTTGCAGGTCATGCAGATGGACATGCAGGTACCAATATTGAGAAAACCTAGGCCCCACGACGCCATCCCAAGCGACACGTACGGGCTGCTCGTTCCACCTCATCTCTCGTCAAACGCCGGAGCTGGCTGACGGCACAATCCGCACAGTACTGAAGCCATCATATGGCCTAGGTCCGGTGAGGCGTAGTGAGGCATGGCAAGTTCGGAGCAGGGGCACGCCCCAGGCCATCGCACGGCGCCACACCAAGGCCGCCTGTCTTGCAAGGCAGCCGCTCCAAGCCTCCCTGAGCAAGGCATGCCGTGCCAACCATAATGCATTGTCAATAAAAAATTGTGGGTTCTACTGGTTAATAACATCACGTTCACGGGAATTTTTTAGCATCCAGTGGAGGTAGCAGAACCAGCTGATTCGAATGCGCTAAACCCTAAACCCTGCGGTTTGCAACAGGACGAATCATTTTTACAGTAGAAACCTTTTTGTCACGTATGAATGTGTAGGACCAAGCGTGTCTGCGTCTTCTTGTTTTTTTTTTGTTTGCCCTCGAAGTTCTTCAAAACACGTCCTAGCTAGCCGTAACTGGCGAGCTCTGTTTTCTGTCTTCATTTTACGAGAGAAGACCTTCTCACGCAGGTTGAGAAAACCTCCGAACCCCTGCCCCACCCTTACACAGCGGCACCGTAGCCCGTGTGAGAACGACCAACGACTTGGGCCGGGCCTTAGTCCTGTGTTTTGGCCGTGGGACAGACGAGGGGATTTTTTTTAACCTCAGTCCGTGCAAAGGGTTGTACCGAAAAGCCCGAGGGCCGTCATACCTCTCGCAGGTCGAGTTTTTTTTTTCTGTCTTCACTCAAATGTGAATGTCTTGCGTGTAGCAGTAACCATCATGCTACACTGTATAAGAAATCACCATTCTTACAGTTTTACATCTATTTCAGATCATCTTCTTACTTGTAGCTTAGCTACAGGAGGAACAAGATCCTCATCATCGGGTTGGAGCTCCATGATCTCCTACTTCCTAAAGCTCAGTTTTGGCCGCTGCAGGGTGGGAACAGGGCGAAGCAGACTGAGAGGGGTTCCTTCGAGTTTTGTGATTCAGCATCTCCCCCACCTCACAGGGCGGAGCAGATCACTACCATGCGAGTGCTGATTGCTTAGATTCCTTGACATCTGTGGCAAAACATAGCAGCTACACATAACTACATGATCCAAAGAAAGGCAATCATTTTTTCCCTATACCTCTCATTCCTGGCCTTGCTATCCTGTCAGTTGCTACGTCGTTCATATAGTGGAGATAAATTGTGCCGCACCCTCGAGTGATCACCAGAAAGAAAGCATGCACAAGTAGTTGGGCTGCTGCTTGATATGAAAGATGCTGATAAATGGATTTCAGTACAACCCTTTCCACGTATTAGTACCGGCACGAAAGTTGCTTTTCAGACTGTCAGTTATCTAGCTTCTCTGCAACTTAGGATGGAACAACTTATTTATGCAAGGAGGCGAGAGGAGGGGCTATAAAGCATTGGTATCACAGACAAGTAGGTGCTTTCTTATTCATAATTAAATGTGGTTCATACGGAGTCATGTCTATTCAACTGCAGTAAAGAAAAGTACTTTTTTCCTTAAAACTGATATTTGTACTCCTGGTAACAAGTTAGCATGCATGTTACTTTGTTCCTTAAAACTGATATCGGCGGGTCATGGCACGCCCCATAGTTATCTTGTTAAATTTAGTGTACGAATTACTATCAGAGGCAGTTCACATGAGTGTCTGAACTGAAATTTATTTTAGTAATATAAACATATCAGAGGCAAATTCTATGACATTGCATGTCTTCAGAGATTTCACAGGGTCTATAGTACAGAGAAACAGAAGATTAAGCAGCTAGAAATACAGTAAGTAAGCAATATATATGTGCTTATTATGCACCACATTTGTACGTTGTTGACAACAAATTGAAACTAAATAATCAATAATACGATCTACTCATATTTGCTTGTTAAAATATATACATCATCAGTAATAATTTTGTGAGTTGTACTTGTAGCGTTTCCGCTTTTTGCATGATCGAGTCGGAAGTGCCAGTGAACGGACACAACAGTACATCACATAAAAAGCACAAATTAAGTCGTAAAGTGATTACATTAGTCCAATTAAAACAACGAGTAGCACAGCGGAAGTAATAACGATACAAGTCCATAGGAAATAGAGGTACAAGCGCACGCGCTCACGGTACAAATGAATCCGCATCTAAAGCCATGAAGATGCAAACTCGAGAGGAGATCACTCCTCAGCCTCCCAGTGGGCTGTCCAACCAAAAGGAAGCTGGCCATCCCACTGTCCACCTCCACCCGTAGAGTCAGGGATAAAGGTGTTACCTGCACAAAAACATAAGGAGCCAAACCCTGAGTAACTAATACTCAGCAAGACTTACCAGTCAACGTGGCTAACTACAGCCGACTCCAAACATGCAAGGCTACAAAGGGTGGGCTGACTTAGTAGCATAATCCGCACTAATTACTTGATCCTTATTTTCAAGTTTTATTTCAAGTTAAGCACTTAACCAATAAAACAGTGCACTTATCTCAAAACAGTATAAAGTAACAATACATCAGATAAGCAGCATAATAGTAATGAGATAATAATATAACAGTAATAAACTAGCATCATCACATCATCAATCATATCACACTACGATGTGGCGCAGTGAACAAGGTTGCTCATGTCGGAGAGCGGCGGCATCGATGTACATCCTGCAGGAAAAAAGCTGACCACACGCCTGTTGACGGTCGTTACGGCACGATTTTGACCGTCAAATACCTGCACAAATGGAATCAAAGTAAACACCAAACATAGTGGTAGGGCTTAAAACTAACGAATTCCACAAGTCTTGGTGAAATTATGGGTGCAGGTGCAATCAAGATGAATCCTATACAAACCCGAGGGAAAAGAGGCCCAAAACTCCAAATCCTGGAAACCTAGTTTTTCCCGGAATAAAGATATCTTCCAAGGGCCCAATAACCGAGAGAAACACTCAAGTCTACTCATAGCACTCGGGACCAAGGTCAAGGAACAGAGGGGAGGCCACCTGCCAAGGCCCAGCCCAGGTGGGGCCAGCCACAGGTCGGCCGACCCCCCCTAGCTGGGTCGGCCGACGCCCCCTCAAGCCCAATGAGGCCCACTCTTTTATGGCGGTTCGCAACCGACGTTGCAATGTCGGTTCCCCCTGCAATCAATGATACCACCTCGCGGAACCGACTCAATTCCACCGACCTTGGAGGCTATAAATAAAGGGGTACCCCCCTCCTAGATGACACAAGACAACACACATTGACACCAAGAGGAATCCAATCTCTAGCATTAGACTAGTCTCTAGGCTGTAGAGGATTAGAGGGGAGAGTTTGGTAGAGGAGAGGGCTGTCCTCCCTTTGTTAGGACTTAGCCCAATCTTGTATCTTGAGGATACTTGCTAATAATATATTGTTCGACGTTCGTTCGTTGTTCGTTCATCGTTCGTTCGTCGTTCATCTCATATTAAGTAAGTATCAAGGTCCACCCCAATAGAATTATCTTCTTTATTCCTCATGCCTTATGATTGTACTAGTATGATGATCATGTGCTTTCTATGTGGTTATTATCTAGTCATGATTGGTTGCTTCATGCTTGACATGCCTTTATTCATTCGTTTATGTCCTTACACTCGATTCATGCATGAAATGGTGAGACATGCTCGGGCCCATGACTTGTTAATCCGTAGGGTTAGAGTTATGTGCGATATAGATCGTAGCTTGTTAATCCGCAGGGTTAGAGTTACGCATGTCTCACCCATTGACTTGATGATCCGTAGGGTCAGAGTCATGCATGTTCTAGCACTTGATCTGTTGATCCGTCGGGTCAGGATTAGGTGTACTCTTATTCCCGACTTGATGATCCGAAGGGTCAAAGTCCCGTGGGAATCGAGAGTACTGTTTAGAAATGTGAGCATGGTGCTTAGGTTGATAAACAGCTTTGGGTGTTTGGTTGTCTGCTTGAACAAGAGAAGGTCTGGCAGTGAGGACTTAATTGCCTTATTGTCACGTGACCCTAGGACTGGCATTGGGGACTTAATCGCCTTAGTGCCACGTGTCCTAGTAGGGGGGTTTGCCGGTAGGTGGTGACAGCCCTGCTGTGCCTAATCCTCTTTGTTCTACGGTAGATAGCCTTGATTGCCTGGTAGAAGGAATACCGGTAGGTGGTGACAGCCCTGCTGGTTACCCCCCTTGTTCCAGGTTGACATAGAGCTTAGACTTGTATGTGTTGCATGAGCAGGAATATAAGAAGTACATAAGGATCCATCTCGGCTCTCTTCTTAACCCCGCTTAGCCTAGGCTTAGTTCTAGTGTTAGATTGGATTGCTCTGGTTGTGTTGTCACACTACCCCTACCATACTTTTATCCTTACCCCTGTTTAGACCTTGGTATATTATTAGTTATGTGATTATGAACTTTGCTATCTCGTAAACCACCGCCTTCCCTGTGGAAAATACGATACCCTTGAATACTCACGGGTGAAGTGCTACAACGGTATTCTCCGTGCGCTTGCGGATTTATTTGTGACCGTAAGAAATACCAACAACGCCGCACACGCGCAAAAGTCGCATACGGCTACCGTTCGCAAGGGCCCCCTTAGAGCTAGAGCAGATCCAACTCCTCTCGAGAAAGACCTTCCCGCATGGTCCCCGTCCCAGACGTACGCCCCGATTGGGAAGCATCATTTCTCTCCCGAATACCATGATAGAAAGAGCAGGCTTCCACTGCACACTAGGGCAACTCGAGCTACTAAGTTTACTAGGCCCATAAAAACACTAGCATGTGATCAGTACATCCGAACTTGCTCAACAGGGCTAACAACGAACGGTCCTCAATCGACACAGACGGGGCTACCACCGTGAAGGCCCAGCCTTCTCCAACCATCCTACACAAACAATCCCCGTTCGGTCTCAACAAATCCTAAATCCATCTAGTACAATCCAGGGTGATTCCTATCATGCGAGTGGGACCTACCACTCGTCTTCTACCGTCCACTAGCCACTAAGCATAGCAAGTTCTAACGTTAACCTAGACCACATCTACAAAAATAAGACACAAAGGTAGGATATGGAAGGGTAGTCCTAATACAGTTCTAAGGTTTCACATCAACTCCTAATAAACCTAATGCACAAACAATTTACTAGCCCCAATTAAGTGAGAAAACAAAAATCCTAATTACGGAGGCATGCACCGGGGCTTGCCTGGCTCAGGAGCTACGCTAGATGGGTCAGCTACAGGGTCAGTCTACTCCTCCTCCTGTGCCTCCTCCTCCGGCAGCTGGAAGTCCAGTGGCTCTGGAGTCGTCTCGGCCACACGTTATGACAAGGAACAATGCAAGTTAGATGCAAGTTAAGAAATTAATTACTTGATGGGATAGTAATTTACACTGTAAGTGCAAATGATTAACTGTTATTGTTAGTATTTCCTTCATTGACTCTTGTTCTAGTTAATTACTTTTATTAACTTAAGTTGGTTAATTAGCTAATTTAATTACGAAAATTAGTTTATGTCCAGTGGCATTTTTCTGGTGAAGAGGGCCACTGGAAGTAATTTACAGTGGAGTTTAATGATTTATTGTACCATGGATTATTTATAAAGATTTATACAATGGATAGCACAATTTAAATCATAAGAAAATAATTAGACATCATATGACAGTGGAAAAATGTTCTGTAAGTAGGTTATCAGCTTCTTAACAAGCATGCAAGATTCCAGGATTTATAGACCAATAGAGAATTAAATAAGATTTAAAGAAGATCTGGATAGTTGTATTTATACAGGAAACAGGTGGAGCGCATTGAGTGATTTGTCATTTTTTCTAGACAGTGCAGATTACAAGGAAACCAACAAAATTGGATTCACCTTTTTCTTAGGTGTATTCGATTTACTAGGCATTTTACAAGCTTACGGTTATTTCTGGTAATTTACAGATATTCGAAAAGGTTTAATAACGGGCGGACCAATCAGATCTGGGCAACACAAAGCTGCCACACGATCTGGCCACACCAGATCTGCCGCGCGCCACACGGAATCTGTCCACGCACGTGTGGAAACACAAGGAGGGCCACAGAGCTGCGGCGCACGAGATCCGGGTGTGGACACACCAGATCCGGGCCGGAGCTCGGGTTGGCGGTTTGCCGGAGAGCGGCAGCGCATCGCCGGAACGGTGTTTCCGGCGACCATTTGGCGCGGGGTTTGGATAGGAAGGAAGAGGGAGGGACAGCGGTTTCACCTCAACGACTTGGAGCTCGCAGAAAAGGCCAGAGGGTGGTCGACGACGAGGGAGAGCGGGTGACGGAGCTCCGGCGGGATCGTGAGGTGGTTGCGGTGCACCGGAACTGACGAGGCTTGGCCGAGACGCTTCATGGAGACCTGGGAAACCAAGGTGTGGGTGGTGTCGACGTCGAGGACTCCGGGAAGGTGGTCAGAGGCAGAGAGCTTCCCGCGGCGGTGAAAACCGGCGACGGGGAAACTTTGATTTCCGACGAGTCGAGCTGCGGAGATGGCCACGGGCTGGGTTAGAGACGTGCGCGGACAAGGTGACTACCTCCATGTGCGAGCAATTGTAGAACCACTCACCGGAGGGGGCAGAATCGGCGACGAGGTCAGAGTCGCTCAACCGCGGGTCATGGTGGCAGTTCGGCAATTTCCTTGACTGGGCGCGCGCGAGGAGAAAAGGGGTCGTGGCATGAGCTTCACGTCATCCTGGCGCAGCTCCTCGAACTACGGCTTGCTCGGTCGTGCTCCGGCATGGCGGGACGACGAGCTCGAGCTTGAGCGCGGCAATGGCAGGTGTAGGGGGGCTAGGGTTAGGGTTTCGTCGCCGGGGAGCGAGGAAATGGGCGAGGGAGAGCGGAGAGGGGTGCGGGACGCCGTTTTGGAGTCGCGGCGCGGGCGAGGAGCGGGGCCGGAGCGGCACGGCGAGGCTGTACATCGGCGGCGATGTGGCGGCCATCTTCCGCGCGCGCAGTGAGACAACGCTGATGAGTGGGTCCCACGGGGTTTTTTGAATTTTCGGAATTTCCCAGGTCAATGATTTTTCCCAAAATTGTGCACATCATTTGAAGTAGCAAATGAGCTCCAAAATTCGCAAATTTGGTCTCTTCAGAAAGCTCTTGAAAAGCTCCTCTATTTAACCAACATGCACATCTCGAATCCAAAGGAATTTCAAATGGAAGCATTTCAAAGTTGGTTACTTTGTAAGATTTGGGGATTTATTTGGGCATCCAAATTAATTTCTAAAATCACCACAAATTCTCCTAAATTCTTTCTAGCTGACCTTCATCCTCTGCTATTTTTGGTTCCTCAAGTTGTTATTGATAAATTTGAATTCCTTCACAAGCCTTAGTTTGACAATTGTTTGGATATCTGATTTCGAATCTGAATTTGAATTGCTTTTAGTTCATGTTCAGTTGAGTTGATCACACAGGCTGCTTCTCAGTGACACGGGGTGTCACAGTACTGCATGGTTAACAAAACCTTCGTTCACTGAAACTTTTAGTATCCACTGGGGGTAGCAGAACCAGCACAGCTGTGTAAATAGGATGAAAGCTTTTGTGTCACATATCGTAGTATGAGAAAAACAAACACCAAGCATGGCTCGTTTCATTTTAAACGATTTCTATTTTATATAAAAAAAAAAGCATGTCTCCTTTTATCCTAATCTAGTCTCAAAGGTGTTCCTCTCTTTCCCGTATTTCAATTTTATAGCAACAAAAGCTCCTGAGTATAAAGCTATGTTTTTGGTCTTGACTCAAATGTGAATAGCTGACGGGTAAATGCAACTAGCGTGCTTCACAATATAAGCAGCCAAGTTTCTTATAACAGGTTAACCCTTACTTAAGATTACCATCTTTCATGTCCAGGACAGAAGGCTTACTCATAGCTTAGCATGAGGAAGAACAAGATTTTTGTCGGGTTGGCGGTTCGTGATCTCCTGCCTCTTGCTGTTCAGTTTTGGCCGCGTTGCAGCATGTGCACAGTGGGACAGGCCGATAGAGGTTCGTAAGAGTTTTGGCCTGGTTGCCACACTGTCAAACATATGTTCTACACCTAAGTCTGTGACAGAACGAAAGGTACTCATTTTTTCCAGATGCCTCTCATTCCCAGCTTTGCTATCCAGTCAGTTGCTACGTTCATATGCTTGCAAATAAGTCGTGCAAATAAGTCATCAGCGACATGAAGCATAAGCATGTAGCCAGGCAGCTGCTTGGTATATCAAAGATGCTGATAAAAGGATTTCACTTCAGCCACTTACACAAGTTAGTACGGACAAGCAATTTGCTTTTCATACTCTCAGTTATGTAGCTTCTCTGTAGCTTAGGATGGAACGACTTAGCTCTTTTTATAACGAAGGGAGTGGAGAAGCTATAAAGCAATCGTGTCATAGAAAAGTAGGTGTGTTCTTATTCATGCTTAATTGAATGGGGTTCAAATACAGACATGTCTATAAACTGCAGTAATGGAGAGTAGTTCGTTCCTTAAAACTGATATTTGAAGTCCTGGTATCAAGTTAGTATGTATGTTATTTTCTTGTCTCCAAATTAGTGCGTATGGATTATAGAACGCAGTTGATTACGACGAAAACCCTAGGACAGTCAGCTATAAGTACAATGTATGCATATAGGTGCTTTGTTTCAGCTTACTGGTGTGTGACTTGTTCATTACTGAAAGAGATTTGAAAGAATATTCCGTATTGATCAGTTGGTGCATCTTTACGTATATGTACACAGGGCCTAACGTATCCAAACCGGGTTTACTTGACCGGGATATGAATAGAACTCTATCCTAGTACAAATTAAACATACACAAGCATTCAACAATCAATACCCCCCCCCCCTCCCCCCCCCCCCCCCCCCCCCCCCCCCCCCCCGCCCCAAGTCTGATTGACTGCGCAAGCCCACAAAGAGCAACTCGCAAGGCTTTCTGTCTAAACATAACCAGCCAGATGAGCATGGCGCTGTGACAACAGCAGTTGTCTAATAAACCTTTTCTTTCATTCTTGCATCCTTCAAAACCAGAATAATTCAAATAATGTTGGATATAAATTATCTCAAAGTTTCAAAGATTTAAAAAAGATACATAGTTTTTTGGGACAATTATGTTTTTACCCTCACTGTGAACTCTAATTGTGATTTTACCCTCACTCTTTTGACTTTATGATTTTACCCCTGATTTTTCAAACTGAAGCCAAAGTTTACCCCTACTGGGGGTAAAATCGCAATAGAATTATTTCGATTTTACCTAGTGAGGGTAAGATCTGGCTTCATGTTGAAAAAACCAAGCACTAGTACAATGGAGGCCTTAAGTGGCGGGCAAAAAGTGCCAGTGATGGCGGACAAACCGTCCGCCGTTGCGTCTACGCCACTGGAAGCTAAAGGTAGCGGTGACGGACGGAAGCGTCCGCCACCGGAAGGGAATAAAAAATTAAAAAAAAAGGAGTGGGGCCGGGGACGGCCCACTGCCCGCCCCGTCCCCTGCCAGTGCCACAAGCCCGCCGGCGATCCAGCCGCGCCGCCCGCCGCCGATCCGCGTCGCCGTCGCCCCGCAGCCTCCATGAAGGGAAGGGGAGGGAGGCGCCATCGCCCCGCAGCCGCCGTAGACTGAAGAAAAGGGGGGGAGGCCACGTAGCGCCGCCGCAGATCCAGCGACGCCGCCGCGCAGCAGATCGGCGTCGCGTCGCCACTCCGCCGATCCAGACGCGCCGCCCTGCCGCACATCTCGCCTCGCCGCACATCCTCGTCGTCGCCGTTGAGTGAAGGGAAGGGGAGGGAGGCGTCGCCACCTCCAGATCCGTCGAGCTCGAGGTAGGGGATGGAGGCCACCTCCGCGCCGCCACCTCCTCCCCGTCGACCCCTTCAGATCCACCCGGAGCTCGAGGAAGGGGAGATGAGGGCTGCCGCCGCCGCCACCTCTAGATCCGTCGGAGCTTGAGGTAGGGGATGGAGGCCACCGCCGCGTCGCCACCTCCTCGTCGTCGCCCCCTTCAGATCCGCCCATAGCTCGAGGAAGGGGAGAAGGGGATGAGGGCCGCCGCCACCGCCTCCAGTCGTTGTCGTCTCGCAGCGCCGCCTGCAGGTCGCCGTGTCACGCCGCTGCACGGGAGCACGGGAGCTGATGCCTTGGGGAGGCTGAGGGTTTGGGGAAGAGAAGTGGGGGAATGGAGAGGGAGGGGTGCGGGTTTGGAGAAGAGAAGTGGGGGGCGGCGGGGACGGACGGGGCTGAGAGAGAGAAGGGCGTCTAGGGTTCGGCGTTTTATACCAAGGGCGTGATTTGGGCTGAAAATGGGCCAAACGGTCTTGTCCGCCACTTCAGTTTTGCTGAGATCAGCCTGTCCGCCATTGATATTTGTTTACAAGTGACGTGTTGTGTTGTCATCAGCTTCGTCCGCCACTACTAGCCCACTTCCTGATGACGTCAGCCGTGTCCGCCACCATTGTTGCTAGTAGTGACGTATGAAAGGTGTCCGTCACTAAACTTTTTGAGCTAACGTCACTGCAGGCCTCAATTGTACTAGTGAAGGGTAAAATCACAAAGTTGAAAAATTGAGGGTAAACAGAATTAGAGTTCAAAGTGAGTGTAAAAACACAATTGCCCCTAGTTTTTTATAGTATTACATTGAATCAGGTTGCAATCGACAAGAACTACATGAGGGCATAACCAAGAGATATCACATCGCTGCTACATGGAGAAGAGAAGAAATGCAGTCTGGTTAAAAAATCAGAAACTCTATCAGCCTTGAAGAAATCTTCATGCCACGCTTTGCGTCCTTGCTAGTCACTCACACTTGGTACCCCAGCAATTATTGGTTCGCAGGAATTCTGCATTGCACGAAATAATTTTTCCGGATGCCGCCCATTTCTAAGTTTTATACCATACCAAGAATAGGATGGAAGCAGTCTCTCTCTTCACTAGATAGTACAGGGGTCTCATCATCACTACTAGTTCTTTTCTCTTGTCACTTGGCATACATATAAATGGAGATAACTGGTAGTATTCTGTACATGGATTTAAAGCAATAGTAAATAAAAAAATGCATATAATTAAAATTAAAAAAAAATATAAATAAAAATGTGTGAAATAGAGTTGTGTTGTTAGCTAAAAGTCACTGCGAGCTGGATAGAAACTGTGTACAAGAAAACTTTTCGAACTTTCTCATGAAATTTTTTCCTTTGGCCAATGGTCTGAAATTATAACGTGCATAAAAAGCACATTGTACGACACTAAATATATTTTTTTTTTTGAAAGAAAATGTAGCAGGTGCTCTGCCCTTTCATTAAGCTGGAGGAAAAACAAAAGTGAGAAAAAAAAAAATCCAACCGGTCCCATTGGTAGCTTATGCTACCACACACATACACCGAGACCTTAACCACCAGGAGAAAGGAAATCCTACGTGTCTGGCCAAAAACTTGGCCAATAGAGTTCCAGCTAGAAATGCAAAAAATGAAAACCAAAGAGAGGGGGGGGAGAGGGGGGGGGGGGGGGGGGGGGGGGGGGGGTCGGGGGGGATAAACAGGAAAATGGCAGCTCCGGCTTCAAGCTCCTGCACTTTTTTCTTCTGTGTGTTCCCCTGAGATGCTCTGTTTGGCTGTGGTCTCATTGCTCTGTTGTAGCAATCAATCTCCTCCTTGGCCAAGAAGGCCACCTGCATCTCGTTACGTCACTAAATATGGAACTAACATTCACAGAAACTTCAACTGAGTGGAACACACAACCGTCAGTAGCAGTATTAGAATTTAGAAATGTCTGTTTTAACAAGCCATTTCTTGCTTGCTATTAAATTGTTTAACATCCACTTCCAACCAGAACTGTACACATTAAACTGTTTTACACACTTAAATAACGAGGTTTTGCTGAAGTATTTCCTCCATGTTGCTCATTCCCAAGAAGTTGTCATAGCTCCAGTTTCACACGGAAGCAGTCTTTTTCTTCTTCACTGAACTTCATCTATTAGTACTCTGTCACTTTATAGTACGATAAACCAAAATTATTTATGATAACATACTTGTGCGGTATTGTATTTATATAGCATACTTGCATTAGAAGCTTTCATGTGCCATTCTTCTGTTTTAACCACAAACCACTTGATCCCAAAATTATACACATTTTCTACACTGATGCAATAACCTATGCATATTTTCAACAGCCGCGTCTAACAGGATATAAACACGCATCAAATACTTTTTACATCACAAACAGCTCATTTCCAGCAAATGGGATCAATCTGAAATAACCAGAGAAAATTCGGTCCGCACAGACAAGTTGCAGAAACCTTTGGTCAACCAAAAGATTAGACTCTGAAGTCGGAAACATCATCAGCTCGTACATTGCATATTCAGATGCTTCTTATCGTCCATGTCTAGTCCTGTAAGAAACCGTTTGCTTCAAGATATGAAATTACTTGATCTGCCATTGATTTTGGTGAAGGGCAGTTCCCATCTTTGCACTGTATCACTATCTGCAAATAGTCGTTCAAGGCTAATAGAGGTGTGAGAATAAATATCGTAGTGTTATGTCTTTCCAGAATTAACTGACGGCATGAAAACATATGTTTCAATTCTTCAGACACTCAGATGCTAGTTTGGTGGTCAAAGATTTGGTCTAACCTCACAATCTGATGGTGGTTCGTAAGGATCATCTATTCCAGTAAACCCTGAAGGTGATATTCTCGGTAAGATTGCTAGTGGCTATAATAAGCGGATAGTGATACATGCCAGTTTGTTATTTTACCTTTGATTTTGCCAGCACGGGCAAGCTTGTACAGGCCTTTTGGATCCCTCGCTTCACAAACTTCAAGTGGGATGTTCAGAAACACCTGCAGACATTTACTTCTTGAACCAGATACCATACTGAAAATTTGATATGAAGCGAAATAGAAGCAAACTTGTTTACATCTTAGTCTGAAAGGTAGATACATACCTCTATGAATGTTGAATTCGGCAGTAAACTTCGACATGCATTTCGATCACTTCTGAATGGTGATATCAAGCAAGCAATGCAGATCAGTCCAGCGTCTGCAAATAGCTTTGCTACTTCTCCTGAAAATGTAGCAAAACACATGATTTAAAAGCTGCAAGGTAAAAACTGAGCATAATGAAGATATTCTGAACCGAACTCACCTACTCTGCGTATATTTTCAGCACGATCCCCTGCTTTGAAGCTGAGGTCCCGGTTCAACCCGTGCCTGAGATTGTCACCATCTAGAACATATGTCAGATGCCCACTGGTGTGCAGCTCACGGCTCAGTGCGCATGCAAGCGTGCTCTTTCCTGTAGACATGTTACCATCCCGTTAAACGTCAGAGGATCAGCATTATTCAGTATGTCACCATGCAAATTTTCACAGCTCTCGTACCTACCTGAACCACTTAGGCCGGTGATCCACACAACACAACCCTTCTGATTCAGTAGCTTCTGTCTCTCATGCTGCCCTATGGGGCAGTCATGCCACAGAATATTTGTTGATTTCCCAACGGTTGAGGTCACAAGCTTGCCATTACCTGTCAAACCCATGAAATTTTCATAACTGGGCTGTGTAGAAAAAAAGGAATTAATCTGCAATTTCGTTTTGGTTAATCATGTGTCCTGAATCATATTTTGGGTACTGCATCCTAAATAGTGAGGCACATTATTATGGAAATGAACTTTTCCAAATATGCTGATTCTAAGACTTCCCAACGACTTTCAACAAACGAATGATACCGGCTTGTTACTGTCAAACTTTTGTGCTCCACATTAAGTGAAAACCGAGTATCACCAAACTTATGGCTTTACAGAACCAATAATTGCACAGTAAAGAAGCATACAAATCAGGCTCTTTTCAAATCAATCAAAGGATAGATTTTCTTTATTATCATAATCATATTGAAGAAAGATATATTCCAGTTTATGTCAAGGTTAACGGTTAACTGAACAGTTGACCAAAATGCAAAATATAGACTACAATCAATTTCAAGTCCTTTCTCCGAGCATCATGGAACTAAATTCAGATCCCATCAGACATGTCCCATTCTAGCACAATCGTATCCAGTGCAAATCAGTAACGAAATTGGACTAAACAAGAGCCTCAAGATGTAGTGAATTCGAAAATTGATCACCATGAAAACGTTCGGAAAGCTCAACCTATCTACTCAGAGACAGAGTCATGTTCAGGAAACAAATGCAGCCAGCTCAACCCCTGTGGTGACCTCAATCATGAGGTTCTTGTCAGCTGACGAACATGCTGAAAATGATATCCCAGCTACGAGGATGAACACAACTGAATCACCCAAGGTATTATCATCGTTTAAAGAACCACTAAGCAAGGACAGAGGACTGCGTGGTGACAATCGCATCGTACTACTCATGGAGATCGTTATCATTCCGTACAATGGAGTTTGGTCATATTGTTTGTTTGAAGAAATTAGAAGCAACGCGATATGAACGAATACAGGGATTAGACATGTAGAAATATTCTAATGGGCCATGTGTGACACATGATCAGAAACGTAATAAAAAAGCCAATCCGTATCACCCCAACGATAGTTGAAATAGGGGCGCTCACCTAGCAGTACAGTTGTACACGTGTACTATGAAACTCCGACGAACTCATGGAGACCAAAGGAATATTTAGGGAAAATAAAAGAATAAATATTACTTCTTCCCAATGAGTATTGCGTGATTTCTGTCCCGAATTCGAAATTATCAGAGAACAGTTAACATCTTTCTGAGAAGGAATAATTCAGTCAGATAATTTTGTTCTCTGATGTGACCTTGCAAAATTCTCCATTTCACTGTAAATTTTCGCTGATAATTTTTATCTCTCAAATGAAATGTCAGTGAATAATGATACTTGGTTAACTTTTTTTTTTCAGGGTAACTTGGGCATCTGTAATCCTACTTGAATCAGGAATTTCGGATCTAAATCAGCATTCAATAATCATTCCTACCAAAAAAAGCAAGTAATCAAGCACATCATCAACCAAATATAGCGCTAGCTAGAGTGAGGATCGATTCCAACCACCTGCCACAGCCGACCCATTGACGTGCCGCCGCTCGCCGTCCTTCGCCTCCGCCGTGGTCGCCGGCTCCGGCACCGCTCGCCTCTCGCCGGCGGCCTCTGCCACGACCGTCGCCGGCCTCGCGGCCACGAGCTTAACGCCTGTTCCCTGGCCCCTTCTGACGGCGAGCAGAGCAAGCCCCGGCCTCGTGCACGGTGCGCGGCCGCCGGCGTCGGAGCACGGCCGGGGAGGAGCTTTTGCGAGCATGGCGCCGTGAGCGACGACGATGGCGTTCGGTGGCCGGCGAGTGCTATATATACAGACACATGGCTTTGGCTATATCAGTGTTGTTGTGTGTGCCAACGTGTCAGGCCCAGCTTTGTTCAGTGATGTAGAAACGTCAGGCCAGATGGCTGAATTTAATCTGGCCTAACGTTCAGCGACGTAGAATTTCGTTGGGATTTGAATTGTTACTGATTAGTATAATACTGAAATCCTAAGAACAATCCCTGCACTCTGCTCTGTAAGATCAAAACAAAGACTGGTCAAATATGTTTGACCGAAGGATTCAACGCGAGTTACATACTGATTTTGCACAAGCCAGCATAGTTTCAATCATGTTCCAAGCAAGCCTTGAAATCTTGGTATAAACTTTTTTATGTGTGATAATGTGAATCTGATAACAGGTTTGAACTTTAGGATACCAATAAAGGTAACGTTTTTCAGCAAAATTTTAGTTGTATGTTTTAGAGCTCGAGTGAGACAAACCTCAACAGCAAGTCAACTTTTTCTAAGAAAGGATAAGTAGTATGCATTTCTGGGAAGCTCTAAAAACGGCGAAACGCCATTTCAGTGGACAATAATGGTGCCCTTGAGTTATTCTTGCCTCCCCCATGGTTAACTATCTTGGCCAGATTCAATGAACCTGAACTCCAGCTGGGGATAAGTTGCACTCTTGTGATGAAAAAAGCATTGAATTCTTGGAATCTTCGCAGTGGGAGATGCTTTTGAAATAATCTTTTTCCTCAATATGGGTGATGTATTTTGTAGGAATCAATGAGTGATGCAAAGTGCTTGTGTCAGAACTCATCACAGAACCACACAAGGGGCCAAGTGCTAGCTCGGTTGGTTGGACGTCCTGATAAGCAGCACGTCTAATCTTCATATGCCAGAAGCCATAATTCCAAATTACTACGTTTTTCGCATATTCTCGCTAAATTTCTGAAGTTTCAAATCTTTTGATTACAGATAATTTTATCTAGCAGCTGTTAGAAATACTCGTCTCGTTATTAACTCAAAATTTAGCGTTAGTCCCTTTGTCAGTAGAGACATATTTAATAAAGGAGAGTAGAACAAAATTCTAATGTGCACACTGCTAAAATGATTTTCTTAAAAGAACAAAAGAAGAGGAACATGACGCGTAAGGCAATTAGATGCCTTCTTTGTGACTTGGCAACCACTTAGCTTTGCATATACACGCCTAGTGCACGCCAAATGTTGCTCAACCCGGAAAAGCGAAAATTGTACGTTAAACATGGATAGTGCTCACTGATTAGATGAAAAGTGTAGGGCACTTAACAGGTCCTTATCTCGTGAAAGCCGAGTGAAGCTACCAAAACTGGGCCATACATTGTATTTGTAACTGAAATTTTTTTTCTTGCTTTAACCTCGTTGGTAACATGGCGTGAGGTGTGTACCTGGCATTGCCAAAACTGGAAATTTGAGTGCTAGGTTAAAAAAAAAATGGACTCTGCCGTGACACCCCTTGTTTAATCTTGTAGCAACCGATGCATGCAATAGCACAGCAGCAACACACGACAAACTGATTGGTTCAGCTTTGGCGATCCATTGCTAACACAACCCATGTCCCACTAGCATTGTGCTGCTAGCACTTGTCATGGCTTAACAATTTAGTATCACTGACAAGATGGCGCTGCTACTTTGAGGCTCCATGACAGAAACGGTTTGTATCATGGATGAGAACCGAGAAGTCTCCATCTGTGCTACTGTATATTGGTAGCAGCTTTTTCACCTTTTACTTGTTTTTAAGTCATGAAAGTTACTCAAAGCTAAAGCGTTAAAATATGAAAAAAAAAATCAGTTGTTTTGTTTTGAGGGATTTATTTTTTTCCGTAGTTGGGAATCCATTCATGACAAAAGAGCAACGTTGATGATTTTTTTTTTCAGTAGTTGGGGATCGATTCATGACAAAAGAGCAACGTTGGAGTTTCTGTAAGCTCGTCTCGATCCCCAACTCGTCCCTTGTATGGGCCAAGATCGTGACCTTAAACTGTAGCCGATCCACATGGATGGGTCAGGTATATGGCCCAAGCAAACTGGCAATCAGATACAAGTATTATTTCGTCCCGTTTGTATTTTCAGAAATCAATGTTATGGGTGTATCTGACAGAGTACATGATCTTAAAGTAGAGAGAGAAATCCTGAGTTTTCTCATGATGATCCCAACAGATTAGCTGAAGAAATTTCCATGAACCACCATCAGAGTTTTAAGGCCCCAAATGCAGGCTACATGGTCTCACCTTCATAAATTGGTGACACCTTTGATACATTTATTCCTCCATAGAGCAAGGGGAAAATCCTTCCTCTAAATTTATTATCAAGCGGACTTCTTGATCTTACAAGAAGCAGCCGACGAAGTTAGGGCCAACTATAGATCTAGAACAGATGCATCATGTAACAGGGTTGACTTTACAGCAACACGGCGCTCCAGCTCAAATCCCTCTGAAATTATTATCAGTTCAGCCAATCCTTTCAGGCAGTCAGGATTGGTATGCGGCAGTGCTCGCGCTGAGATCAATGCCCATACCGTTGTAGGCAAGTGGCGCGTACATCCATGTGTCGTCAGAGCTCAACAGCTGTTAGGGACAAAAAGGGACAATGAGAGCAATTTATACCAAGAAGGCTCGTGCAAAACTGCTTTCTTTCCTAAATTTGAAATTGTTGAGTAAAACATTAGATAGACTTCTGGTATATGTCTCATTCTGAGACTACGACACGAATATTCTGAAAAATTATTGTAAACCATTAGCTGAAGAATTTTGAAAATATTGTAAGCATTTAGCAGAAGTGCTGCTACTATTTTCTTGGATCCATGTTAACACTACGCATATGAGCCAGAACTAGAGTTGTGGTTGATGAAGTTTGATAACATTGTTTCTTTATCTAATGATCTGACTTACTGAAACATGAACAATTACCTTTATCTGGAGCTGCAGAAACTTTACGTACTGAACTGCCTCCTCCAGCATAGTGCTGATATCAACCTGCAAATTACAGGATAACATACAATCAGTTTTCTTACGTATAGACTGTTTACAAGGCAGTATGTTAGAGAACCACAAGTTTACCTTGGTTCCGTTGGGGATCAGCTGCTGCAGTATTCTTAGTTTCTCATTAATCCTCTCTCTTCTCTTCTGCATGAACGTATGACAAACGCCATGAGAAGGAAAGGAGCTTACGGTTCAATATTCACAGCGAAATCAAAATTTACTAGTGCCAACCTTTGCATAAAGGCTCTGTGAATTCTTTGAGGAACGGCTACGACCGCTTGAACTGTCACTTTGTTTCAGAGCAACTGATTCCTCACATACACCATTCGAATCATCTTCAGAGCTGCAGGACCAGGAATTACTCTGATTGGCAATCTGGGTATTGGACTCATCATCAAGAGTACTTGAACTCAATGTCCTTGATAACTGAAATAAGTTGCACGAACGATAACGTCAGAACAGTTTGAGTACAGAATTATACTTTTTTCTGAAAGTGAGCTTGGCTTACCTGGGCAACAGTATGGAGTTTCTTCGTAGTGCTTCTGCTCTTCTTCCTCTGCTCATCCATAGGAAACATTCTCTTGCCACCAGCAACTGCGTTAGTAGTCGCTGTGATGCTTTGACTCTTATGATCAAGACACCAATCCATGGCAGTGTTCATCAAAGAAACTGCATTGTAACACTGACTTTCAAAGCGAGGTAATAAGCCACTGGGCATTGTGCTCGCGGTGACACAAGAATCAGTGCTAGTGTTGTAAGAAGAAAGTTTGACATCAGAATCGCTGTTGCTCCAGAACATGGACTGCAGGTGAGCAATCATCTCAGATTCCTCACTCCAAACGGATGTAAATTTTGTCTCCATACTACTGCTCTGAACCTTCTATTCTAGTTCCTAAGCTCTAATGTGAGGAAACTTGGTAATGCTTTCTGTGAGCTCAGTGTAGGAGACCACAGACATTTATACTGCATTTTAGGAGAATCTTTTCATATAAAATTTTGACTCAAGTTTCAACCAAATCTTAATTACAGTAGGATGACAACTAAGCAGCACTAGTTTATACCTCAAGTGCAATGCCCCCATCCCTCAAGATCTTCCTCTCCATATACCGGAAAGATCATACACGGAATCGTTTGCCCATTGAGCAATATTAAGAGGTGGCATTATCTTTCTTACTAATGTTCCAACGGGTGCAAGAGAATATAACGTCATAGGCTCATGGTCTAAAACAAGCGAGGACCAATAATCAAGTCTATATTATAAGCTTATATTAAATGATTCATATTTTTTAACGAATTAAATTATTCATATGATTAGCTAGTTATCAAGTCACAAGAATGATAACAGACAAAACAATTCCAAGCACAAGTCGTCATTTATAAGAAAAGATTAGTAGGTGTCCTGAAATTAGAAAATGGGAACAGTTGGTGATCATGGAGGAGAAGTGCTTGCAGGTCACAAATAAAATAGAAGGTAATAATATCAACTCGGTATGCAGTGCAAAAGTTTCCTTTCTTTTGCAGACAGTGATTTGTGGAATGAGAGATATTCAAGGATCATGTTATACCATACTCCATTGTTCCATGTATGAATGATTTAACCCATAAACGTATATTTCAGTAATTTGTGACGATCATATTGCTCCTTGCGAACACCTGAGTTTTTCTTTTTCAACTCATATAACTGCCTTGGATAATACAAACAAAGCATTACGTGCAACACCCTTCATTTACACTGCTGAGAATAAATAATCAACATGATGAATGCAAGGGTATGTAAACAGCTCAAGACGTGCTTTGTTTTGTATTAAGCATGACAAACACGGTTCGTGGAAACTTCAACAGTCTAGCTGGTATTAATTATGCCACAGAAACAGATTAGGGATCAGACTCACAAATCAGAACATAGAGTTTTGAATATGTACTCCTAAGTGAGCCAAGTTCATCTCATTGTTCTCGGCCCTTCGCAAGATACAAGCTAGGCAGCTAGCTGTCCTCTGGACTTTTAGTTGGGCACTACCTGAAATGATCATCGGAACATTAATGAGCCACGGGCAATCATTTCATTAGAACTAGATTAAGGTGGAACAAGAAAACCAAATTGTCAAACTATAATAGAATACAGAGACCTATAATTGCATTTGAAACTGGGAACTGTTTACTGCATTCCACCGGAAAAAAAAGAAAAATAGTGGGAAATCAGTGTAGCTTCAGACTACAAATAATGCAATGACAACTATCAACGACCCTTCGGTTTTCGCATCAAAATACAAGAACTAAATTAGACAAGACAATCACTGGCGGAGCTACACCAGGGCCAGAACGCCCCCCCCCCCCCCCTCCCTTAGCGCAGGAAAATCTATGAACACCAAACGTATTGCTAGCTGTAAGAATCAAGTTGTCCGTCTGCTGGACTTCTTGGTAGATAAAATGAGGGATAGGGAGCAAAAAGACTAGTGCTTGAGCCTAAAAAATTAACGAAAACCATGCAAGAACCCATCATCGATTCACTGCTCCTTCACAAACGTTTCACTTCATTGCTAGCAGGAGCTTCTCACTCAACTTTTCATCTAAACACTTTGCTGTTATGGGTCTGTCATTGCTCATTCTTTTTAATCATTTTGCAAATTCCAGTATGGGTCTTTCGTTTGTACATTGCGTGCTCAAACTCTCAGTGCTCGCTAGTGCTGCAGATTCTAATATGGGTGCATCGGTGTACGCTCATCCAATGCGTCGACGGCTTTCATGGTTTGCCTCGCTGGACTCTGCGTTCCTCACCATTGCAATTCCCAGATCTGGTCACCGATCCTAGCTAGCCTTGTTTGATCGGCCCCCTCTTTGATTTGAGGCTGGCTCCGCCATTGAAGACAATCATGCAATAGTCAGTTTATCTTAAGGAAAAAAATGAAGAATTGATTTTTGCCAGTTTGCATTATATTAACTGAATAAACCCACCTCTGAGACAGAACATATATATATATATAACGCAGGAAACGCAGAGATCAAGGATGGTCAAATAAATGGTAATGGAATCATTCAGTTGTCTAAAACAATATAAGATATATCCAGCTTCATAATCTAGACTCTGATTAGAAAATCGGAAGTGGCAGTATTTAAGCTTTACAGTAAAACCTTGGGAAGTCCGGTTCGAGCATCCCATCAAAATTAACATATCCGATGTCAACATTGCTAGGAAACCGAAATAGTGTATTTGGCTTAACAAAACAGCATAGCAGAGTCCAACATCGTACACACATGCATACTAATAACCCTTCTAACTTAGGGTCACATGACAGCGCGGAATTTGCAGCAGAATTTGCAGCGCGAAATATTGTATTATTAGTGCAGACTGCACTAATAATGTTGTCCGCATTGAACAAGCAACTGCGGACTCTATCATGGCAAAAGGAAGAAGACATGGGAAAGTAGTATATCCTTTGACAAACTGGGCGCAGCATCGCATCTCGGCTCATTCACAGTAAGCAGAATTCATCCAATCCTTCTTTAAACAACTATGAAATCCAAGGATATCATGGAAACTGTAGAATAAAAGTTTCAGCTAAATTGGACTAAAGCTAGTACATAAGAAAATTTTCAAATAGTGCAGCTAGGATAGACACAAAAACGCACGACACCCCAATCAGCATCTATCCATGCTACAACAGCTTGTTGGAGTAACACCACGACATTGAAAAATCTCATACAGTCTTCATAAGCAGACGCAGTTTTTGCATACATGCACATTAGAGCAGAAAACCTTGTTGTACAAGCAATATGTATTCACTCTTCAACAAACTAGTTGTACAAGCAATATGCCCCAAGCTCCCAGAATATGATCCCCACCGGACACAAGATATACATTTAGAAAACAGCTGCAGAGTCTTCATTTTTTACAAAAGGCAACAGGAACGAAGAAATAATACAACATTCAACAAACCGCGCTGCATCTCATGTCTTGTTAATCAGAAGAACAGGCATAATAACAAGAATCCTTGCTTGAACAATTATCAAATCCACATGTATCAAGAAGATTTGCCACCTAATTCTCCCCAATGCTGACAAAATAATTAAGAACTATAAAGAGGCAGTGTATACAAGTAGCACATAAACTACAGAAATGCAGGTAACACCACAACCATCACATCACAAATCTCACATAAGACCAAATTTCACAAAATACTTAAATCAGTGAATAGAATCATATATAATTGACAAGGCCCAGCTGTAAAGCATATATTTGAATTTCGAGATATCAGTGGGTATCAGATCAACCGTAATTAAGCAACAGCACAAGTAGGGTAACAGCAGATATCGAATGAGACAAAATACTTCAATCTTTGATTATGGCTAGTTCAACGGCCACATGGTTTACACCAAACCCTTAACAAGGTAGAATTTCACATCAGTCTGAAGGCTGAGCAAAACACTAGAAAATAAACTAAGCCCTCTATTGAAGGATCCATAGCTTCTCCGATATAGCTGAACCTCTCCGCAGCAGCAGCAAGACAGTAGGTTTTCAGCGGTACTGCAAGTGTAACACATGTAATAAGATGAAGTCCTTGGCCAATTTCAAAAGCACATTAAGCATCACATTAACATGTTTAGCTGCATAAATGGTATTTACACAATTACAAATGAACACTAGTGTAACAATTGTAACAACAGATTATGTATGAAACAAAAGAGCACATTGCAATGCACAGATTACTAGATACAGCATCTAGCAATCCAGACCAAGCTAATTACACTACATAGCTTACTGCACAAGCAGGATCAGCAAAAGCCATGAGCCTACCTTGATGAAGCCAATGTCCTTGGCGTTGCTGCGGAAGCACTGCCTGCAGCACATGAGTCCGTACTTCCTGATCAGACCGTGAGGGTTCGCACAGACCCGGCTGCAAAACATGAACACGTTCGGAGTAAGAAAGCAATCCGACATATGAAACAATTACTCCTAAGAAGCCCACAAGGCCACAATAAAACAACCATCAATTCCTGGAAAAAACATAGGAAAACGGCCATGATTGTAATGACACTTTGAAAAAAGCTTATTTTCTGTTCACCAGAACATCATATCAGCCGCAAGCAATAACAGCTAACATGCTCGTCAATAAAAGTGAGCAATTTTAACAAGTTTTCAGATGTTACTACCATGAGGACAGTCACATGACCAACTGAAATTACATTAACATGGACTCGGAAAGATAAAAGGCGGCTAAATGACCAATTGATAACATCCTAGCAAACCTAGACAGCTAAGGCAGAGGATTCGCAGAAGACATCTCCTCAGCATACCGACGTAAATCACAAAAACAGCAGATACCTAAGCGACCCATCACATTCCGACAATAACACCACCAGATCCGTCAACTACTCTCATCACAGCTAATTATGATCAAGTCATCATCACATCCTACAAAGCTTCATGAACCGGAGAAACAAAATAGACAAGCTGCGCCGCCGCAGCGGCAGAGATAAGAGCGGTTGGTCGGTTACCAGACGCGGGAGCCGGGCCCGTAGTTCTTGGGGTGGGAGTTCCACACGTTGGAGTGGCCCATCGCTGCAAGCTCTGCGTCTTCTCCTTCTGTCTCCTTTCTTTTCTGCTCGGCGGCGGCGCGTGAGGGAGAGAGAGAAAAAGAGGCGGCGCGAGTTGGGGGAAGACTATATACCGGTGCGGGAGGCGCGGAACCCTAGCGCTGCACTGGTTGGGCCTTAGATGGGTTGATCATGTTTGTTGATATTGGGCTAGTACGTTTTGGGCTTTTGTGTTTATATTCCTCGTTCTCGGCTCGGTTGAATCGTGCCAGGCGGCCCAGGCCCAGCCTGGGAGAGGGAGTATGCTTTTATGGACCGAGACTTCATTCTGATGTTGTTCGTTCTCTTTTTTCTGATGCGTTCTCTCTTTTTTTCTGATGAGGGAAAACGTCTCCCCTTTGTACCATGTAATATCTCGAGCTTGCTCAAAAGAAAAAATGTAATATATCGAGCAGTCTATTCTTGTTCCACTCTCATATATAAGCTCACCGCAAGAAAAAATAATCTTGAACAAATTGATAGAATCTAACGAGGCTTTGTATATATCGTCCCAACTTGATGAGTTTTCTTGAAGGAGACCACGGTTTACCAAGCCCCACTTTGCATTTCATACTATTCTACATGACTAGTTTCTCTTTCCTGGTTCTCGCAAAAAAAAATTCTCTTTCCTGGTTAATAGCCACCAGGAGGTTAATTAAATCCTCTGTAATGGGACCAAGCATGAACACAGAAGCCAGAACCCGAGGTTCAAACCAATGAAATGAACCGTGTTTCACAACAAACAAGAATCTCTTTACATGCTTCAAGTCCAGGATCCAGCATCAACAAGTTAAAGCATCTGGGTGCGTGGAGAATATGTGCCCTTTAGTTGTGCGCCTCACTATCACGTTTCTGCTCTTTATGCTTCAGTCACCACCAATCTGGATTTCAGAAACCAGTTCCGAATTCTGACTCGTAAGATGCCAACTCTCTTTTTTTGCCTTTCCTAAAAGGAAGGTCCATGTAACAAACATATGCCCACGAGTTGCATGATTGGCTGTAACATCAAAGCCGCAAACTGGTTGAATCGAATCACCATTTTTTATGAATTACTAGTCGCTCTGAATTTGTTAATGCATTCTTCAGTGGAGTGGAACTGTATACTTCAGGCCCAGCTGAAGGAATCCAGAGATAGTACTGAACTGACTATAACTTGTGGCTGCCTTTTGGCCAGTCAACTAAAGCCATATTCCGTTGTCTTGTTAGGCGCGCGAAGAAGCATTCGACAAGTGTTCTTATCTCTTGATCCATAAACCTTTTGACATGTATAAAAAAAATGTAGCCAAAAGCTAATTTGTGCAAAGGACACCGAGAAAAGTCTCAATCCTTCAGTTATGAACATTTAGGATTTTGTACTGTAGTGTCTTTAGTTGCAGTCGCGGATCCACTTTGCCATGTCCACTACTGCAAGGAAGAACAAAGAACTTATCCCTTTGCTTTCACTCTACTAGGTGTAGCACCCAACCAACCTGTCATGAGAATTGTAATGATGTTGCGTAGGTAGTTCAGCCACGATTACGAGATGGATCTTTCATGAAACAGCCAGCCACAATCTTGTCACCCATCTCTTAATTCTTAAACCACTGTTGTGGGCAGAACTTGAACAGTCATGACTCAGATCCATGTACACGTTTTCATTAATTGGCAGAGATGCGTTGAATAGTTTTGTTTTATATGTTCACTGAAAGATACTACTGTTTCCAATTGTTAGCTCACCATCTCAATCTAATTGTTGTACATTTTGAGTTTCGCAGTAGTTCCAAAGTTCCATCCCCTGGAAGATCTCAATGCCAAGTTGGGCACGTCGAGAGCGACAAACTGGGAGAGAAGTTCTCTGCATCTGCAAAAGGTTAGTTGGCATGAAGCAATCAATCAAAGCGGTGTGCTCCAGAGAGGATAAATACTGATATGGAAGTTGTCCCCTGACTGAGATGCCTTCGTTGCAATGCAATTCAGAGATGTGTGTGCTGCCTTTTACATGCTTTGTTCTCTTTGGTGATGGTGACTGGCTGATGGCTAGAGATTTGCCAGTTGCCAAACCTCTGTCTGCCCAGTGTCCAATCAGGGTACCCGGAGTCTGGAGGTATCTCTTCCATCACTTTCAAGTTTCACTTACATGCTGCTTCTATTGGAGTGCTCATGTGTAGATGGTGACCTGCCAAGTGTGCGAACGGAAGCGTGACACGCGTGTTTATAAGAGCTAATAACAGCACCTGTCTTGCTCGAATTCTTAGCTTCATCAATTGTTGCAAGGGAATGGCCAAATAATTGGTGTTACTTTATTTGTTCAAATCACTTAGCCAGTACTGTTGGGTGTGCAAAGAAAACTGTTAGGATTTGGATTTGATAATTATCTATGTAAAAAATGCCGACTAGCTACTTGGACATAAAAAACAATGAATCCCCGAAATAATTTATTTGGTATGTAAACTTTAAAGTAGTTTAAGTCATATATATAATGTTTCAATACTTGCTTTATATTGATACAGTATGCACTTAACAAGCTTCAGCGTTGATAGTGTAAGGTGTTCAGCTGCCCTATGCAGCATTTCCCTCTTGACCCAACGTCTTGGGTTTAGCCAAATATGCCAATAGAAGAAACAGAAAACAAATTGCTATAAGTGTGCAAAAAGACGATTCAATGATCGGATGCTCTTGGGTCGGTCTCATGGTGGTGTTGATTTTGAGACGCATCCGATCAGAACGTATAAAGCATTATCCAAAGTGTGTATTCCTTCTACAGGTGCACTTGATCTGAAGCAAGTGCGTCAACATTATTTAAAATAAAATAAAATGAGAGGTTTTGATCTTATCAATTTTGAGCAACTCGTGAGGTGTCCATGGCGATCGAGATAGCCCAAAATCAAACAAAGATAATACATGTTCCAATATAAAGAAGGACTCGGTTGGTTAACTACTTTAACAAGTACCAATGTTAACTTAGCTAGGACCTAACAACGATAAGCTCGTTAAATGTACACAATATCACATTAGTTGGACAAGCCAAGCCACCAATTAACTATAACACTAATAATACAACGCTATAGGCTATCCATTATATTGTGAACTAGCCCATAACTGTGGAATAATTGCTTGTTGCTGCTATATCTAAAGAACATATTTTCAAGTTTCATTTTTTTCTCAAACATGCAAGAGAGCTGTGTATCATTAAATTATGAAGAAAAAATAGGATAAGAACTTGTACAACACCAACACACTCACATTACACACTCCGCACTAGATTTCTTTGATTACATTCGCGCCTTTTGATTGTTCGAAAAAAACGACCCAGGAGTCCAAGACGTTTTATCCTTCAAGTACTGGCGCCTATTCAGGTTACATGGCATTTATAATGAAGGGTCGGCAGAGCTAAGCATGCATGGACCAACCTATATCATTTATAGTTTACCCTGATATACTATTGGTCTATGATGATGTTATATGGTTGACTAATTGGAAATTTAGTTTGATGAATCTTCACAGAATGAAATACTCTCAGCTAAATTTTTTTGTTATGTTTTGTTAGGAATCAAATATGTTTATGTCAAGTACTTTGTAAGGATCAAACATTTCATTCACTTTCCATGAATAATAAATCAAGATTAGTTGTTAGGAAGAGACACGTTATTATAATGACATCAGATATTGAACTAATTAGTTAATTAATTCAATATATTAAATTGGTCGCCATCGGCTGGCCAAACCCTAACCGCCGCCATTGCCCTCCCCTTCCTCTGTTACTTGGTCGAGGTCGCTCATGGTCGCCATTGATGGTCGTCGTCTTGGGCAGCTCCACATTGACAGCCACGGCTCGGTGGTGCCGCGTGTGACGCCATGGAGGCGGCGGCGGCCACCCGCCTGTGCGTGTTCACGGTGGCGGCACGGTCTCTCAACTGCTGCCCCCCAACAATGGTCACTCTTGTGGGCCGTCTGTGTGTTCGCGGTGGCGGCGTGACTGTCAAGTAGTTGCTGCCTGCTGTCCCCCACCCACACCCTGGTCGCTCCTCCAATCAACCGGCACCGTGCCCTCCCCTCCTCTTTCCCCGTTCCCTCCTGTGTCGTATGGCCGTTCTTCCGACCTTGATGTCATGAACCCCCACCATCTCCTCGCTGTTGGTGTGCGGATCTGGCCCCCTCATGCTCAGATCCGGCCGTCCCGTCTCCTACTCAGCTGCCGGTGAGTGTTTCCAATCAGGTCTTGTCGCACCCCCCCCCCCCCTCCCCCTCCTACCTCGTCGAATTTGTCATCCATGGTCGCTCTCTTTTCCATGCTCATCCCCGGCGAGCCGGTCAGTCACTGCAGTTTACCCTCTATACCCTCTCTCCTTCCTTGGTCGCTTAGTGAGAGGGAGGGTGGCCCTGCAATCTGCGGTGGCCGGAGTGGAAGACGCTAGCTGTCGAATATGCTCGACGGTGGATATCGGCACGATTGTTGTTGGAGCGGTGTGTCAGATGGTGGTCATGGTGGTTGAGTTTGTCGGCGTGCCGAATTGGCATGGTGGCGGGCTCACCTTCCCTTAATGTCGTAGGGTGTTTTTCTTGGTCGTGTCGAGGTCGGATGTTGTGTTTTGTTCGTAGGCTTCTCTAGCCTCACAAGAGCACTCCAATGGGAGGGCGTCGGTCATCGGTCGTGTGTTCATGCTAGAGAGTTTGTATCTATCATGTGCTTGCAGGTCGCTTTGTTTGTCTTTCTAAGTGCTACTCTAAGCTGGTGTTACTTGCTTCGCATGTAGCGCCTTGGTCGCAGGTCACTTAAGGTCGCTTTGTTGGTGCTTACTGAGTACAACCCTAGGTCAGTGTTGCTTGCTTCGCACCTATTGCCTTGGTCGCTCCGCGTGTAATCTCCAGGGCATCCCTCATCGCGTCGTTTCCTCGTCCTCTTTTGGTCGTTGGTTGCTTGTCGCTGGAGTTTCGAGAGGTACTACGTTGTTCAACTTCCAAACTCTTCAGCTGGTCGGTCTTACCCAGATGGAGCTCACCCCTGGGTTTCCATAAGGATAACGGAGCTATGATGGATCGTCTTGTTGAGGCGCGTTGAGAAGGCTTAGGTTGTGTAGCTCGAGTATATTGTTCTGATAGTTGTGTGTTGTTAGCTGTTTCTTTTCAGTTGCTTGTCCTTTGGGTCTCATGTAATATTTGTAACTCTTCTTCTCCTTAATGAAATATGTGCTCCGCACGTTCTCGAAAAAAATTCAATATATTGTGGATCATAACAACTTGAGTGGATTTTGCACGAATGGGGAGTTGGTGGGTAGTTGATCAATGTATCAACATGGTCGTACGTGTCTAATTGCTTTATTGAAAGCTTTGTTTCTTTGAGTTCGAGGAGTATCATGCTCATTGATGTAAGAGTATTGGTTTGAGATGCACCTGATTCTCTAGTCAAGATAATCTACAACCCTACAACCATATTCATGTGTAAAGTCACCTTTGTAATAACCCAGCTCCTGTGTCCAAAAAAAAAAAAAAAAACCCAGCTCCTGTTGCTAAAGAATCCTGATTAATAACTAACATTGGTGGGATACAGACATCTGCTTTGGCATTTCTAGTTTATTCATAGTGAAAATAATGAAACTCTGTGATTAAGAAGTAAAATGCAATTTTGGACACTGGCACAAGCAAGATTTGATTTCTTTTTTTTGAAAACAAATTTTCCTTTCTTTTGGGCAGTCTGATCTCTTTCTGTCAGTCGTTACATTCTGTTGCTGGGAAACTCCAACTCATTGCAATGGTTTTTCATAAAGCGATAAATTTAGCACATACGTCATGGTGTCAAAGATATCTCAACAGATAGAAAGAACTTTACATGTCCTTTGAAAGATGTAGGGCAACTTCAACCTAAATCATGGCCAACTTTTGACTAGACATTCATGTACGTATCCAGTTGGTTACTTGCTTGGCTAAACTTCCTTTGTGAAACACAATGATTTTATAGCTTAAAGTTGTCTAGTTACTCTATCCTTGTAGTTCATTCAGTACGCACCCATCTGAGCAGATGCAATAAGTTACTTGATTGGCCTTTTTTCCGGGCACTTTGGACTAGATACGTTGGACCAGTAGCCATGTATATATGCAGACAGAGAAATTATCGCCCCCCACAATGAATGAGGCTGTGCCTCCTTATCCCGGCAATGTGTGCTGTACTGTCTGTGGCCCTCTTTGCTTCCCATGTGTAAGAGCGAGTGGAGGTGTATCCTACTGCAGAGAGTCATAGCGCGCCACTTCTTAATTAAGAAAAGAAACAAACATTTAATAATTAGTTGGGATATACACGATTGAGTGTTTATGCAAAAACTAGCACAACCACATATGAGATTTGTTAGTTCTTAGGCAACTAAGAATTTGTATCTCTCAGGCACAATTTTTGGTACAAAAGAAATGTACGTGGGGAACACTCTTATACAGCTAGAACATTTTCCAACTGAAGCTTGAATAGTTTAGTTCTTAGGTGATTAGGATCTTTCTTATTTCTTAGGTGACTATTCTTTTGAAGATGGAAAACTTTCTATTGAATATGGAACATTCTGTTGTTTCAATGAAGAGGATGCAGTCAAAACAGGACGGGATTGGGTCCATATCCAAGGGATGAAAAAAGTGATGTAGAGATTACAAAATCTCAGTTGCCTATAGGAATGAGACAAAACCCTACCTAAGTCTTTAGTTCGAAAAAGGTGACATTTTTTGTTACTAAAAAAAAACAATACTAAATATAACAGGATACAATGTTTCTTAGCTTGCAGCCACCGTTGGATCTAACTACCGTCTTGCATCTCCATCTATGGTATACTCACAAGAGATATCATACATGTCACCATTTTGTCCAAAAAAATATGTCACCAATTTTTAAGGCTTACTTTACTTTTTCTGTCCAAACTTTGGCGAACATGTTACCCATATATATCAGAGACACCCACCAGCAGACTAGCTTTGAGTGCACGTTTAAGCTTCCTACAATACAATTAATTATGTACACTTCGATCTGACCATCAGGACATAAAATATCTAAGAGATTTGAGCACATGCATTTGGAATCTACGCATGTGCAGTTATTAGAACAGTATAGGAGAAGTAGGTAGATTCCACGTTTATTTTGTTCTATTGAGACAAGCGAAATATGAGTAATGATTTGACATTAGGGCATAATATCGCATCATTATTTTTTTTGAGGAAAACTGGAGGGTAGTCCCCTACAGCAGTTTATTAGAATTTATATAAGTTGGTATGTACAGAGAAAAAGCAAAAGGCGGAAAAGAAAAGAAGATGTTCCAAGTGAGTTTGTATCCATTCTTGTAACTGCTGAATGTGTCTTTACCTTGCCCCATGGAAATATCCTCGAGGAAGGTTCTTCTGCATTTTTGCACTGTGTGTATTATTTATGGAATAATTCTGTGTAGTTTATAAAATTATATTGTATTGCCGTCCTTCTGCTTCTTTTTTTGAAAAGGGCAGTTACCAATCTGAGGTACTAAAAATCTTTTTTTTTCTTTTTTTGCCGAGAAGCATCTTTTTTGAGAAAAATTATATCGATAATTGGTCATACTGTCTAAATAAACCAATCTACCTCTTTTCTAAAATATTTTTGAAACTATGGAAATTCTTCTTTCCGATCACGCGTTGAGAGTTTCACACCACGTGGTAAACCATATAGAATTGAATCCAAGGCGTAAATATAATAAAACAAATCTGTCAACGTTAACTATATAGGGATTTTTAATTTGCAGTGATGCGTTCTTCTATTCTTCAGCCACAATCCCTTTCGATGCACTAATCAACACAAATCGTTTACTGGCCTGCAATAAACAAATATTAGACCCATCAAACCAATCAATATTCGATAAATAGGTTAGGTCATACTGATTAGGGGATAAGATTAATGGGGTGGAGATTGGAACTGTTGTCTTTCTCGCGTGGCTGAATGTTGGTTAAATAAATCATACCATTTTTCCAGATGCTAAGCATCAAAATTCTACTCCCTCCGTTTTTAAATTGATGTTGCCGTTGATTTTTTGAGTTACATTTGACCATTCGTCTTATTCAAAAAAGTTTTAAAAGTATTATATGTTTTAATATGATTTGTTTTATCACTAAGGAAAGTTTAAGCATATCTTATAAGTTTTCAAATTTGAACTAATATTTTGAATAAAACGAGTGGTCAAACGTAACTTAAAAAGTCAACGACTACATCAATTTAAGAACGGAAGTAGTAACAAAGACATCCAGAATTGTCAGACTTGGGTTGCTCCATGAATCAAATGGCTATAGACTCAACGTTAGACGTTATTCTGGTACCAGAAATAGTAGGGAAATTATTTCTTGTTAAAGAAAATAAAGTGTTCTAGAAGTACAGAATTCTTGTACCCATGTCAAGTTGTGTTTCACTTGCACATATTGACCAGGTACAATTATCCCTCTTGAGGTCAGGGTCGTCTATTTCTTTGGGGACAAACTACGAAAATTTATCAAACAACCCCGCACTCCAATAACATAGGGCAGATTCCTCAAAAAAAAAAAAAAAAAAAAAAAAAAAAAAAAAAAAAAAAAAAAAACAAAAACATAGGGCAGACTGAAGCTGGTGGGTATGGAAGTGCCTATGGATGCATCCAACAACCAACCAAACCAGATCTTTGCTGAATCTGAAAAAAAAGTACAATCTATTGTACTTATCTGTTGAAAAAAAAATCTGGAAATGATAAAATCAACCAATCAATGAGATTTACAGACAATGACATTGCTGACATCAGGTAAGCAGGTTTGAAACTAATCAAAAGCATTGGATCAGAACATGTCACCAACTACTTCAGAGATCATGACAATCTAATCACATTAGCGAATCTCTAATTGAATATAGTCCAATAATGGCGCAAAGTTTATATTGTGAGTCTGATCAGCATAACTTTTATAATCTATTTTTCAAACAAGTACAAGACCAGGTGGCCCGCACCTTATATTGATGATACAATTAAAATCAGCAAACATGATGAAATAATAGGAAACTTCCACTAACATATTAAATAAGGATTGAATTCATTTTTAATTTTTATATCTATGGATCGGAAAATACCATTTTTGTTAGATACATAATTACATTACCGTGTAAGTGAAGAAAGGCCAAAGCTTGGATGACACATCACAAATTATAGATTTTTGTCGTACAAAGGTGATAACTATAGTTTGTCAGTTTTTGTATTGACTTAACACTTGCCCAAGCGATTCTAAGCTAACCCTTCAAAAGAAATATGGAAACCTTCCCTAAAGAAAAGGAAATATGGAAACGGGATAGTCAACCCAAAGAAAATTTGTACCAGTTAGTTGATTAGCTAAGGAAAACAAACTTATCTTGGCAGAAGCACGACTGTGCTAAACTAATATTTCTAGGAGCTGTCTCAATCGTTCGGTACCTTTGTTTGTCATGTGAAGCAGATATGTTTGACTTAGAGTGATACTGTAAAGTAATGCAAGCAATATATATAAGGAGTTGGACAACTGGTAATGACAGTACTAATCCGCTTCGCATGTGAATACTTAGAGATCTAAACACACGGCTTGTTGAGTTGTGTCCTCAATGATTCCTTAGAAGTAGTGATTCACAAAACATTATTTTTTTTTTGGAATCTGCTACACAACCCAAGAGGCCAGAGGTACACCACAGGGGCAAACGACCTGTCAAGAAACACTTTCATAAACAGACATGCCTATTTTACAATAAAATGATTGCTGTTAAATATTTCACATGACGTATTCTAGAAGGGTTGAAACTGAGTGCTTATGAAAATAAAGACAAGCAATAGGTTAGGTCAACCTATGAAAAAAAGCATGCAGAGTTGGTGTAGAAATGTCAGGGGATGCATAGGCTTTTGGGTGCAGATGAGAATACAATAGCTGGGCCTGCTCATTATCATAGGCCTATCCTTTTCTTGGCACTACATGGAAGCATCTTTCACACACTAAGATACACGAGCTCATTGGCCTGAGGAACTTGGATTTGTTTGGCATGCCAGCAAGGGCCCCACACATGGGCTGTGAAGCTCATGACAGCAGGACGAGAGAATCTTAAATCTCAATCTCCTCCTCCCACCCTGCCTCACTAGATATACATGACATGCCAACCTGCTTGCCTCCAAGGAGAAACAGAGTTTCTTGGGTTGCTTTGTTTCGCCGTGCCGTGGAGGTACAAAGAGCAGAAGAGGAGTGCCCTGTCTTCCTCCAGAGATCATACGGAGTTCAGAGAGTCTAGATAGTGCCCTGTCTTCCTCCAGAGATCATACGGAGTTCAGAGAGTCTAGATAGAGGTGAGCATGGGGTTCCTCTGTTCGTCTTCCTCTTGTTTCTTCTTGAGTTCAGAGTGTGTGATATGTGTTTCCCAGTTCAGACTTTTGCAGATCCTTTTGTGCTCCTTGTGCATGGTTCGGAAGTGTTTCGCAGATTGTTCTGTTTCTTTCGATTGTTGTTTTGTAAACTCAACTATTTCGTTGTGTTGTTCTGCATAAAAGTGAGAAAGCTGGTGACAACCAATGCCTAGAAGAATTTGTGATTTTCTTAATTATTTTTAGCTAGAAAAGATAGATTCGATAGGTTGTGTTCTGGACTTCAAGTCCCTTGTTAAAGGCTCATCATGAAACGGTGCATACCCAAATGGTTCAAATTAATTCTGTGCTAGATGATGTTTCAGTCTACTGCATTATGAAATTCAACAATCACAATGGAACGTTTTGTTCTTTTGATTCCCTTGATTTTTTTTTGAATCCTTACAACTGAAGACAAAGTCGAATTCTGCAATGATATTTTTCTGAAGTTTTGTACTCTAGAAAATATCTATGGAAATCATTGGGACTTAACTTGCAAAAGTTCTAGTGATCAATGGCATGACAATTTCACGAAACAAATCAGCTTTAAACACGTAACCTGAAAAGGTTCAGTGATATGACACTGAAATATCATGAAGCAGATAGCTTTCCAGATGTTTTGAAAAGAACCTATATCCATTATAAGTACAAACTGAATTACTCACTGTCATATCCATTCTCATGAAACAGACAAGAGAGAGACAAAGAAGCAGACAAGAAGCGTAGGAAGATTCACCAAGACATGGACAGAGAGCAGATGAAGCTTGCTATTCTGAAGCAAGAGCAAATTTTCAGACAACAGGTAACCATTCAACTGAACCCAGTTCCTTTTGTAATTATATAATATCGATGTATTTTCACCGTAGTCTCCACGAAATTCTGAATTATCAGCAAGATAAGGTAGCAAAAAGTTCTCACCACTCTTTACATCAATGATGAACCAGGTACATGAGTTGCACCGGTTGTACCATGTTCAGAAACAGCTGATGCAGCAGGGGCAGCCTGCCGCATCAACCCGCACCCCGGCGATCATCGACATTAAGCCAAAACAACAATTTGAAATCATTCATCGTGACAAGCAGATGAATCCTCAGCAGTTATTCAGTTTCACGAGCAGCAAGGCCCCTGCCCCTTTACCGGCTGAAGACTGCAGCCTGGAGCTGACTCTTGCAACTGGGACAAGCAGCAGCAGCAGCAGTGGAAACGTCGGAAGGCAGCAGGGGAAGCGGCTCAAGACATCGTCCAACTCTGACTCCGGGACAACGGCGGTGTCCTCGACATCCACGGATTCCGAGCTGGCGCTGTTCGGAGAGGTTGATGTAACGAAGACGGCGGTGAGATTTCAGAGCGAGGCAAGGAGGATGGACGAGATGGGGCAGGGTGCTTGGATGTACCAATGCCTGAGCCTGAAGACGGCTTGATGATGTAGGGACTCTGTTGTTTAGGACGGGTACTGTAGATTTCAGAGAGACAGAAACCATGTTCAGTACATGCAACAATTGTATATCATAGAAGTGATTTTGTTGCGTTCTGTGGTAATGATAGCTTGGTAATTTCTTCTTCCAATCACCTTAGTAAGTTAACCATCTCTCACTCTACTGGTCTTTCTCATTTGTGCGTCTGAGGCCTCCAAATAACGATTTTTTTATTATTTTTAATCGAATTTTTTATTATATTTTTATTAATAACCGCACATTTTCGAAAATTGCAAAACTAGTCGACCAGTCGCCCGAAGGATGGGCGATTGCGGCCAGTCGCCCAATGCGCGGGCGACAAGGATTAAAAATCTCCCACGGCGCGGTCTGGTGGGGCCTAGTCACCCCGCGCGTGGGCGACAAGGGGAAAGTCGCCCACCTGAAGGGCGACAGGAACCAGTCGCCCACGCAAAGGGCGACAAGGGAAAGTCGCCTACCTGGAGGGCGACAGGAGCCAGTCGCCCACCTGAAGGGCGACAGGAAGAAAAAAACATATTTCGTTTTTGTTTTTCATAATTTTTTTTCGATTGTTGTGGCATAACTTAATAAAATAGGAAACATGGAAACTGATAAAACATCGTACAAAATAAAAATCATATGCACATGAGTACATATCATACAAAATAAAAGCCATGTCACACACAAATGATACAAGAGATAGCTAGTGCCTGCCACGCTTAGGGGGCACACCCCTAATAGTGCCAGGCTTGGGTGCCTTGCGACCCGCTCTGACGTGACCGGCTGAGTACGTCAACGGCGAAGGAGGAAACACCTGACGTGTGGGTCGACCTCCAGCAGGCGCTGGTGTGTCGTCGTACTGCTGCGAAGGCTGTGTCATTGGTGGTGCGCCACTCAACTGCGAAGGACGAAGTGTGTCGTGCTGCCCCTCAGCCATGTACGCGTTCAGGTCCAAAGGCGTCGGAGATCGTTGGCCATAACGCTCGGAGTATCCGGAGACCTCCTCGTCGTCGTAGTCGTAGTCATCCATCTCAGACCCTATAAGAAGAAAGTTGTTATGCAAAAGCTAACAATAATTTATACTATGAGGAGAAATTAGTAGTAGACCTTACCTGGAGCCATGCGTGGCACCTGCGAAGACGAGCCAGCAACGTCGCTAGTTGGTCGCCAACCACTATAGCTTGGACCTGCGCATAATGAATGAGACATGTCAGTAAGGAAAACATGTCAATAATCATTTGAACGAAATAGTATAGGGTTTGACCTGTTGTGAACACCGGAGGAGGAGGAGGAGGCGGTGCTGCAGTCCTAGGAGTGTAGGCCGGATGCTGAAACATAGGTCGCTCCGCCCTGAGTGTTGACTGAGAGGGGTGCGGGACGACATCGGTATGCCGACAACAGGAAGTGCAAGAGTTGAGCTTGACGATGTCTGTGGCGGAGTCGTAAATCCTCTTCATCGCAAGAGAGATCTCGTGTCCGGTAAGCTGAATGCCCTGCCTCATGCGCTGTAGAACTGATCCGGACTCCACGGCGATCCGCTGTGCTAGATCAATCTATTAAGAGGACATCGAGTTTAAAATGAGTATTGACATATAACAGAAAATGATTTCAAAGACATAAGTTAGTAAAGATCGTACCGCCAGCGACGAGGCCTGGTCCCTGTGGCTCGGGTACGTGTCTCTCAGGGTCGGGGTGTGGCTTTGTCGCACCGTGGGTGTGTGCGTGACCCTGGTCCGTGTGCGAGGGATGTACCAACGTAGGTAGTCCTCGTAGGCCTCGGAGGTGAACGGCCTCGTCTCCCGTATGACGTCCTCCAACGTCTGGCCCCACTGTACCACCCACGGCTCCAAACGTGTCCACCAACTGGTGCCTGCCGCCTGCCCCTTCCGCGTGTAACTACATAAAGAGTGGAATTAGACAGAAAAAATCAAATATTTTATAGATTTAGTAGATGTAGTTGAATAACTTACGAGTGAACAGACGGCGTAACAACACGAGGAACCGTCAACGGGAACTCTTGGTGACGACCGAACTGACGCATCACCCGGTGAGGTGAGTACTCCTCGACGAAGATGTCGAAGATGAGGGCTTTCCGCGTAAGCCAGTACTCGCTGTCGATCGTGCAGAACGTCGACAACCCAGCCGGTGCTCGGGCAGCAACGTCCTCTGGACTGTAAGGTGTCCAGCGCACGTCCTCGTCTCCTCGAATCCTGTCGAACTCCCAGATGTACTCAGGATAAGCCTTGTGAACCTGCAGGTTTGCCCAAGTAGGCTGCATAGAAATAAAACAAATCAATTAGATATAAACAATGAAATAAAAGTGTACAAAATCACGGCAAGTGAGAAGAACTAACCCGACGTCGGCACCACAAGGAGCCCATGGTTGGGCCGTCTTCCTCGCTGTCACCGTAGAAAACTCCTCCGTAAGTCGACAGATCCATGTGTGGACGTCCGATACTGAATCGCTCGTATGCCCACATCTGGAGGAGCAATGGGCAACCAGCGAGGATGGCGTTGGGGTCCGTCTTTGTGCAAGCGTCACAAAGTCCTCGGTACGTCACTGCCAAGATAGCAGAAGCCCAACTGTATTGGGGAACAGCGTCAAGCGGTGCGTCCGCAATCGCACGGGCAAAGTGGATCAGCTGCTTGCCCACAGAGTTCCCGTGTGAACTTGTGAACATGATCCAACCAAACAACCAAAGGAGGTACGCCTCCAAGTGCCTCGACACAGTGGCCTCATCTGCATCCGGGTGAATGTAGTCCGCCTGCATGTCACGATAGAAAAACAAATGTTACCTATAGGTATCGAAAATTGAACATGCAAATGAAATGTACGACATGATGTATCACTTTACCTGAAACTGTAGTAGCCACATCTTCGTTGGCCCGTGGTGCTGGTCACCAGGAATAGTCCAGTACGGTGGAGCACCTGGCGCACGAACGATACCCTCGAAGCGGACAAGAAGGTCGTGCCGCTAAGTGTCTGGCACGTCGGGAGAGGAGACCGCCTGACCAGCAGTGCGTACTCCAAGCAAGAACGACACATCCTGAAGTGTCGGTGCCATCTCCCCACAAGGGAAGTGGAAGGTGTGAGTCTCAGGCCTCCAGCGGTCCACTAGTGCAGCTAGCAGAGAACGGTCGTACGAAAACCGTCTGGCAGGATCGGCCTGCTCGTCAGGCCCGATGGCCTCAACAAGCCTACAAAGTGGTAGGAGTCCAGCTACCTGTAACCTGCAAAAGTTAAAGTGATTAGTTTTCGACAAAAAATTGAAACAAATAAACAAAAAAATTGAACACATAATGATGCATACCTCGGTATCCATCGATCGTCTAACCGCAACAACTCCAGAGGTACCCTCGGGCGTAGAACAGGCAACTCGGCTGCAGTAACAGCACTCAAGTAGGATCGGTGCCGACGGTCCAAATTGGAGTCCAGTAACTCCAACTCAGCTCCACCCCCCGTCGCCATACCTATACACGTTGCTTGTAAAATCAGGAAATAACATACACATTATAGGAATCTAGTCGCATTACAACTCAAAGTCTCACAATACATTACAACACGAAATACAATGTCCATAATAACTTAGTTCGCATGACATAGTTGACACAACACGAAACGCATTAAAGACGTTACTTGACATACAACAACATGGATCAAGCTAGAGTAAAGAACAATAATGCTTCAACGAACTGTTCCATCCATCCTTGGTACTGCACGACGTGTACGAGGACGACGACCATCTTGTGGATTCCCGGAAGGGCCTGCTTCAGCTGCTCCCTCTGTTGTCTTCTTACCGGGGCACTTCTTGTAGGTATGTCCGGTCCCATCACACTTCGTACATTTGTCCTCCAGTCTTCCTATCTCAGACTCATCCATATCATTTCTAATACGCCGTGTCTTGTGACGACCACGCTTCTGCCTCAATTTTCCTTTATCAGGACCATGTAGGTAGTTACGGCCAGGGTTGTTTGTGAATGTGCCAAATATAGTAAACCCATAGATCTCTGCATTCCATGTTGTCATGACTATCTCCTTTGAAAAATATTGCGACACATAACGCTTGGGTGCCAAATTTGTAAGTGAACAAGCTGCTATAACATGCGAGCATGGCCTGTGTAGAAGCTTTGGCTTCATACAGGAGCATGTGCATGACTCATTGCGGACAATGCACTCTTGTACTGTCCTCTCGCGGTTGCCACCACGACGGCCCCTGTCTCTACAAAGAATCTCAAAATGATTCTCTCCTGTGCCCATAGGTCGAGCACGGTGGAAACTTGCCTTCTTAATTTTTTTCTCCATGTAACTTGTCATGAATGACGAAAATACATTGTTGTCGGCCATAGCATGACAAGCAGCTGCATGTCTTTCACGAAAGTACTTGCATATCCCATGCAAAATCCCCTCGACTATTGCAACAAGAGGCAATCCTCTCAAAAAACGAATAACCCAGTTGTACACCTCTGCCAAGTTTGATGTCATTATTCCATACCTACAACCATCTGTATCGTACAACAATGACCACTTTTCCTTTGGCTTATGCTCAATCCAATCAGAAAAAGCACCTAATAGATGACCCTGATCTCCGGACAACGTTCCTCGGGGCATCCGTGGGAAGGCCACAAAGAGGAACAAAGCTATCATCAGGGTTAGGGTTGGGCCTGTTCGACAACTCTTCAGTTTGTTTTGTTGTCAACTCATCAAGGCGCTGCCACATTGCATTAAACTTTCTCTGTTGATTCTGGTTGCATAACCTTTTAAACATGTTCATCAGATGCTTATTTTTTTTTTTTGAGAACGTGCTGAGCACGTATTTCATTAAGAAGAAGAAGAAAAAGTTACACGTGATCAGGGCCTAGAATCCTAAGAAACTAAACAAAATCCAACCACGTGTAGTAAAGGTACATCAGTAACGCGATACAAACCGAAAGGGAAGGAAGGGAGGGAACAAACTCCCAATCGAAGAAGAAAACAACACTAGAAAGAAAACTAGGTCCTTCTGGGAAAAAGCAGTTTCCGAAGCTTGAAGAAGCCCGCGGTTGTCCAGAGGTGCGCCTCTTCCATGATCTCCTGCGCCAGCGCGACCGGTTGAAGCTCCTTTTGCTCGAAGACCCTGTTGTTTCTCTCCTTCCATAGTCTCCATGCGACCAAAATTACAAAGGAGTCAAACCCTGGACGAACGACCTTAGCGACCCTCTTGCGTGACATGGTCCACCAGTCAATAAAGGGAAGCTCACTAGCAGGAGCGCCTAGATGCCGGATCCCAACTCTATGTAGAACTCTGTGCCATATCGCCCGACTGTAAACACAGTGTAGCAACAGGTGATCTAATGTCTCTTGTTCTTGGGCACACAAAGCACAAGTGCCATCGTCCGTTAGCCCATGTCGAAGCAACCTATTAGACGTCCAATTGCGTCCGAGTAGCACAAGCCAGAAGAAAAACCGACATTTATTTGGAGCTTTGGTTTTCCATAGTGGGCGTGCGCCTAAAACGTCCGTTTGTCCGATGAAGAAGGCGTTATATGCACTGGATGCTGTGAAGCGACCGTCGGTTGTCCATTTCCAAATGAATTTGTCTGGCTCCTCTGTTAGGGCGACCTCGGCGACCAGTCTCATTATATTGAAAAGTTCCAGAATTACTTGTACTGTGTGGGGGCCTTGGTAATCTCTTATCCACTGTCTGTTTGATATAGCATCATGTACGGTCCTTGATTTTTGCGTTTTGGTTGGTACTCCTGCTGTGAAATCAGGAGCAATGGTTTGTAGCGACCTACCATTATACCAATTGTCACGCCAGAACAAGGCGGCTTTTCCATCTCCGATAGAAACAGAAAGCGATGTATCAAATAGCGCTTGGGCCACTGGGCTGGTAGAGACTGGTAAGCATGCCCAGGCTTTATCAGGTTCCACTCGAGCCAGCCAGTTCCATCTCATTCTTAGAGCTTCTCCACTAAGTCTTAGATCCCTTACTCCAAGCCCCCCCGAGGCCAGGGAGCGGCAGACTTTTGTCCACGCAACCGCACATTTGCCTCCTGTTACCACCTCGGAACCCGTCCAGAGGAATGCTTTCATTATCTTTTCAATGGTGTCGATGATCCAGCTAGAGAGGCAGATAGCAATGGACAAGTAGACTGGAATGGCAGCGAGTGTGTCTTTGGTAAGGGCCAAGCGACCGCCCCTGTTCAGAAGTCGACCTTTCCATGTTGGTAGCCTATCCGCCACTTTGTCCACTAAAGGTTGTAGGTCTGACTTTGTGAGTTTCCACACAGATAGGGGTACTCCCAAGTATTTGCAAGGGAAAGAAGCCATTTGGCACGGCAGATTGGCTAGCACTGTTGCGACCTCGACCTCAGAGCAACGGATCGGGTAGAAGTTACTTTTTCTGAAATTGGTGGCCAAACCCGATGCCTCTTTAAAGACTCGTAGGATCTCCGAAATGATCTTGAGATCCGATTCGACCGGTGAGATGAAGAAAATGACATCGTCTGCATATAAGGAAGTTCTGAATCTCGCCCCCGTGATGCCCAACGGTTGGAAGAGCGACCTGGCATCTGCTGCGGCCACTAAGGAATTTAGTGCCTCCACAACAAGCAGGAAAAGCATGGGTGATAGAGGATCACCTTGTCTGAGACCTTTGGCATGGCAGATGCGACGACCTGGGCTACCATTGAGCATGATTTTCGTGCTAGCAGTTGATAGTATTAGGGAGACCCAGTCTCTCCAGCAAGTAGGGAAGCCCATATGCTCAAGGACTTCTAGCAAGAATGGCCAAGAAACCGAGTCAAATGCCTTTGCAATGTCCACTTTGAGTAGGATCTTGGGAAGGCGTTTCCTATGTAGGGCCTTGGCCAGTCCTTGGACATAGCGAAAGTTATCATGGATGTAGCGACCTTTGATGAATGCACTCTGATTGATCTGTACCAACTGCGGAAGCCATGGGCTGAGTCTATTGGCTAGAGCCTTAGAGAACAGTTTCCCAAAACTATGAATGAGGCTGATGGGTCTGTAATCCGAGACCGTAGTTGGGGCGACCTGTTTTGGAAGCAGACTTAGGAGGGCATCATTTAGATGATGGAAGCTTCTGCCATCCAATGCAGATAAGGCGTTGAATCCTGCTATGATGTCATCTTTAATGATCGGCCAAGCTGATTGATAGAAGCGACCGGTGAAGCCATCAGGACCTGGGGCTTTATCAGGTGGCAGGACCCTAATTATGGCCCAAATTTCTTCCTCAGAGAAGGGGGCGGCAAGCTCATCCAACGGGAGGGAAGGGATCCCCAGGCTGGCTAAATTAAGGTGAAGCGACCTTTCTGCAGAGGAACCGATAATGTTATCAAAATACTCGAAAGCAGCTTGAGCCTTGCCTTCTTCTGTTACGACCCGAATGCCGTTTACCATAAAGGAGGAGATGAAATTCTTCGCACGCCTAAACGACGCGTGCAAGTGGAAGAATTTCGTAGAAGCATCTCCCTCTGAGAGCCAATGAAGGGAGGAGCGCTGTCTAGCAATGGTGCGCTGCAAGGACGTTAGACCCAGATATTTGAGTTTTGTTTGACGCCTCAGATTTTGTTCTGCATCTGATAGTGATCTTTTTTCCTGTGCAACATCTAGGCGGAGGATAATCTCTTTAGCGATCTCCACCTTTGAGTGAATACTACCAATAAACCGGGCATTCCAACTTTGTAGGGAGCGGCTGGTTGCCCTTAGTTTTTGGTCTATGGTGCGTAAGGGGTCTTCACTTGGGCAGGGCAAAGCCCACCCCTGACGCACAGCGTCTAGGAATCCGTCACATTTGGGCCAGAAGGCCTCGAAACGGAAGCGGCGTCTTGGGTGCCAAATGGAATCAAACTGCATTAGCAGCGGAGCATGGTCCGAGCACCTGGACGATAAGGCATGCAACATAGAATTGGGGTAAATATCTTCCCAATCGACCGTTATAAACACTCTGTCAATACGCTCTAGAGTCGCGTGTTGACGTTCGTTGCTCCACGTAAAAAGGCGACCGTGGAGATAAATCTCCTTTAATTCCAGGTCATTTAGCACCTGGCGAAAGCGACCCATCATCCTGCGATTAAGTCGCAGGTTATTTTTATCCTCGGCCTTGTAGATGAGGTTGAAGTCTCCACAGATCATCCACGGTCCAGAGGTGGGCGACCCTAACTCCTTAATTTCTTGGAGAAAAGCGACCTTATCAGCGACCGCTTGTGGACCATAAACATTGGTCAGACGCCAACTAGGGTGGTTAGGATCCGCAGCTGGACGCACATGTACTGTAAGTGAGTAAGTTTTAAAGATTGGGTTAGAGATAACCCACTCTCCTTTTCGCCAAGCGATAATAATACCGCCACAAGTCGATTGTGCAGGCAAAGCGTAATAATCAAACTCTGCTCCTAACATTTCCAACATTAAAGAAGGGGTTACAACATCGAGTTTTGTCTCTTGCAAACAAAGCAAGGAGACATGCTCGGACACGACCAACTCACGCACAGCGGTACGCCGGGCTCTTTGATTAAGTCCCCGGACGTTCCATACAGACAAATTTAGGGAAGCCATTAAAAGAAACTAAAGAAAACGACCTAGAAGCCTAGAGCTAATCCTCTGGCTCCTCGACCAAGTAATCCACCGTGAAGTTGCTGTTGAGAAGCTCTCCAAGTGCGGTGCTCTCTTCGTCGGTGAGGCCTCGCTCAAAGATCTTCATGTACTGTGCAAAGGCCTCGCAATCTGGCGGTTGTTCTCCCGTAATGACCATCATAGCCCTCATCATTTTGTTCTGTGCGACCATTTTGTGAGTGGAACCTCTCCCGCTTGTTCTTGCTGCAATTCTGGAGCTTCGACGAGGAAGGGTCGGGGGCGACTTGGCTCGGCGTGTTTTTGGTGGGGCATGGGAGAGCGCCGGTGGCAGCGGTGTTGCGACCAAGGCGATGAACTCCTGTATGGTGTCGTTGACTGGAGATGGAGATGCAGGTTGTGGTGCATCAGTGGGAGGTGTGGGTTGGTGCCCGGGAGAAGATGACCCATATGCGTGGTCTCTGCAGGTTACCAAAGTCGAGGCAAAAGCTGCTCGCAACGTGTCAAAAACCAGAGCAATAGGAATGGCGTTATTAACTTGCCTCTTTTTTCCCCAAGCCCGATCGGATCCTGTCTGTGTAAGCGCCCAGGGAACAGGAAAACCAGGCGGCCCTTCATCGCTGTCCTGCTCAGCGTGGTGCAGCGGCAACTCGAAACCCGGCGGTGGGCTATTCGTTGGGCTGGCATGAGGGAGAAACGATCCAGAAGTGACCGCCGGTTCACCCTCCACAATCATCAAATCCCGCTCGCAGTCTGCACCGTGAAGGACGTAGGTGAGCACATCGGAAGGAGCTGCACCCACCGAAGCCGCAGTGCATGGGCCAAATGAAGACTGACTTCCATCATGGGCCGTGAAAGCTGTAGTGACCGCGACCAGGTTGCTGGGTTCCTTTTCTTTGGGGGTGGCCTGCGATAGCCCAAATTCGGCCACTGGTGTGGGGGACAGCACCTCCTGGAACCCTCCTGAAGCCACCTCGCGCGTCGCGGCGCGGGTGCATGTGCCGCCGTGGGCCTCGCGCGTCGCGGCGCGGGTGCATGTGCCGCCGTGGGCAGTGGGGCTCGATGGGGCCACTGCGGTATCTGCAACGCCTTCTTTAGCAGAACTGGAAGGGTGCGTGTCGACCGGTGGCTGGCTGACCAGGGACACCCTCTTCCCTGTCTCCACCATGGTGGCAGAAGAACCACATGCCGCTCCAGCAGGAGCATGGGCAATCTGTACCGAACTGTCTTTCGGTGGCCTTGTCCCTTTTTCTTTTTGACTTTGGTTGGCCCAGGCCCAGTCTGCTGTCGTGTTCCGGGTTTCAAGTGAGAGGCCAAGTGAGGGATGGAACGGCTGCGCAAAGGGGGAAAGGGTGGGACCTTTGTCCGGGCCCATAGCTGTGGATGCACTTTTGACTGCAGCTGGAATTGCCGTTGCCGGCGGGTGGATGCCTTGAAGCCCCCAAGGCGGGTAGGAGGGGGATTCCGACGAGGCCATCGGCCGGGCGTGAACGCCGCTCCAGACCGCCTCGCCGGAGCACAGTACCGGAAGTTGAACATCGGTCTCTAGCATATCCATTGTAGCTCTTCTGTGGCCACCATTGCGACCAAAGCGACCCGGGCGACTTGCCCTATTGCTTGGATGATAGTGACCGTGATGGCCAGAACGCCTCGAACCACCACCGTCGTGTCGGCGCAGCGCGTCGCGACCATGATGATTTGATGATCCATTGCCGCCACTGCCCTCATCACGGCGATCACGTGAGCCCCCCGCCCCGTCCGAAGGAGGGTGGCCCGGCGGAATCCCACCATTTGTCAACGGAGGCGAAGGCGCTTGCACTTCCAGAATCCTGACTGTAACATTGTAGAACAGCGAGAGATGCGGCGCTCCCGGCTCCGGCAACAGCACTAGTTTCTTTGTTGGGATCAAGTTGGGGTGAAGGCAAGAGACGAGGACTTTGAAATCAGCAACATTTGCCTTGGATTCAGTCTCCGGTGCCATAGTGAGGATATTGCAAGAAGAGCCCAGCACTGTCTGCGCGGTGGAGAGCAGCCACAAGTGCGCCGGAATGCCGGTGATGATGACTCGTGCTCGGTATTGCAGCGGGAGAGAGTCGGCCTGGCCCAAACGGCTCCATCGCTTTACTGTAAGGTAGAAACTCGCCGCCGGCAAGCATGGCGATCGGAGCACTCTCAAGAGGTCAGCTGGCTCTTCGAACATGATCAACCAATCTTCCGGTTGATAGACATGGATTGCGACCTTCGTTGGTGGGACATTGAAAAAACGCCATAGATGATCCTTGATATCATTCACTGAGACTTCCCTCCGGCAGCCTCCGACCACGGCCAGGAGCGCGCGTGAGAGCGCCAGCTCACTGGCATCAATCTCCGGCGTCCTTGCAATGACGCACAATTCCTTCTTGACGCGACCAGATAGTGGGTGCCAAAGCGAAGCACTTGAATCGCCTCCTATCAGGTCCAGCGGCGAGGGCGGCGACGGTGACGGTCGCGGAGGGAGAGGAGGTGGTGACCCCGGCAGAGAAGGAGCCGGTCGTGCCGGCTTTGTATCCCCAACCTGGTGTGACTGCTCATGGTGAGGCGGAAGATGCAACCTTTGTGTTGACGAGGGGCCTGGCATAGGCCAATTAGCTTCGTCGACCGCCGGAGGAGGGGGTGGAGGTGGTGGGGAGGAACGCGCCTGGCGGCGCTGTAGCAGGATGTCGCGCGCGTCGAAGCCCTGGCCAGGATGTCGCGCCGACGAGCTTGCCACGCGACCTCGGGCACCACGCGGCTGCTGGTGAGATGAGTTGGGACGCGACCTGACGAATCTGCCCTGCGCGCGCTCGCCGGCGCGAGGTGAGCGCGGCCGCTTGCAGCTCGCTGCGTTGTGGCCGACCACTTTGCAGTTGAAGCAGCGGCACATCGAGCGGCACTCGGCCTTCACATGGCCCGGGTCCAGACAGTTGAAGCAACAGCCTACCAGATCTGCCGGAACTGGTCGATGCTGCTGCGAGGGGGAGGACGGCGGCGAGGTGGATTTGCGACCGGGAGACTTCTTCTTGTGGCGAACGACCTGCCAACCTTCCTCTGCGCCGACCATGGCACCGGACGGTGGCCCGATGGCTGGCTCTCCTTCTTTGCGCCACGGCGTCGTGTGCGCCCTTCGTGGCGGGGAGCGGCGCGCGTCGGCCATGAAGCCATGCGACCGGGCCGCGGCCGGAGGAGGCGACCGAGAGCGATGCGACCGAGAGATGGGAGGAGGTGAAGCCGCCGCCTTTCCCTTTCCTTTGTTCTTGACGGGGAGCACGCCAAGGTACTGCATGCGCCGCGCGAAGCTTCCTTCAGAGGAGTCGGAGCCCGCCGCAGAGCTGTCCTCCCAGGTCTCGTCGGCGGCAGGGATGGCCGGCCCGAGATCCCCCTGCGCCACGACCGAGGCCCAGCTCGACGCACCCGAGGTGCTCACGGGACCGGTGGAGGAAGGAGCGACCAGAGGAGGCTTGGCGGAGCGGGGGCGGGAGGGAGAATCTGGCGCCATGGCGCGGACGCTGCGGAGGGCGCCGGCGACAGCTGCGCGGCTTGGGGGCGGCGGAGGAGGCCCGGGCGGCGGCGGCAAGGAGGCCGTACGTTTCTTGCAAGCTTTCTTAGAGCTCGCGGCCGCTCCCTCTCAGATGCTTATTTTTGAAATGTCTAAAAGAGTTCGCACCCAAGTGCCTCATGCACCACCTGGATTGTATGTCAGGCCAACGAGCTGGAACACCACGCTCAACGGAACCATGTTGCATATCCATTATCGCCTTCAGCAAACCTGGATGTCGATCGTGTATGACACAAACATTAGGTCTTCTTTGAACCACTGCCAGCTTCACACGCTCCAAAAACCAATACCAGCTATCTGTGTTCTCACTCTCCACAAAGGCAAATGCCAATGGTACAACTTGATTGTTCCCATCGACTCCAATGGCAGTCAAAATCTGCCCTTTATACTTTCCTGTGGGTAAGGTACCGTCTATGCAGAGAATTGGCCTGCAATGACGAAATGCCATGATGTATTGACCCAATGCAAAGAATGCACGGTGAAGGATCAATTTCCCAGGCTCTTTTTGATTTGGCAAATCTATGATATCGTAATACGTACCAACATTCCTCTGCCTGATGGTTTCTAACAACTGTGGCAGGTTCTTATAAGAAGCTTCATATGAACCAAATCTCTTCTCTATCACGTTCTGCTTCGCTTTCCAAGCCTTTGAGTAGCTTATGGTGTACTTAAAATTCTCCTCTATAGTGTTGATTATAGATTTTGGCTCATACCTTAAGTTATCCATAATTCTAGGATACATCTAATCAGCAATGAATTTGGAGGTCAGAGCTGAATTGCAGTTTTCCAATTCTTCCAACTGACATGTATGATCCTTCACTATAGAGCATTTCCAGAACAGACTCCACTTTTGCTCGTAAGCATGCACCCTGAACGGACATTGTGTGAACACACACTTAACGTCATACAGTTTTCTGCTTGATTTGACAATCACAAAGGACCTCTTCACCGATAGAGACCAGTACTTCACAGCAGTCGTCACATCATCTTTGTCTTTGTACAGAGCTCCCTCTGTCACCTCATTCTCGTGGTACTCCCATGGGACAGAGTACCCTTCATTGATAGCCAAATTTGCAAAATTTTGATTGTTCCACTCAGCTGGGATAGGAATCTCATTCTCGTCGTCTGAAGAGTCAACTTCAGGAAGATTCTCATACTCCTGGTCCTCCCTCCTCATTTCCTCAACTATGTATTCTATCCGTTCTCCTTCGTCTGCTTCACCGGTCGGTTCCACAGATGACGGATTTTGCTCACCCGTCTCAATTTGTGTCTCGCCTTCCTCTTCATCCACCATGTCTGCACCACCAACCTCATCGACAGCATCTACCACAACCACCTCCTTCAGATATGCCTGAGCAAGGAGGACAAGAGTCCACCCACGTTCTACAGCCTTGTCCACATATTTCCTCCATGTCGATGTTGCATTCAAAGGCACTAACTCCCAGTAAAATCCCTCCCATGCATGACTGACCATACCCATCAGGTTCAGTCCGTGTTGGTCTGTGTCAAGCTGAAACAGCCGCATCAACCAATTGTGCACATCAGTAATTGTCCTCTCATTTGGCCTTGTGATTCCTCTATAAACTGATAAAAACCCAGACAGATCAACCCCCTCTACCCCATGAACAATATCCCCTTCTCCATAAAAAATTTGAAACATTATCTTATCTGACATACCTGTCAACCACCGAGATTCAAATTAACTATATTAAGATCTATTATACATCTAGATCTATTAACTACTAGATCTTTAACTCAAATTACATACTGCCTTATAATACATCCAGATCTATTAACTACTATTTTTCTAGTAACTACTATTTTTTATTATATCTAAACTATTTATTTAAATACAACACAATTTACAGCTATATAAAAATGCCGCTTCTATTATATCTAAATATTTATTTCCATAATCTATAGCTACAACAGTCGTAAAATATGAATACAACTATATTATGCTAAACTATTTATTTAAATACTAGTAAATCTAGATCTACCGTACAGGATATTGCTTCTACTGAAAATACACTATTTCTACATCTAAAGCTACATTTGTAACTACTCTTTTCTATACGAATTGAAAAACTTACCGAAGTTGCGACTCGTCGGGCAGCACGCTCTCCTCCCCTCTCTTCTCCTCCCTTCTCTTCTCCTCCCCTCTCCCTCTCTCTTTTGTTTTTTTTTCGAATTTATGTGCAATTTAGGCCAAAATTCGGCTATTTATAGGCCTCGGAGCCAGTCGCCCTACCGTTGGGCGATTGGGCCCCACCTCCGCGCCTTGTCGCCCGTTCAACGGGACATTTGAGACCCTGTCGCCCGCGCGTGGGGCGACTGGGCCCCACCAGACCGCGCCCCGGCCTTGTCGCCCTTTCAACAGGAAATTTGAACCCTTGTCGCCCCAGGGCCCCACCACACCGCGCCCCGGCCTTGTCGCCCTTTCAACGGGAAATTTGAACCCTTGTCGCCTACGCGTGGGGCGACTGGGCCCCACCACACCGCGCCCCGGCCTTGTCGCCCTTTCAACGGGAAATTTGAACCCTTGTCGCCCGCGCGTGGGGCGACTGGCCGGAATCGCCCATCCTTCGGGCGATTGGGCGATTAGTTTTGCAATTTTCGAAAACGTTCGGTTATTAATAAAAATATAATAAAAAAATCGATTAAAAATAAAAAAATTCTCCAAATAACGGCCCATCAAATAACTTTTGGTGAGAAGCCCAGCCTAAGGCTAGCCAACCGGCCCTGTAAGTTGGCATTAAGCCTTACAATCCCTGGGCCACTTATGAGACCACATCCTAAGCATACAAGTAAAGCCCACCATGCTCCAAATTTGGCATAACCAACATCCAACAAATGCCGTACTAAATTCAACGATAAATAAACTGATTTCCGCTATGACATGTGTTATTTTTCCAACCTACCTAGCGATTCAGGGAACAGAAATGTCATCGATGTACGTAAGCACCGACAAAGCTTGATCACCCTCGTGTGCCTGCACAATTCTAGCGAACCTCAGTTGTCGGGTCTTGCGTGGCTCTTGGTGAAGTTCGTCCCGGTACTCATGAGAGAAAAACTGAGGACACCGAGCTTGTGTGTTGACAAGGACAATGACGGCGAAGCTTTTTTCTTGCGTCATCTAACCGCCTGGACTTCGCCCTTACGGTTCTGAGATTTTGGTAGCCCAGCGCCACACTTTCAAACTTAAGCACAATGCAAAATTGATGTCCTCTATCACCCATGACTTTGTCTCGTGTGAAAATGTGGGGGCATGTATAATCCTGACGCCTCTTAAGCCCGTGTTGTCCATTCACGGGCTTGCACACAGGACAGTGTTCTTATATGTTGGTCACGTTCATGAGAACCGTACCCATTCTTGTGTAATTTTTACAATTTGACCTTTTTTAAAAAAGTTTTTCACATATGGACTATTGAGAAAAAAATGTCCAGAAATGGACCCTTTTCTGAGCGCCGTGTGATTTGGCGCTCAGGTTGAACTGATGGGCGCCGTTATAATTGGCGCTCACCTTAGCCACGTCAGCAGGCGGGTACTCGCTCATTTTGCTGTCATGGCAGGGGATGGGCGCCAAATCATTTGACGCCCACCCCCGGGCACACAAAATTTATTTCTTTCTTCCCCTCTTCTTTCTTTCTTCATTCCAGTCGCTCCACAGCAACTGCAGTCCGCAGCCCATGTCTACCTTACATGTCGGCCTAGTTGGAGTACTCATTTCATTTCATTCTATTTTATTAGTCTTTCATATTTTTTCCCGTTCTCTGTAACATTTTTTTAGCTTTCATATTTATTTTTTTCCTTATCTTTAACATTTTTTAAGTAGCATATAATGGATAAGGACATGTTTGGGTGTAGTTTTTTAAAACCAAAGTATCAAAAAAATGGTTTTAGCATAGTTTAGAAAAAAGAGATCATGAGTGGTGTTTTTAAAACTCCAAAATGGTTGCATTTTTAGCAATACTATGGTTTTTTAAAACTATAAAAAAATTTACATCCAAACACCTTAATGCCTCTTAAAACTAAATTATTTTGCAAAACCGTACTATTCTTACAAAACTCTAAAAATATTTTGTATCCAAACATGGCCTAAGCTGAAATATGAAAGGAATCATCGGCTCGTCCATCCGATGTTTTTTATTGAGCTATTTGGTCGCTTTGTACCTTTTTTTTTTTGTAAAAGCAAACATCTTGCGAGTATATCAAATTAAATTCAAATTTGCAAGCGTGTGGATTCATAAATTGTATTTGCGTGAAAAGTAGAAAAGTGGCTCCGATAAGTTGTAAGCCCATTCCTCGAAACTCATTAAAAATAATTGGATTAAAGCATGCATGAATTGTTTGTAGATATCCTTCGTGCTGTTAACCAGATTTGGAGCTTAAAATCAAACGAGCCTCATATTTCAAGGTTGCACCAGACGACATGTTTAAGGAAATTTCTCACCAATAAAATGTAAAGTTAACACGACGATTCACAAGAGCGGCTCATGGTTCAAGGGTGACCTATCACAAGATAACCAAGATAAGCATGTGAAACGTGTTACTTGAAGGAAATATGAGGGCTTTATCATCGTAATGCAAAATTTTATTTCAACTAATGTATAAAAGCATTTGCTAACCGGATGGCCAGATGATGAGGCCGTTGAACATCCGCAAAGTTGGCTAATCTTGGACCGGCTAATGTTGCATTGCCTACTTATTAGCTATACGTCCATTAGCCAGTAAAGAATAATTCATTTTTAAAACATGATGCGATTGATAACTAAGCTCGTGCAACTAGGATACCTTAATGGCAGAGTTGACGTACTCGTTAAACTCACAAAACTCCTTAATCGTAGTTACTAGCACATCACTCTTTCACCGTAACCTATCCGTCAAACCATGTTCTCTCAAATTTTTTCAGTTTTAGTACCTCCTCCCGAAGCTGCTCCACTCGTGTGGACTCAAAATTCAGTCGGTGTCTCCTCAGAGGGCCTGCCTCATCTCTTTCGGTCACCTCAGAATTCTTGGTGGATGAGCTGCTGAAGTCCAATTATGTTATTAGGCAACTATAGAACTGAAAAATAGATTGCAAAGTAGAAAAGCTTCAGTCAGAATCACCCAGGTAGACCTGCCTGCGACCATTATGCACACAAACTTTTGAAAGTTTGAAAGGATGTTCGGTGTAGTTAGGTTGTAGAGGGCATCACAAACCGTACTCTGTCTATCTCAGAATGTACAGAGTTTAAATTTTGTCTCAAAATCATGGAGGTGGAGGAAGATAACTTGGAGAAGCAATTCGTCTAAAAAATCTCGTCTCAAACCATCCAGAATCGATCAATTTGGTGGAGAAGATTGGATGGGAGGGAGAAGGGGGCGCCGGCTGTTCTGTTCGTGTGTGCGACTGGAATGAAGGGAGAAGAGAGGAGGAAAGAAGGAAAGACCGACCTTTTGTGTGCCCGGGGTGGGCGCCAAACCCCTTGCCATGTCAGCAAAATGAGCGAGTACCCGCCTGCTGACGTGGCTAGGGTGAGCGCCAATTATAACAGCGCCCATCAGTTCAACCTGAGCGCCAAATCACACGGCGCTCAGAAAAAGGTCTATTTCTGGACATGTTTTTCTCAAAGGTTCATATGTGAAAAACTTTTTTAAAAAGGGTTAAATTGTAAAAATTACACCCCATTCTTGGTCTCGTTTCCTGGGGGAAACAGCTCTTCAGTTTTTATTCGCCAGCAAAAATCATATGGGAGGCCGGCTCAGGAGGCGAACGTGCGTACTGTTGCAAATGGAGTGAAGTTGAGGATTTTTTTTTTTGAGACTCATGAAACTGAGGGCGCGTTCGGCGTTTTAGAGGCTAAAATTTAGAGGGGTCTAAACAAAAAGAATCTTGTGTTAAATAAATTTTAATTACAAAACTAACTGCAGAACCCCCCTCTAAATCGCGAGACGAATTTAACGAGGGTAGTTAAGCCGTGATTAGACGATATTTACTGTAGCATTACTGTAGCAAACATAGATTAATTAGGCTCCTTAGATTCGTCTCGTAAAGATGTACCCATCTATAAAAAAGTTTTGTCATTAGACTTTATTTAATACTCCTAAATAATAAGATTCTCTTTAGAGGTAAATTTTAGAGGCTCTAAAACAAGGCACCGAACGCGCCCTGAGGTTGCTACTGCCTGTCGGCCTTAGTTGGGCCAAAAGTGAGCAGCTAGGCCCAAGCTCTGCAAGTAGTAGGATTTTATTATCATGCAGTGTATCTCATTTTCTCCTAAAAAAATGCAGTGCATATCATTTTTGCATTACCTTTGCACTCAGTATACAAACATCTTGGCTTCATGCTTTTTATATTTTGGTCAAATGACAGAAGCATAATCACGCTTAAAATCATAGAAATAAAAAAGACGAAAATCCTGCATGGAAACATGTACTTCATCCACAAGCTAGAAAAGTAACAACTTTGTTGTTGTGGATGGAGTCTGAGCTGGCACGGTTCCTAGTGAAAGACGGATAGATTTCAGAGAGCAAGGGAATGGACGAAATTGTGCAGGATGCTTGGATGTACAAGTTACTGAGCCCGGGATGATGGTGACTTTGGCCACATTTTGCCAGGCCACGCGTGCCGCGATGCAGTCATGCCAGTGGCCTGAACGACGCCCTCTAGGCGCATCTAGCTAGGCTGCTCGGTGGCTGGGCGTTGCTCTGGGCTTACTCCCGCGCCAGCACGGCGTAGTGCTCGGTGTCGCGTGCTGCAGGAAGAACGCCGTCGAGGCATGCGTATAGCCGAACGGGCGGCGCACGCCCTTCTTGGAGTCGCCATGGTAGGCGTTCCAGAGGTAGACGAGGACGCCCAGGTGCTGGCAGTGCTTGATGTCGGCTGGGATCAGAATCGCCCGTTGCGTCGCCGGGTAGTGAGGACTGAAGGTACCGTTGCTTGAAAGAATACATCTTTGTCACATGTATGGATCAAGGGTATTCAGATCTTGAGGTTAACAGTAAGGTATTTAGTGACAGCACCAGCAATGCACCACGTTGTTGGAGATGTCATCGCAAGGACGATGGTCAGGTTTCCTTGATTGGCACGAACCAAACTCCCTGTAACATGATGGGAAGGTTAAGCACGTCACTCTCGTCCCGGCCGACGATTTATGCGCCATAAGTCAGCATTATGATGGCCGGATGGAGTGGGAAAGCTACGATGCTCTCAGACGATCCCCGTGCCACGTCAAACTTAATAAATCAAAACAAAGTAAAACTCATTTAAACTTAATAAAACAGAATATAGGCGTAAAAAGAATACTCAAAGTTAATAGTATTGTAAAGCATACCATGAATGGATATTGGGGTATGTATGGTCCCGATGACTCCTAAGCCTATATTTGTTGATGCTAGCTTGCTTGCATGCATGGCTGCGGCTCTTCTAAATGGATCATGGGTCCATACTGTAGTCTCTCGCTGGTCACTGCTGCTATATAAACCTCACAGCAGGTCACATATATATAAGACTTGTTGATGTCTTCTGAGGGTAATGGTAGTCATGTTCTGTCCTCCGGTGCAAAAGTTGAAATGCCTTAAATTTTTGTTGAAACCAACCCGACGACCTTCTCTAGTACTTCTAATTATTTAGCTATAGTCAATCTGTCGATCATCTTAGATGTTCATAAGTACTAGTATTTGTTACTTACAATCCGAGTAATGTTGATCAAACATAACAGGACTTTGGGGTACTGTGCACTAGACAAAGAGGAGGATTCAGAGAGAAAATAAAGGACTTCGAAAGAGGATTCAGAGAGAATATAAAGGACTTCGATGTAATATCAGTCATGCAGAGCCTGAGATGAGGCTCATTTCAGAGTGACTCAAAAGTGATGGTCTTACTTCACTAAAAACCAAGATTCTTGTTCTTTCTTTCGAAGAAACTGGAAAGACATGGAATCATACATATTCCCACTCGCCTTCATTGATCAGCACATATATACTTGGCATATTATTGGACACCGTTGATGATTCATATTTCTCTGTAGAGAAAAGTTTTCTGAACAATCAAGCAACATATAGCTCTGATCTTTCCCAGTAAACCAAATATGAAGATAGCAATTAAATCGAAGTAATAATTCCATGTCTTGGCTGCAACTTTACTTAGCGACCATGTCTTTCCACCAGATGGGCCGTCTCCAGCCGTGCACCACCTAGCTGCCTCCGGCATGGCAATGGGTACTCTTTCCCTTCTTTCTCCTGTATTTCTTTCCGTCTGCAGCCTCGCCTTTCTTGGATTTGGTGTTATCCACACGGGGTTTGGCCAATTGGACACAGTCTGAGGGCATACAATCTTTTCTCTACTGTTATTACCTAAATCGAGAGCTGCAATATCACGCTCCATATCCTTTTCCAAAATGATGTACGTGTTCATATCAGTGATGTAGATATGATTTGCCTTCAGCTGGGGATGTTCTTGAGCAGACAGACAGACTGATTGATTTTGACCAAGAAACAGGACATTCTCACCCAAGCTACTTATTTCCACTGGCTCTTTTGCTGCCAAGTTGACCCTGTCCACTTTGTTTAGAGTAGAATAGCGTGCATAAGGCTCAGAGTCGTCCCTCTCAGGTTCCGAATAATCTTCATCGTCGTCTTCATCTTGCGTGTTTGGAATGGGGTTAAGATGTTTCGCGTGTCAAACAACTTGAGAACCTTTACGGTGCACCATACCACCATGAGTCACAAGGTAGTATAAGTCAAATCAAACCGTCCATTGTGATGGGTATTAGAGTAATTATCAGCCTAATTAACAATATTACGCGTGTTGCCACCGCGGGGTAAAATGGTCACAGTGAATCGGTATGCAAACCAAGAAACTGAAACATTGTTAGTCACCGCCGGAGGCCGCCGCCAGCACCTCGCTGCCGCCAACTACCAGACAACCTCGACTGGCGTCTCCCTATGGATCCCCGTTTGCTTGCCCTCGCGGACGCGGATGGAGGACGCCCGAGCGCCCATTCGCTCGCCGACACCGGAGGACTCAAGGGAGCCTCCAACGCCCAGATGACGAGGTCACTGGACGCATCGGCCGGATCTCCTCCTATCGCCGTGGAAGACGCACGGCCACCCCTAAGGCCTCGACCCGGCAGAACCTTGAAGCACGAGTGTCAGCGAACTGTGCCTAGTTGTCTCCATTTGTGCAGGTTAATCACTCACGGCTCATCATTAGAACATCTCCTAGATTTGATTCTGCATGCATTTTTTGGGACGATCCAAAGGGATTGTTCATGTTTATATGGTGCACGTCAGTTAGTCGACAAAATGTGTGGCCTTTGTTAGCCTACTGTTCGTCCATACTAAGAATTTATTAGAATTCACGGAAAGGATGTCCTGCTAGGCGCAATTCAGTTCAGAGAAAGGGGCAGCATGTTGTATGTTAAGAACTTTGTGAACATGCACGATGATCCAACGGCGGCACGCTCTGCTAGGGTTCGAGAAATTATGAAAGGAGAGAGATGAACATGAACGAATGGAATCGGGAATTATTGACGAGATGTAATAGTCCTTTTCAATTAGATCTAGGAAATTACTAAGTACCATTACTTTTTTTTGCCAACAATACCCACATACTCTTTATACCACTTTCAAATACCATCATACTACTAAAAAGGATTTAAAGTAGTATGAAGTGCATCTAACGGTTGGATTAAGAAAAATGGACGGCCCACATTGATTTAGGTGCACCGTAAAGGTTCTCAACAACTTCGCCCTTCCGAACAGACTCGTCCTCCCACCATAATTGCAGCAAGTCACCAGATGGAGCTTGAACAATTTGCATAACCTCACGCATGTAAGTCTTCATTTCCTCCAAAACAACCGTTTGATTGACTGCGCAGCCACTGAAATCAAATGCATGGATCGCTCCCTTTCTCGTCAATGCATACATAAGTTCGTCCTTAAAGACACAATCTGTGAAGCACTCATGTGGTGGCAACGGCGTCCAGGAATCATCCCCGGCTCTCGCAAACGAAAGCTGCCCCCATGTGTTGTGGGTGAGAACAATAATGTAGCTCCCTGTGGATGAATCAGACGACAGAAACGCCTTGTAGAAGAAGTATTCTCTCAGCTCGTTAAGGTCAAAATGGTCAGGTGGGTCAACCTCGTCATTACCAGCAGCCCACGACTCGCACCTTTTAAGAGCGCCATTGCCATCATAGATGGGTATCACTTGCTTAATGGTGGTGATGGAGGGCAGTTCGATCTGGTCGCCGGTGATGGCGCCATCATCATAGATGGGTATCACTTGCTTAACTTGTGTTGCCTTCTTCACCACATCATCTTGGTGTAAGTTAATGAATGCCAATACGTACACATGCAGAGGTTGTAGGTTTACAAGGCAGAGACAAGGGAGTTCTTCGTGATCGCCGGAATTGGCGGCCGGTTTGATGGGTTGTATCCCTAAAATGCTGGCGCAGAACATGATTAGTCAGTGCTCGCAGGAGGTGGACGACCTCGTACCACCGTTCAACCCCAACATGAGAGCGATGCTCGACAGCCTCAACGGCAACCTTCGCGCCGCCTGGTTAGCCAATGTGGTCTTATCCCCGTAATTCCAATGATCTTTGACTTCCCTTGCCTGTGCATAGCTGTCGGATCGCTGGCGTGGTGTTGCGCGCTGGCTATACAACTTCGTCTCTGTCCGTGCCAATGAACAGTCACAGCAGCCATCAGAGCCATCAACTCAACTGGTCATAGTGATCGACAAAAATTTCTTGACCCGTGACTGGATGGCATTGAAGCAGCAGGTCACGACGTATCACAATTTGGGATCCTGATTCCTTCCAATCCAACACGAGGGAGGTTTCGGCCGGAATCATCTTGAAGCTTACTTTCATCCTCCTCCCTATGCAAAGCGAAATGTACAACACTAAGTTTCTCGGTTGGCTCGTGCTGAAATATATTGTCGACTGAGGCTAGGATTTTGAAGCAGACTGGATGAAAATTTATATGCCATGTCCAATTTATCAGTGAAAGCTGGTCCCACTACGGTGCCATTTTTTCATCTGCATTGTTTTGATTAAATTAACGTTCACCTAAAAGTATCTGCTTTCCTATAGGCAAAACAGGGGTCATCAAGCACGTGACCGATCGACCCATCCCGCTACCCGTGCCCTTAGCATCACCAAACCTAGCAACCAACGTTATTGCCAGCTGCCTCATTACACAGGAGCACCGCATAGGCCATGACTTCGGTCTATCAATAAAACAAGCGTTTGTACACAAATACAAACGTCAACTGTGCGGCCCACAAGCATTCACTCGTCCCCATCAAACCCTATCCTTCATTGCCTTTGTACCTTCTCTTCCACCTCCCACCAGAACACGCGACCATGGCAAACGATGCGGGCGAGCGAGGATACACACTGAGGGAGAAGCCACACAAGGTCAGAGCCAGGCGGCAGCACAAGGGCAGGTGGTTGTGCTTGTGCAACAAGCGTAACGAATCAGACGAGGAAGACACAAGGTCCGGCGATAGGAGGTGTGCGAGAATGAGATAGAGAATCTAGTTGAGGCAGCCGATATGATTGATCTTATTAGTACATAGGTATGAATGAAGATCTCTGTTCTCCACACATGAACTTGTGCACGGGCACATGGTGCTTCTGTGTCTACGCCTTACCAGACATGAAGTACTACTTGGCCAACACGACTACACGAGAGCGTCTCACTCCTCACGTATATTCTGCACAAGGCTTATTCCCGAGGTTGTCCGCAGTAAGGCTGCATGAAGTAAGCTGTGACGCTGACGTCTCCTGGAGCCAAACATCATGCATTTTTGGCAAAATAGTGCCTAGTTCTTCCAGAACAAGTTGGACAACTAATGCTGAACTTGGACGGAAGAACTAATCCTGATTTCACAGCTCATCTCGTATTCACTTTTGCGCCATAGATCCAGATGCCTCGCAATCCTAACATAGTAACATGCTTAAAATAAATTTTCCTGGCAGATTAAGAAAAATCCTATTCGGAATGTAATATACTATGCCCGCTAATGTTCGAACAGTTTGCAGAACAAGCTTATGCTATTTATAGACCCGACAAGCATGGACTAAACATGCAATATTTCGCATTCTACACCTTACACATTTATTTAAGTTTTTTTTCAGAACATTTACTATTTTTTTTCTTATGTTGAGAGATGAGACAAGCCACTGGCTATTTATACATGTGTGTCTGTGTAGCAGTGACAGATCAACCGGCATCACATACTTTTTTCACAAAAAAAAGGAAAAAAAAGGAAGAGAAACAGGCATCAGATACTTGTGTGTAGCAGTGTGTCTGTGTGCGGCGACCACACACAATAAGTTAGCCTTGATTGCTTGATTTGGGTGTATAGGTCTAGTAGTAGAACTGCATGTCAAATAACTTGTTTTCCTCCATTTAGTAAACAGATCTTGCTCTAGTAGCCATGAATATAGTCGGGAGTGCGAGGCATCAGGGTATTTTGCATTACTGCCACTCACAATGTCCCTGCTGGAAACCTATATTTATCCACTGCAGAAGCAGACCTAAACGCTGTGATGTCGCTGTGCATGGAAGGACGGGGCGATCAGCTCGGCATACGACCAAATGGTCTGGTCGCCGGCGACGGTAGAGGTCAGGCAATGGCTAAGGAATTAATGTGGCAGTTGACGGCGATGGATCTCAGATTTTCTGGTCCGCGCGGCGTAATTTGCTCGACGCATGTACATTGTAGGGCAGATTTATCGACCTCAATGGCACGTCATGCTTAAAGTGGAACAAGTTGTCATTAGAAAACTGAAACAAATATGTCGGTAGTTGTGTGATCCTGTTTTTGTTTTTATTTTTTTATTTTTTATTTTATCTCCGGTCAGTTCTACCTCTGTTTTTTTTCTGTTTTTCTTTCAAGCCTGGCCAGCGGTTTGGCCGCCTGTGTGTATCAGCCTGTTCTAAGCGTCATTGCAGCATTTGCTGCTGGATGCAAACCTTGTATTCTCTTTTTCTTTCCTTGTTAATGAAAAGGCAAAGAACCTGCCAAGTTTCCGTCAAAAAAAGAAAATTTAAACATAAGGTTTCATATCAGAATACAAGCGTAAAATACTCAAGAGTTAATACCATGAAGGTGTATTGGGGTATGTATGGTCCCGATGGCTCCTAAGCCTATATATGTTGGTGCTTTCCTTGGTTGCACGCACGGAATTGCTCTTAATATGGATCATAGGTCGATGCTAGCTAGCCTCACTGGCCACTAGCTACTGCTATATATAAACCTCACAGCAGGTCAATGATTTTCTAGCACTCCACGCATATATATACATGGCTCGTTGATCTCTTCCTGGCACAGTAGCAGTCACGTCCTCTCATTAGTTGAACCCTGCTTGACCTACTAGTACCTTTCATTGTTTATTATAATTGATCTGTCGGAGATGTTCATAAGCATTACTTTTTACTTACGGTCCAAATAATGTTTTTCATGGAACATAATGGGTACTGTGCATAAGAGAAGGATTCAGAGAGAATATAAAAGAGAGTTGGATGTAGTATCCGTTATGGAGAGCCTAAAGAAGACGGCACATTTTTGAGTGGATCAAAACTGATGGTGTTCCTCAATCAATGGCTGCAAAATTAATTAATGGTCAGATTATTGTTTTTTGAGAGAGAGCACATCTATCTATCTATTATATATATAATTGAAGAGAAAAAGGAGTCACCACGTCGCTCTAAAATGTTAAAAATTCACACGTTAATCATAGAAAATAAAAAAGCGAAAATTACCCACCACTGCCATTACAAAAAAATGTTACCTAAACTACCCCTATGCATCTCTAATAGGGAAACGTATACTAATTTACCCCTACCCTCAATCTCACGTAAGACTCCTCTACCCCATGCGCAAAGAAGAACTTTTCTCTAGCTTGATCGATGAATGCGGCCAAAAAATAATGCAACATGTGCGGCATGAACCGCGGCAAGAAAAAAAAAGGAAAGAAAACAACTGCAAGGGCTTTGGAGCGGAGTGCCCATGTTGTTGACCCTATGTCATACCCCAATTTCTGGAGCATGTTGTGCATCATGTATCAGTCCCTGGATCAGTAGCTGATACGCACAAGAACACAGATATGGTAATCAAAAGAATACTTCGTATAGGTAATTAGATATAATACCTGAGATAACCCCTTTAGTGGCGGTTCGACAAGGATATTGAGCTATCCAAGTCCGTCCGTCCGACTAATGGTGAAGCAGACAATCAGCGGAAACTCGGCCCAAGTCCACAAGCAGACTTGAGGTGCAGGCACGAAAACCAAACCGTCGTCGTTTTCCTACGAAGGCTCCTCTGACTAAAAACCACAAATGCAAGCCAGTGAGTACACAAGGTACTCAGCAAGCCCTACGCTACACAAGGGTATAATATAGATGCATAATTGGTCTTTAGCAAGGAGAGGGCTGTAAGGTTCCTTTGCAGAAATCCGTTTTTATGCAGGGTTCACTAAAGCAGCCAAGGATTTAGAGATAAAAACAGGAGATTTTATTGTCAATATTTTAGTTGGGTGGCCCTGGGGGAGTATATACCTTCCCGCCAGTTCCCAAATTTTAATTGGGCCTTCTGATCACAAGGATCGTACCGACCCGGCATCCATGCCACACTTCCAAAACACGGGTTGACTACAACCCACTCACACGCCAAGGATAGAAAGAGGTGGCTAATCTCCTATGCGCAGCCATAATGTGCCATATGCCGTGGCAGCGTCCATCCGGATGAATTTATTAACCTCTGCAGAGGGTGTACACTTTCACCACGGGCTATGCACTCTTGATCGGAGAGTGACATAACGCTTAGTCCATCTTCTAAGCATCCCCACACTTTCCATCGCGGGAAGCGCCCAGTGGCATCCAGATGACAGGTAACTGCTCCCCCGAGTATGCTACGGTTTACTTTACTCCCCCGAGCATAACAACGGGTAACTCGCTCCCCTGTGCCGAGCCATTTCCTGGTCTCCCCGTTATCTACTCCTCCTGATGGATTATGTGGAGGACACCAAGAAGGGAGGATAAGTCCAGCCGCATTCTGGTTCCGTGGTTGTACTGAATCATTAGGCCTTGGGTAAGAGAACCGGTCCTTATATGGCCGGGCAAGCACCAAATCCCACACTGGTGGGCTATCACACTATCCACTTCACCTCATCAGTGGCCTTGCCCGCAGTCCAGCCCATCCCATCACCAGCTCCATCCTAACACAGTTGAGCTACTCCCATCCCAAATATTTACTCACACCACCAAACTCATTTAACACATTTCGCAAAACAATTATGTGAGAGGTGTGGCAATGTCGAAACATTGCGAGGGGTCCTAAGCATTTCTATAAGCAAGGTATTCATACCATCATAGGAATGATGGGACTTTCCTAGGGTTATCAAGGAGAGGGGTGAACAAGGGTAGTCAAGGAATTCTGGTGTTAATGCCTATATAGTGGCATCTTAACCAGCAAGCAAACAAGTAGGTCATAGCTATACAAGCAGTAAAATAACAATCAATGCATGATACTAGATCAGGCCATATGGGTGCATTGCGAAAACAATAGGTTCAATCATGATCAAGGAGATGTAGAGCTTGCCTGACAAACGATTTTCCTAATCTTCGCGTTCTGGGTCTTCGAGCTCTCTTATTGATGTCGATGTCTTCAAGTCTTTTCTCGAAGCTTGTATCTTCTGGATCTTTCTTGGAGCTTGAGTTCTTCTAGAATCTTCCTCGGAGCTTGAGTTCTTCTAATTCTTTCTCGAGGCTTGAGTTCTTCTAGGTCTTCTTCGTTTCGCGCGCAAACTAGCGTATAAAGAGAAAGCGTATAAACAAACTACCGCAAAAGAAAATAAAGATCAGAGGGATAGATAAGATCCAATTAAACTCCAATTAAGAGCCAAGTAAACTTCTGTGAAGATCAGAGGCATGATGCATGCAGGATGCGGCATATTTAATGCAGGGCATATTATATGTCATAGGTGATATACCTGGCCTTGTAAGGGCCATATTCACCTAGACAAGTTATTAGTTTCTTATGTTCTCTAACAGATGAACATGAGCGTGTGGTTATGCATATGCTTTCATTTATTGATCACTTTAGGGTGAAGATGATGAGATGCATATGATTGATTGATGGTGATTGCGTGCATATCTAATATGCAAGCTTCTATATTATTTCTATAAATGAACATGCATGAGTGCATGAGATGGTGTGGGCGGCGTGTGTACGTGTCTCTTGTACATTTGCATGCTTCGAGACTTTACGTAGGCCGAAACCCACATAAAGGCTCATGCAACACTTGTACAAGGTGCAAGGTGTGCCATATTAATTACTTAGGTTAGTTATATTATTATCTTATGGTGATTAGCTATTGATTACTTGTTAATTAATTATTAAGATTAAGCTACTAGTTATTCGTCATGAGCTAAGCACAGGACGGTGGTACGTGCTCGTGATCATGCATGACATGAATGCGTGATTGCAGAGAAATCAACAAGTCAAAGATTAAGAACAAATTGGCAATTAGAATAACGATAAAATAATTATTCAAATAATACCCAATAAAAGATAACTTATAAAAGAAAATGATAAAGCGATAGGGCTTGATAAGGAATTGGTGATAGCATCGGAATAGGTGTTGGGGCAGGGTTAGGTTTAAGCTTGATTGGGCGAGGATTAATCAAGGCTAGGTTCGGAGTCGAATTCGGAATATAGAAGGTGGCGGCATTTAGAAGTAATACCATCTGAAAGGTTTATCGTTAGCGAGTAATCAAATGAATGTGCGGTATAGGAATGGAGCGGGATGCGTGTCATCATGAGGAAGGTACTAGACGACTAGCACCAAGAAATTGGTTAAGTCTTAGGTGAACATCAATCGTGACATGCGAGTTTGACATTGCACGACTGCCGATAAAAGGAATACAATAGGAGAGAGGGGATTTTAGGGCATTGATGACGTTTAGGTATGATGTGGGGTTTCAATAGTAGTACCATGATGTGCTACGTGTTTTTACGAATCCGTGAGCGCAAGAATCGCTCAAAACGGATTTATGGTTAGAAAGATATGGATATTTAAAGATTGGAGGAATTATTTGTAATTACAAGGGACTCTTTTGTAATTACAGAAAGGTTTTAAGGACTTGTTTGTAAGGTCAGAAAGTTCTAGGGACCAATATATAATTATGGAAAAGTTTGGGGGTCTAGGTGATAAATTTCAGGGACTAAAACATAATTACAGAAAAGTTTAGGGACTTTTCTGTAAAAAGATAGGGCTTAAACATAATTACAGAAAAGCTTGAGGGCTTATCTGTAAAATGTCCAGGGCTGGGAATTTCTCAGGATTTTCGTTTTATTTTTCTATTGGAAATCCCGTGGACCGGGTGCACAATGTCGTGGACCGGGTCCACGGCTCCGGTGTTCGTGAACCGATGCGGGGCGCGCGGCGGCGGATGGCCGGAGGGCTCGCCGCCAGCGCGTAGGATCGACGAGGAGCCGTGGAACCTCATCGCGGAGGACGAGAGGACGATAATGGAGCCGTTGGTGGCTCGTGTCGTCGACGGGAAGCAGTAGGGCGGCGGCGAGGGCTCGCCGGAGTTGGGAGAGGAGGCGGCGTTCGATGCGATCTCGCGTGCGAGCCGAGAGGGAGGGGGAGAAGTTGTGCGCGAGAGAGAGAGCGCTGCGGTGATGCTCACCTCGGGTGCGTCTTGGCCAGAGGGCAGCGGAGGAAGGCCGGAGCCGGAGGGGAAGACGGCGACGAGGAGCTCGTCGCGGATCTCCTCGCTCGGGCCTCGGCTGGGCAAATGAGAGGTCGGCCGGGGGAGAGCAAGCCTCGGGGAGGCTCGAGGGCGCGGAAAAGAGAAGGGGGCGTGCTTCCGCGGCGGCCGGAGACCTCGCTGATGAGCTCGTCGGAGCGGGAGAGAGAGAGAAGGGAGACGGGGACTCGCGGGCGCAGACAAGAGAGAGAGAGAGAGAAGGAGCGGGGCCCTTTATGGCCGCGCAATGGCGGTTCGCCACAGTAAGGCGGTGGCGGCCGGCAGAGCGGCGGCAGCGGCGGAAGCGGGTCGGCGGTAGGGGCCGGCGACGGCGGCGGAGCCGCGTGGAAGAAGAGGCCTGACGGCTCGGGCCCGCTTGTCAGCGGCACAGGGAGGAAGACGGGCTGGTGGGCGAGCTGGGCCAGGGAGCTGGGCCGGGTGGAGGGAAACGGCCCACTCGGGTTTTTCAGAAAAAGAAAAGAGGAAAGGGAGATGGGCTGGGCCGAGGGGGAAAAGAAAGAAAGATTCGGCCCGAAAGGAAAAGAAATAGGAAAAGGCTTATCTTTTTCTGGAATTTGAATTTGAATGAATTTCAAATTCAAACAAAAACAAAAGCTGATCAAACACTCAAAACAGATCAAATAAAACACAGAAATGCATATGGTGAAGTTTTGATGCAGATTTAAATTCAAAATTTTATAAAATCAATTTGGGATTAATCCTACTTTGATTTTATTTGTTGTAAATTCAAAAGCTTCAAATTTTTAATATATTTTTAAATGAAAGCAAACACTTAAGCACAACTTTTAAGTATTTAGAAAATTTTCAAATTCAAATCTAGGTTTGAATTACTTTAGTGAATTTTATTTTTCGAAAATCATTGGAAGGTAAGAGTTTGGACAAAAAGTTTAAATTTGGAGTGATTTTTATTCCTTTTTAGCTTTTCTTATTTATTTATTTCATTTTAAATTTATTTCTTTTTGGCTCCGAAAAGAGGGGTGTTACAGATCTACCCCACTTAAAAGAAATCTCGTCCTCGAGATTTGAAAAGTCTTCTGGGTGACGTTGACTTGTCTTGCGCTTTCTCGCTTGATGGTGGTAACCTTCAGAACTGGCGCTGTTTGCTTCTTGACGTTGAGAGTTTTGATAGCAGATTCTCTTTTATCTTCGTGTTTCTTCGGTGTTGTAGATCGACGTGGCGATGACTCTTTTATCAGGGCTGCTTGTGGGGTACTACCCCACTTAAAAGAATTTGAACTTGGGGTGTAAAAGGTCATGGTTGATTGCTTCTCTGCTAGGCTTATCCAAAGGATTTAGGCTCTTCTCATTATTACATAGATGATCTTCTCCAAAAGCCTTTATTTCCAATTATCATCGAGGGTGGGTTTACAAAGGACCTTGTCTGACACACCATGAGTCCCACCATCTTAACAACTCTTGACACAATTTATTTTATTGATACTTCATACAACCAAGCTGCTTATATTACAACTCTTACATAGAGCTTGTAATTCCCTAGTGACTAACTCGAGGTTGTCACTCATTGTCTTCTGTAGCAGCTCCGGGGTATTCTGCTACGAAGCGATCATGTGAGGTGTGCTCTTGCCCAAAAGACCGATTCCTCTTTCGCTTCCTAGAGGTCCGGGAGGTACCCTGTCCCTTACTAGACGCGGTGTTGTTTGCTCCAGTATTGGCAGGTATCAGTGGACCTTGTTTATAATAGGGGCAGCTTGCTATCATGTGTCCTGGTTCTTTGCAATGGTAGCATGCTCTGACTTTGTTTGATGGTCGAGGAACATAGGTATTTCCCCTTGGTTGGCCTACTGCGCTCTGATTGCCGTATGGCTGGACTGGTTGTTGTTGACTAGCTCCTGGGGTGTGATACTGCGTTGCCTTCTGATTTCTCAGATCTTGTTGCCGAGGGGATTTCTGTTCATATTTCCCTTTTGGCTCATATGGCAGGCTCTTGTGGCCTTCGTCTTTTTCTTGATCTACCAGTGCTCCTTCGAGTATGATGGCCTGATTCATTAATGTGTTGAAATCTGGATAGATGTGAGCGGCCAACAATATTCTTAGGGTATGGTTAAGACCCTTTCGGAAGCGGTTCTGCCTCTTCTGATCAGTGTTGACCTCGTCTGGGGCATATTGGGCTAACTTCATGAACTTTCGGATGTATTCGTTTACTGTCATAGATTCCTGCTTAAGGTTACAGAATTCATCGGCTTTTATGTCCATAACTCCTTCTGGGATGTGATATTCACGAAAGGCTTGTTGAAACTCATCCCATGTAATGCCATCTTGTTCTGTAACTGTCTCTTTGAAGTTATCCCACCATTCCCCAGCAGTTCCAATTAGTTGGTGAGTGGACAACATTACTCTCTCCTGGTCATTGGCTGCGACTAAGTCAAGTTTCTTGGTAATAGTTTTGAGCCAATCATCAGCGGCTAAGGGGTCATCATCGGTGCCGTCGTAGACAGGTGGCCTGAGCTTCATAAATTCTGTCATCCGAGAACTGTTTCCATGATTGCTCTGTTGTTCTCGAGAGATGACTTCTAGAAGTTGAGTCTGCCTGGCCATCACTTCTGCGATGTTGACTGGAGGGACCACATTACTATCTCCGGATTCATTTTCAATGGCCTCTTGAGCGACTTCTTCATTGCGGCGTTCTGCTTCGGTTTCCGGGTCATGGGCTGCTGTGGGCCTTCTTTCATTCTGTTGTTGTTGTTGTTGGGTGGCTGGTTGCCTTCTTTTGTTGGTGCCACCTCTTGCCTGGTTCTTGCGGCGGGTCTGAAATCTGACAGACTTCTTTGGCGGCATCCTGGTTGCAGCAGCAGGGGTTTAGGCATAGGTTAGGGAAGGTTTTGGCCTTAGGCTGTTATTAAGCTGTTATTCTTATTACTGAACTGTTGTTGGTGTCATTATGATGTTTAGTTTGATTATTGATTAAGGGCACACAATCACAGAAAACAAGAAGCCGAGTCAAACAAAAACCATCGAATCACACAAACAACGTGATTTATTTGTTTTGGTCCCATGTGTTAGCGCGTTATGAACGAGGTTTAGGGCTTGAGGGTAAGCTGGCTATCGATTTTGTTTATCGTCAGAACTCGACCAATAGTCCGTTGACCAAAAAGAAACGGGGTCATATGACTTGGTCGGCTAAGAAAAGTCATCGCTCGCTGTTCTGCACTGAGGTGCTTGTTGATTTGGTGTTGTAGAGCTAACCAAGCACACGGCTCAAGATCACTATCCTTCACAGTTGATCTTTCTGAACTTGCATCCTTCTCCCCACTTCATGGTGGGTTGATGCATTACTTCATTACAACTCCGTTGTTCTTATTTCTCGTTGACAGGGTTGCACTTCCAATACATCATAGATTATCAGGGTTACATCTCATAAGGATCATGTTAGTTCCTTGAGATGTTAACATCCTTCCAAGCCGTCCATTATGGAATCATAACTTGGAAATGACTGGCAGAAGCAACATATCAGCATTTCTGCCATACTCCTCTGGTTCAGAGGTTGAAATCTTCGACACTAGTTGTTGTCTTTCTTGTCTCCTTGTCCGGGGAGTTCAGGGCAGTCTGCTATGAAGTGCCCGGGCTTCCGGCATGCAAAGCATGTCCTACTTGCTCGGGGTACCTTTCGGTCAGCCTTGGGTGGCGGGTTTGCACTGCTTGATCCTTCATGCGCCTTGGTCAGATGGTAAGGGGCATGTCCTAATATCATGCGCCTAGGCCTCTTGGGCTCTTCAGGCATAAGTCGACCATATGCTGGATTAATGTCCCTTCTTTTCTTGCTGTGGCTCTGGCTATCATTTCTGAGCTGCAGGGCTTCTGCAACACCGGTCATTACCTCGCTGACTTTCTTCATTGCCTCTTCCAGGTCTTTTATCCTTTCAAACATACTTGTAATGACAGAAGATGACATCAGGTGGGTGTCATCTACGTCTGTCCAAGCTTCTTGCTCTTGAGGCTTCACGCCTTTTGCAGGGTTGATGACTCTTTCTCCGAGACTCTCTATCGACTCTTCCAAACTGCTCATCCTTTCACATATCTTCTCGAGGATGGGAGGTAGTGGCAGGTGCGTGTTGCTCATTTTACTCTCAACTTCTTGCTTCTTCTTATTGGTTCTGATCTTGTCTCTTGGTTCAGGAACCAGGTCGGGTGCGCGGTACACTTGGTACGATACGCCTTCCACTTCTATGGTCACGTAGTCGTGGTTGTCCATTGAGTTGAAGTCTTCTGCACAAGACATTTCTTGGTTGAAGCTCTTCTTCTCGAGATCAAGGAAGCAAAAGAAGTTTTTAATAGAGAAAGAGAAGGTTCTATGGAAATTTTTGCAAATAGTTTTGGAAATAATCTTTTTTAAACGCGTCTAATCCTAGGTTTTCGTCCTACAGTCAAGTATTGCTCTGATACCACTCTGTCATACCCCAATTTCTGGAGCATGTTGTGCATCATGTATCAGTCCCTGGATCAGTAGCTGATACGCACAAGAACACAGATATGGTAATCAAAAGAATACTTCGTATAGGTAATTAGATATAATACCTGAGATAACCCCTTTAGTGGCGGTTCGACAAGGATATTGAGCTATCCAAGTCCGTCCGTCCGACTAATGGTGAAGCAGACAATCAGCGGAAACTCGGCCCAAGTCCACAAGCAGACTTGAGGTGCAGGCACGAAAACCAAACCGTCGTCGTTTTCCTACGAAGGCTCCTCTGACTAAAAACCACAAATGCAAGCCAGTGAGTACACAAGGTACTCAGCAAGCCCTACGCTACACAAGGGTATAATATAGATGCATAATTGGTCTTTAGCAAGGAGAGGGCTGTAAGGTTCCTTTGCAGAAATCCGTTTTTATGCAGGGTTCACTAAAGCAGCCAAGGATTTAGAGATAAAAACAGGAGATTTTATTGTCAATATTTTAGTTGGGTGGCCCTGGGGGAGTATATACCTTCCCGCCAGTTCCCAAATTTTAATTGGGCCTTCTGATCACAAGGATCGTACCGACCCGGCATCCATGCCACACTTCCAAAACACGGGTTGACTACAACCCACTCACACGCCAAGGATAGAAAGAGGTGGCTAATCTCCTATGCGCAGCCATAATGTGCCATATGCCGTGGCAACGTCCATCCGGATGAATTTATTAACCTCTGCAGAGGGTGTACACTTTCACCACGGGCTATGCACTCTTGATCGGAGAGTGACATAACGCTTAGTCCATCTTCTAAGCATCCCCACACTTTCCATCGCGGGAAGCGCCCAGTGGCATCCAGACGACAGGTAACTGCTCCCCCGAGTATGCTACGGTTTACTTTACTCCCCCGAGCATAACAACGGGTAACTCGCTCCCCTGTGCCGAGCCATTTCCTGGTCTCCCCGTTATCTACTCCTCCTGATGGATTATGTGGAGGACACCAAGAAGGGAGGATAAGTCCAGCCGCATTCTGGTTCCGTGGTTGTACTGAATCATTAGGCCTTGGGTAAGAGAACCGGTCCTTATATGGCCGGGCAAGCACCAAATCCCACACTGGTGGGCTATCACACTATCCACTTCACCTCATCAGTGGCCTTGCCCGCAGTCCAGCCCATCCCATCACCAGCTCCATCCTAACACAGTTGAGCTACTCCCATCCCAAATATTTACTCACACCACCAAACTCATTTAACACATTTCGCAAAACAATTATGTGAGAGGTGTGGCAATGTCGAAACATTGCGAGGGGTCCTAAGCATTTCTATAAGCAAGGTATTCATACCATCATAGGAATGATGGGACTTTCCTAGGGTTATCAAGGAGAGGGGTGAACAAGGGTAGTCAAGGAATTCTGGTGTTAATGCCTATATAGTGGCATCTTAACCAGCAAGCAAACAAGTAGGTCATAGCGATACAAGCAGTAAAATAACAATCAATGCATGATACTAGATCAGGCCATATGGGTGCATTGCGAAAACAATAGGTTCAATCATGATCAAGGAGATGTAGAGCTTGCCTGACAAACGATTTTCCTAATCTTCGCGTTCTGGGTCTTCGAGCTCTCTTATTGATGTCGATGTCTTCAAGTCTTTTCTCGAAGCTTGTATCTTCTGGATCTTTCTTGGAGCTTGAGTTCTTCTAGAATCTTCCTCGGAGCTTGAGTTCTTCTAATTCTTTCTCGAGGCTTGAGTTCTTCTAGGTCTTCTTCGTTTCGCGCGCAAACTAGCGTATAAAGAGAAAGCGTATAAACAAACTACCGCAAAAGAAAATAAAGATCAGAGGGATAGATAAGATCCAATTAAACTCCAATTAAGAGCCAAGTAAACTTCTGTGAAGATCAGAGGCATGATGCATGCAGGATGCGGCATATTTAATGCAGGGCATATTATATGTCATAGGTGATATACCTGGCCTTGTAAGGGCCATATTCACCTAGACAAGTTATTAGTTTCTTATGTTCTCTAACAGATGAACATGAGCGTGTGGTTATGCATATGCTTTCATTTATTGATCACTTTAGGGTGAAGATGATGAGATGCATATGATTGATTGATGGTGATTGCGTGCATATCTAATATGCAAGCTTCTATATTATTTCTATAAATGAACATGCATGAGTGCATGAGATGGTGTGGGCGGCGTGTGTACGTGTCTCTTGTACATTTGCATGCTTCGAGACTTTACGTAGGCCGAAACCCACATAAAGGCTCATGCAACACTTGTACAAGGTGCAAGGTGTGCCATATTAATTACTTAGGTTAGTTATATTATTATCTTATGGTGATTAGCTATTGATTACTTGTTAATTAATTATTAAGATTAAGCTACTAGTTATTCGTCATGAGCTAAGCACAGGACGGTGGTACGTGCTCGTGATCATGCATGACATGAATGCGTGATTGCAGAGAAATCAACAAGTCAAAGATTAAGAACAAATTGGCAATTAGAATAACGATAAAATAATTATTCAAATAATACCCAATAAAAGATAACTTATAAAAGAAAATGATAAAGCGATAGGGCTTGATAAGGAATTGGTGATAGCATCGGAATAGGTGTTGGGGCAGGGTTAGGTTTAAGCTTGATTGGGCGAGGATTAATCAAGGCTAGGTTCGGAGTCGAATTCGGAATATAGAAGGTGGCGGCATTTAGAAGTAATACCATCTGAAAGGTTTATCGTTAGCGAGTAATCAAATGAATGTGCGGTATAGGAATGGAGCGGGATGCGTGTCATCATGAGGAAGGTACTAGACGACTAGCACCAAGAAATTGGTTAAGTCTTAGGTGAACATCAATCGTGACATGCGAGTTTGACATTGCACGACTGCCGATAAAAGGAATACAATAGGAGAGAGGGGATTTTAGGGCATTGATGACGTTTAGGTATGATGTGGGGTTTCAATAGTAGTACCATGATGTGCTACGTGTTTTTACGAATCCGTGAGCGCAAGAATCGCTCAAAACGGATTTATGGTTAGAAAGATATGGATATTTAAAGATTGGAGGAATTATTTGTAATTACAAGGGACTCTTTTGTAATTACAGAAAGGTTTTAAGGACTTGTTTGTAAGGTCAGAAAGTTCTAGGGACCAATATATAATTATGGAAAAGTTTGGGGGTCTAGGTGATAAATTTCAGGGACTAAAACATAATTACAGAAAAGTTTAGGGACTTTTCTGTAAAAAGATAGGGCTTAAACATAATTACAGAAAAGCTTGAGGGCTTATCTGTAAAATGTCCAGGGCTGGGAATTTCTCAGGATTTTCGTTTTATTTTTCTATTGGAAATCCCGTGGACCGGGTGCACAATGTCGTGGACCGGGTCCACGGCTCCGGTGTTCGTGAACCGATGCGGGGCGCGCGGCGGCGGATGGCCGGAGGGCTCGCCGCCAGCGCGTAGGATCGACGAGGAGCCGTGGAACCTCATCGCGGAGGACGAGAGGACGATAATGGAGCCGTTGGTGGCTCGTGTCGTCGACGGGAAGCAGTAGGGCGGCGGCGAGGGCTCGCCGGAGTTGGGAGAGGAGGCGGCGTTCGATGCGATCTCGCGTGCGAGCCGAGAGGGAGGGGGAGAAGTTGTGCGCGAGAGAGAGAGCGCTGCGGTGATGCTCACCTCGGGTGCGTCTTGGCCAGAGGGCAGCGGAGGAAGGCCGGAGCCGGAGGGGAAGACGGCGACGAGGAGCTCGTCGCGGATCTCCTCGCTCGGGCCTCGGCTGGGCAAATGAGAGGTCGGCCGGGGGAGAGCAAGCCTCGGGGAGGCTCGAGGGCGCGGAAAAGAGAAGGGGGCGTGCTTCCGCGGCGGCCGGAGACCTCGCTGATGAGCTCGTCGGAGCGGGAGAGAGAGAGAAGGGAGACGGGGACTCGCGGGCGCAGACAAGAGAGAGAGAGAGAGAAGGAGCGGGGCCCTTTATGGCCGCGCAATGGCGGTTCGCCACAGTAAGGCGGTGGCGGCCGGCAGAGCGGCGGCAGCGGCGGAAGCGGGTCGGCGGTAGGGGCCGGCGACGGCGGCGGAGCCGCGTGGAAGAAGAGGCCTGACGGCTCGGGCCCGCTTGTCAGCGGCACAGGGAGGAAGACGGGCTGGTGGGCGAGCTGGGCCAGGGAGCTGGGCCGGGTGGAGGGAAACGGCCCACTCGGGTTTTTCAGAAAAAGAAAAGAGGAAAGGGAGATGGGCTGGGCCGAGGGGGAAAAGAAAGAAAGATTCGGCCCGAAAGGAAAAGAAATAGGAAAAGGCTTATCTTTTTCTGGAATTTGAATTTGAATGAATTTCAAATTCAAACAAAAACAAAAGCTGATCAAACACTCAAAACAGATCAAATAAAACACAGAAATGCATATGGTGAAGTTTTGATGCAGATTTAAATTCAAAATTTTATAAAATCAATTTGGGATTAATCCTACTTTGATTTTATTTGTTGTAAATTCAAAAGCTTCAAATTTTTAATATATTTTTAAATGAAAGCAAACACTTAAGCACAACTTTTAAGTATTTAGAAAATTTTCAAATTCAAATCTAGGTTTGAATTACTTTAGTGAATTTTATTTTTCGAAAATCATTGGAAGGTAAGAGTTTGGACAAAAAGTTTAAATTTGGAGTGATTTTTATTCCTTTTTAGCTTTTCTTATTTATTTATTTCATTTTAAATTTATTTCTTTTTGGCTCCGAAAAGAGGGGTGTTACACCCTGAGCCCCGTTGGATCTTTTATCGCAAACGGCCGGCGGCAACTGAAGCAGCCAAGCAGAGGCAATTTGGAGATGACGGTGTGCTGACTAAAGCTTGGGGGTCACGGTGCTCTAGATTTGCGTGGATACGGCTCCCGGCAGCGGCGCGAAGTGGGCGGTGTCGCTTGGTGCATGTGATCCGCAGCTTTGTGGTTCGTCTCTATCCTAGGTTCGACGGGATCCGAAACTCAACCAAACCAGTATAATTTAGGTTGCACCACATCGATTCGTCGCTAAATTTTTTGGCTGATCGATGAACTAAATGGTTCGATCAGAACCGCTCTCAGACTTACGTGCGAGCAAGGACGACAGATGACGACCTTGCGACCATTCAGATTTCAGAGCACACACCACAGCAGAGTTAGTCATGGTGCAAGCTAAGGCTACAAGAATTTCTGTACGAAGTTTAAGCTATTCCTTACCTGTAGCGGCTGCACAGATCAGAACACCCGAAGAAGCCAAGTTCAAAATCATGCATGAAGAGAAAAGGATCAAGCCTTATCGGACCTTATCTCCGGGCCATTGAGTCGTCCCAGGCTTCAGTAGTTTTAGATGGAAAACACAACTTCTTGCTTGCTAGAACGGCAGATATTATCAAACAACAAAATGATGGTCAAATCATGTTGTGCGCTGCCCAAGAAGCAATGTCAAGCAACGACATAAGCTCCGTAAATTCATCTACTTAAAATTTAGTTTTGCTCTCCTTTTTGGGAATCATGTATTCTTTTATTCTAGCTACTCCATGTTGATATTTGTTTATAGGTGTCGAAAGTGGGATATACTGGGATGACAGAGTTCTAGACATTACAAGATAAACATTTTTTTTCCGACAGTTCGTTTGCATGCCACCAATAGTTTTTAGCACATATGGTTAACTAGCATGAACTACTGTGGGTAATGGCTTCATTGGAACTGACATTATTGTTGGTAATTGACAAAAACTGTAGGGAAATATATGCTTTTGTCCTTAGGACACTGTTGGCCTCTCACATATAAATAACAAAGACTAACAAAAATGTTGGCTACTCAAATTGACAGTCGCTAGATATGGAATATCTTATAGTAAGGGTGGATAATAGTCATATAGTATAAAAATGCATTTATTCTAGAACTCACTGATTGCCTTATGTTTGTAACTGATGTAGCCGCATATTCCTAAAATCAAGAACATCTAAGAAAAAAAAGGACAAAATTACTGAAACTAGCTCATTAGTCGAGATGAAAATTGAAGCATAGTCAACCCTAGAAAATCCTAAAATCATGAAATTAAAAAAATGAGAAACTCCTAAATTTCTCATTTCTTGCGATATAAATGAATGGAATTAGGATGTGTTCAAGATTTAGCAATATAGATTAATTAGATTGATAGGATTTCAGATTAGAAGAGAAAAGAAAAGGCTAGCCGCGTTGGCCTAGTTTATATATAAAAGGAGATGACATTCCAACCACGGTGGCTAGAAAAAAAAAGAGAAACAGTCTAGAAATCCTCACAAAAAAGCAAAACATCTGACCCTTGATTCTCCTCTCATGTAATCTCAGAATGAATATCCAGCCATTTATTTTTTTAAGTGCGCCCTAGGCTTATCCTTTTAGCACCTCCCGGCCGCCTCCCTGTTTCCACGTACGAATACAGAATTACAAGCTCCGCCGTCGCCTCCCTGTTGTTTCCATGATAAATACGGAATCACAAGCCACGCCGACCTTTGCCCACCGGCATGGAGCTGAGGAACTCCGCCCGCCTCCGTCTTGGAGCAGGTGACACGTTCAGGCACCACGCTGACCTTGCCCACTCATGGACTCGCCGTTCGCAGACACGACCTCATTGGCTTCGAGAGCACGACTGCACGAGTTATGTGGATCGACTTGCAGGCTCTAAGCAAGCACGACCTTCCGGGTACTTAGAGCAACTCCAGCAGGGCCCCTACATGAGCCCCTAGATGTAGGGGCTCTGGCCAGAAAAACCAACTCCAGGGCCTCTACATTAGCCCCAACACTAGGGAGGCCCCCAGATTTCCCTCCAAAGCCCCCACATCTGGGGGCTCTCTAGGGGGTCGCGCGCGCACCGCCGCTCTGCTGTCGACGCCGACGCCCCTCTCCCCCCCTTCTGGTCGCCCCCCGCCATGGAAACGTCCGTCCGTCTCCGCCTCCTCGCTCCACGCCGAGGAGCGCCGCCGATTCGGCCTCCCCTCGCCTCGCCTGAGCTCGAGGCTCCATGCGGCGGCCATAGCGAGCTCGGGTCGATTCGCTCTGCCCGCGCGCGATGGAGTCCGCCCGCTGTCGATTCGCGCCGGGACTCCAGATCCGCCGTCGATTCGCGATGGTGGCGCCACCATGCCGGACTTCCTCGCCCATCCCGTGCTGGGGCAACGGATCTTGCCGTGACGCCGCGCCGTGACCTGCCGCACCCGCCATGGGAGGCGCAAGGCGAGCTCGGCGCCGCGACCCTGAATCGGCGTCGTCGCCCGCGAGCACGAGGCACGGCCGCCTCCCCGCCATGCCCGGCCTCCTCAACGCGCGCCGCTCCAGCCCGCGCTGCGCCTGCGCCAAGGAGCAGCCGAGCGGAGGTGCCTCGCACGGTGGCAAGGGGGCAGCGGTGTCCTGCTCTCCGGCCACCTCCGCCTCGCCATGTAGGGGCTCCATTTTACATGGCATGCTGGAGTTGCTCTTAAAGGCCAATCAGGCCAAAAGGAGTGCAACGCGCAGCCGCCAACGCTGCTGAGCGAGGGCATGAAGATGCTGTAATACCCTACTTTTCAGAGGCAGAAGAAACAGAAAAGAAAAGAAATAAATAAATAAATAAAGATGAAAAAGGGACAAAAATCACTCCAAATTTGAACCTTTTCTAAACTCTCATCTTCCATAGATTTTCCAAAATAAAATTCCACTAAATAATTGAACCTAGTTTGAATTTGGAAATTTTGGAATATAAAATATGTGCTCAAGTGCTTGTGTTCATTTAAAAGTTCATTAAAATTTGAAATTTTCGAATTTACAACAAAATTAAATAAATTTGTTCTAGTTTGAGCTAAGGTGTCACACCCCAAAATTTCTAATTTTGGAATGTGACTATAATTTCACTCAGTTTTGAAAGATTTCAAAATAGATTAAAATTTCCTTAGAATTATTTAGGTTGCTAACAATTATCTTTAGGCAAAAGAACTATTTTCTAAACAAATAATGAATTTAGGTTATATTATAAATGTTTGTTGCATTCATGCTGGTTAGATGCATGTAGGATTTTCTTTGTTTGGAAAAGTATTTAAAATTCCGAATAGGTTTTGTTTTCTTTTAATCTAGGAAATAGAAACGAGAAATATAATCCGCAGCGAGGCCTTGTGTCAATTCCTTTTGCTCGACTCATTTCTTCTCTTCTGTTGGTGTTATTTTCTATCCCCGCCCAAAAGATTTCCTCCATCTTCTTCCCATGTTCGAGCCGCAATCCTCTACAGCCACTTGCCGTGCCATATACGCCCCAGCCCCAACCCATGCGGCCCTAAATCCTAAACACAATCGCCGCCATTCCGCCATTGGAGTCAAACTCGAACTCGTCAACGCCTCACAATGAGCCGCTTCGCCTCCGCCTTTGATGAGTTTGCGTGCAGCTATACCATGTCCTATCCCTTAAGATCAATGACCAGTACCGTCTCTCTTCCCGCTCGTTGTTGTCTACCTGTCCAGCACGTATCACCGGCGACGCCATCTATATTCAGCCCACCTACCATGTGCTGAAATGGAAGGAGACAGAGAAATAAATACCCAATCAATGCGTTTAATGCCTTCCTTTCTTTCTCTCACTCTTTCCTAATCAGCTAGCCTTCCTCCCCTATAAATTCAGGCCCTCCCCACGTCCTCCCCATTGCCCTCAAACACAAACAACGCCGCCAGGCTGCCGCCGCCGCTCCCTGCACTCGCGCCCAGCCACGTCGCCCCCTGTTGGCATCCGCGTTCCCGGCGATCTACCCAATGAAACACCGCCAAAATTTACCAGGAGGTGCGCCTTGTTGTCCTCTACAACATACCTGAAGATCTCGGCGAGATCTGCCCCGACACGATCAGGATCTGCTTCACCGTGATCACTGCTCTGCAGTTCTGGATGCGACCAGCGCCTGATGGTAATTCAATTCGATGTTTCCATCAATTCCCTGCCTTTATTTTGCTTGTAAACCATTCAAACGCGTGTTCCATCGAATTGTCTTCGTCCTCACAGAAGTGATTTGCTTGATCTGCCCTGAAGCAACCAGGAACGCGATCCAAACCGCTATTGCCGCTGCAGGACTGCACCACGTTCTAACAGGTCGATCTCCTATCTCCTTGTGTTTTTGCCCAAACCGTCTGGTCAGAACGTGTTCCAGATAGTCTTGAATATTTCTATTCAAACGTTATGTCATATCATGCTGCCAACCAACGGGAACGCTCACGTATATCATGTTCAATCGTGTCTGTTTTTCCTGTTTAATCCTTCAAACTTCAAAACCTCATAACTCTTTACTCGTAGCTTTGTTTTCAGCGATTCTTGCGTCCAAATGATCGTAGCAACGAGCACTTTCTGTTAGTTCTGTTTTTGTAGTCTGTAGATGATGTTTCGTGTACTTTTCTGAATTGTTTGTGTTTGTTGCTTTGTATGTTATCGGTAAATAGAGAGTGCGCGTTCAAGAACTGCCAAGATGAAGATGAAGAACTTGAAGGCTCTGAGCAGCAGCAACCAAATTGAGGCAAGTGCCCTTGATGCATTTTGATCCTATTTGCTTTCTACCTCTAGTTTAGTTTGCATTGCGTTAAATTTGAATCCTATGAGTCTATATCTTGTTCCTTATCATTCCTTGTCGCCTGGGTGTGGTAGTTAATAGTTGTTTGGTAGGGTAGGTCATACTTAGCTTGCTGATCTGGTTGGGTTAATTTAATTTTGCTAATAATCTTGACTAATGGTTCACTTGCACGTTAATCATGGGATGGTGTAACCTTTATAGCAACATGGAACTTAGGTGTGCTGTAGCTTGAGCAAGTGGGATGTTTGATGATGGTGCAGTATGCACGAGACTTTGGTTTGTGTTAGTCTTGCTCAAGCTAGCTAAGGACCGGTTCGTGGAGCGACAACCCAGGATTTACAGTGCCATCACAAGGCTTCTATGGAACAGCTTGGCTGATTAATTAGGAGTTCTCCCAGTTTTGTATGAGCATGTTGGGGGCGCGGGGACGGACAGGTTACTTAAAGGTAGTTCCTATGACCCGCAAGGCACAAGAGGGGGCTCTTGGGTGGACAGGTTACTTAAAGGTAGTCCCCCATCGGTGGAACCTTAGTGGGCGAGTACATGCTGGGAGACCCTTTGTAAAAGCCTCGTAGTGATCTCCTGGCCGCACACCTAAGGAAGTGTGCATGTGCTTGGCCGGCATCGGCATAAAGGAGAATTTAGCCCACCTGGCAACAGGGGACGAAATCACGACTTGTGGGTAAAGTGGTACAACCTCTGCAGAGTGTAAAACTGTCATGACAGCCGTGCTCACGGTCAAGAGCGACCTGGATCCTCACATGATTAGTGGCCTTTGGTTGGGAATGGTCGGTCGGTTGGTTGGTTTGCATGGTTTCCAGGTAGGAGCCATGTTTGGTTTGGTTCAGGTAGAACCTAGTTGGCTGGTTGGTTCTTTTGGGGAGGGTTAACACATTATAGTAATATAGGTGCTTTAATAAGTGTCCTAGTTGTAGTTGCTTTCTGCTATAAACCATGTTGTTAGCCTTTCTTTCATATAAGCTTGCATGTCATCTTTTCCTACACTTGCGGAGTACGACATGTACTCACGCTTGCTATTTCCTCTACAATCATGATATGCTGCTCAGAGAGCGAAGATGCGCTACTTTGAAGACGATGGTGAAGACTAAGCTTGTGGAGCCCCCGGTCGACTGCCTGTGGCGTTATGGAGCCGTCCGCTAGCGTTTGTAATTCTTTTAGTCCTTTGAGACATTTGTTGTAATAATGTACGATGTAATTATGACATTGGTTATCTGTTTTACTTTACTTTGTCCTATATGTGTGAAACTTGATCCTGGGCACACATATAGATGAGCATTCGGTTTTGGCCTTAAAACCGGGTGTGACAGAGTGGTATCAGAGCCGACCCTCGCGGTTTCACGGGCGCGTGTGGGCGCAGTTGCGCAGGCATGGTGCGCATGGCTGGTGTGGGCCCAGAGTGGTCACACAGCATGGCACATACTCATGTCAACAAGTTGCAACTTCTTTTCCGGAAGCTCATTTCGAAAGAACTCCGAGGTTAAGCGTGCTTGGCCTGGAGCAATTTCGGGATGGGTGACCGACCGGGAAGTCCTTCCCGGGTGCGCATGAGTGAGGACAAAGTGCGCAGAAAAGACATGTGTTGGTCTGTGAGGATAGTCTTGATTCCTAGAGAGCTGCCAGGCGTGCGGGCCCGGCCTCGAGGAGGCGGGACGCTACATAAGGCACATTCAATTTTCAAAAAGTTTGAATTTTAAAACCTGCACAATCTTCACCATATGCATATTCGTATTTTATTGGATTTGTTTTGAGTGTTTGATCAAACCTTGTCCTTGTTTGAATTTGAAATCTCTTCAAATTCAAATTCCGGGGAAAAGTTAAACCTTTTCCTTTTCCTAAACCACTTCGGGCCGAAACTCTTTCTCCCAGCCCAGCCCGTTTTCCCTTTTCTTCTCTTTTTCCCCCGCCGCGTTTGGGCCGCTCCCGTCCTTCCGGCCCAGCAGCGGCCTGCTCCAGCCCGCGCCCTCCTCCTCCCGCCGACAGGTGGGCCCCACCTGTCGGGTTTCTTCCCCACGCGGCGCGCCGCCGCGCCCGGGCCCCGGCGCCGACCCGCCTCCGCCGCTCCCGCCGCCCTGCCGGTGCCGTAGCCGCCAAGCTTCGTCGTCTATTTAACGAACCGCGCCCCGCTCCTCTCTCCCGCAAGCTCTCTCTCTCTCTCTCTCTCTCTCTCTCTCTCTCTCTCTCTCTCTCTCTCTCTCTCTCTCTCCCCGACTCGAGCTAGGGTTCTGGCCATCTCCGGCAACCTCGCCCTCCCGGCCACCTCTGCCTCAACTGGCCGCAAGGTGAGCTTCGCCGCCGCTCCCTCCTCCTCCCCTACCCCTTTTCCCCTCTCCTTCCGCACGTGCACGTCCCGCGCCTAGCGCCGCCGCCACGCCTCCATCTTCTCCGGCGCCGACAAGCTTCCCCACCGCGTCCAGCCGCACCGTGGTGCGCACCGCACCCACCGCGCGCTCGCGCACACCCCTAGCCACGCGCGCGCGTGAAAACGCCGCCGTTTTCCCCTCTCCCCTTGCGCGCCGCCGCGGAGTCCAACTCCGGTGAGCCGATGCCGCCACTCCACCGTACCCCGACGTCGATGCACTGACCTCCTGGCTTCCCCGTCGCGCGCTTCACCTCCGCGACGACCTCCCGTAGCCCCTCGTTCCTCCTACGCGCCGGCGGCGAGAAGTCCGGCAGCCCGCCACCGCGCGCGACGCCCCGGTCCACCGTGGACCGGTGGACCGCCGCCCCGTCCCGGTCCATGGACCCCGTGGACCCAGTCCACCAGATTCTCGATTTAATTTAAACCGGTAATTCCCTTTATTGCGTCAGCATCACGCAATAAACCTTTTCCAATACAAAAATAATTCCTAAAATTCTGAAAATCCCGGGCCCTGTATATTTTGCAGATAAGCCCCTGACCTTTTCAATAATCTTGTTTAAGCCCTGCATTTTTACAGAAAAGTACCTAAACTTTTCTGTAATTATGTTTTAACCCCTGTCTTTTTACACCTATACCCCTAAACTTTTAATAATTACAGATAGGTCCCTGGACATATTCTGTAATTACACTTAAGCCCTCAAAAACCCTTTTATAATTACAAATCAGCCCTCCCAACTTCAAATATCCATATCTTCTTAATCCGAACTCCGTTTTGGGTGATTCTTGCGCCCACGGGTTCGTGGAATCACGAAGTACCTCATGGTACTGACCATGAAGCCACACACCAGGTCTAGAAGGCATTGATCCCTAAAATATCTCTCACTCCTTATATCTTTTCTCAGCAGATCATGCGATGATCGCTCATGTCGCAAATATCTGCGCATGTAAACCTAACCCATCCTGTGATGCTATTCCGCCTAATATCACCCGCACCCCTCACTTATTATATCGATTCCTAGCAGATCATGCGATGATTGATCTCAAATGTCTCGAGTACTTGCTCACCCTAACCTAACCCATCCTGTGATGCTATTCCGCCTAATATCTCCCGCACCTCTCAATTCATCTTCGTATAACCTATCCATTCTTTTACTCGCTAGCATTAAACCTAACGATCTTTCGTACCATTCCACTTCCAACCCAGTACCCTTATCTTATCGCAAACAAAATCTCGAACCTAACCTAAATCAACCCCCGCTCGATCAAACCTAACCTAGTACCCTCGCCCAATTCCTTTTGATTTATTGCTCTGCTCTTATAACTAATCTTTTATTGGATCTTATTGGAGTTATCTGGTATTTTAATTGCCAGCTGCCTTTATTTGAATTTGGCATCTTATCTGCAGTCATGCATTCATATCGCGCATAGTCACGTACACACGCTGCATATACCATCGCCTGCATTCATGCATGTTCTTTTTATAGAAATAATATAGAATCTTGCATATTAGATATGCACGCAATCACCATCAAGGAAGCGCATGCATCTTATCATCTTCACCCAAGGTGTTCACCCAACAAGGATCATATGCATAACCACACGCCCATGTTCATATATTAGAGAAAATAGATAACTAATAACTTGTCTAGGTGAATATGGCCCTTACAAGGCCAGGTATATCACCTATGACATGTAACCTGCTCTGCATTGGTATGCTGCATCATGCATGGTTAAGTCTCTCGTTCTTCGCGAAGTTCTTTGGATCTTATTTGGCTTTTCTTGATTCTTTATTTCTTTTGTTCTTTTATTTCTTTTGCGGTAGTTTATACGTACTGTTTTATGCGCTAGTTTACGCGAGAGTCGAGGAAGAGCCGGAAGGAGGACTTGAAGCGCGAAGACCAACCCAGAGATACAAGCTCCAAGTACGAAGAGCAACTCAGAGAATCAAGCCCCGAGTCAGAGTTTAAAGATTAGGAAAGCGATTTGCAGGCAAGCCCTAACTCCCATTGATCATGTTGATCCTATACTTGCAAATAGTCCCACATAGAGCTTGATTTCAAATGAAACATGCATGGTATTTAAAGATGATTTAAATGCTTAGAATGACCTAAGTTTTTGTTGATTGCCATTCCTTGATGTTGCTTATCCTAAATCCCTTGATAAACCTAGGAATCCACCATCATTAATCTTTAATGATGAGATGGATCAATATGCTGCTTAGAACTCATTCACACTGTGTACTTCATAATCTGATTCACATGCTTTTGTGAAAATGCGTGCGTGCTTGGTGTTGTGTGCGTAAAGTGAAAATGGGTGGGATTAGTAAGTGCAACCCATAGTGGGGGTATGTTTTAGACGGGTGCAAGCGAGGTAGTCCTCAGTGGGGAGGCTATCTCTGGGACGCTACTCCTCGCAGGAGGGTAGCTATTGAAGATGCTTGCATCGGTCGTATAAGGACCGGTTCTTGTGCCGCCTGGCCTAGCAGTAGTGCAACCACGAGGCCCTGTTATGGGCAGGATTTTGGAACCACACCCTACTAGTGATCGCCCGGTACCACCAGGAGGCAGGGAGTTGCAATCGGAAGCCAGGAGAGGATCTTGACGAGGTTGGCGTCGGATCTGGCAAGTGAAAGTTATTTGGCTATGCTATGCCCATGTGGAGCCTCTGGTCGCTGATTTTCCGATGTGGTACCGTGGTGACATTAGGCAGGTACGGGACCTTTAGTGTGTCATTTCCGACCCACGCCCGGAGGGAAGGATTGGCACCCCTCGTGGGGAAAGTGTACAACCTCTGCAGAGTGTAAAAACCTATCCGGATAGCCGTGTTCCACGGTATTGGACAACGCGAAAGCCATGGCCACACTTGATTAGACTTTGGCGTGAGTACTCCTTGGCGTGTTTTTCGGAATACACCGGTTTGGAGCCGTGCGCTGGTTTCCGGCCAGCATAAAAATTGGGAACTGGCGGGAAGGATTTATTCTCCCCCTGGGCCAACCAACCCCATTATATTAATTACCATACCTGACTTAGTTTGCGAACTGGTTTTGTTTTCAAAACCAACCCTTGCATAAAATTGGCTTTCCGCCGATACACTGAACCATCAGCCTCATCCTTGTTTACACCCCTGCATGTATTTACCCCTTGTGTTAGGGTTTGCTGAGTACATTATGTACTCACGGTTTGCTCTTAACATTTTTAGTGAGAGAAGCTTTCGTAAGAGACGACGGCGTTTGGTTTTCGTTCTCCACTCAAGTCTGCCTGTAGGCTTGGGCCGTGTTTCCGCTGATTGTTTGCTTCACCATTAGTCGGTCGGACGGACTTGGATAGTTCTGTATCCTTGTCGAACCGCCATTAAAGGTGATATCTCAGGTATTATAATATTTACCTATACGAAGTATGCTTTCGATTACCATATCTGTGTTCTTGTGCGTATCAGCTACTGATCCAAGGACTGATACATGATGCACAACATGCTCCAGAAATTGGGGTATGACAGATGCCATCAACGAAGCCGTATTCAGAGCTGGGATCTGGGCAAGTCCAGGTAATACCAAGCTAGATGTCGCGGCGGTGGAGATTGCTGTTGGCCTAAAATTTTATTTAATTGATTTTTATTACTTATAGATGAAGTTTGGGTTCATCAGCTGAAGGATACGTATAATAAACCAGCTGCGCATGCATCAAGGCGTATAATAAACAATGCTAACCAGCGCCAATATATGAGGACCTTCTTCAGGTTGATTACCTTTAATTAGCCTCTTAAGTAGTAGGGTCAAACCACCACGTATCCTATTTCATGCGTACATAGTATAGCAATGATTTGCCTGACACGGATTAGTCCATCTTGTATACGAGCTAACCTATAAGGAAGGGCGAGGGGTCACGGTGGCCGGTGGCCACTGCATGTGGCACACATCAAGTTCAGAATATACTCGGTCAAAAAAAAAGTTCAGAATATACTCAAATTTTAAAAAGAGTGGATTCACATAGCTATTTCAGCTACCTAATTTTACTACATGGGTGCACATCTCAAACTAGCCTCCTTTATTTTTTATTTATGAAAAACCATTTACTTCATAATTTACCTGAGATTTTTATTTGACCTACAGCCATTTAGTGTAGATGTATTTTTTTTGACAATTTTTTTTAAGATATAAAAGAGTATCTATGGGCATGTATATACCCTACTACATTACTACAAGCGTAAGCGTAACATATTTCAGTTTGATAAGACACCATCATGGTAAACTTATTCTTCTGCGCTATTGACTTTGTTCTAGACAGGGTCGGTATACACGCCCTCCATTCTTAAATTTGACCCTTTGACCAAAATTTGGCAAAACTTCTAAAACTTTGACCATGAATCAAAAGTATTAAATCACGCGTCAAGGTGTCATTTGATAAAAAAAACAAGCTAATTTTTTATTCGTAACACTTCTAAAACTTTGACCATGAACAAAATATAAAACCATAGTAGATTTGTCTAAAAAAGTATATTCATAACAAACTAGCAAGGTGTCATTTAATAAAAAAACTAGCTATATTTTTCTGGACGATCATATAAAAATTGAGTTATTACAAATAGAATTCTTGAAAAGCATAATGCAATCCGGCATACTAAAGTCTTTACAAAAAATAAATTTAATAGGTTGGCGATCATTTGTCTATTGTTGTTGCTTATAGATTTTGATTGAGCTAAAAGGTTTGTCGAACTCTAACAACATCCTTAGGGCATGTAAAGTGGTGTCGTGTCTCCTGGGCCGCCTCATGCATGACACATAATCTTGAGACAAATTGTTAGAGACTACATCTTAAATAGGTCATCTTTTCAGTTGTGTTGTACTAATTTCGTATCCCTTAATTTGTTGATGGAAAAGGGGATATTATGAGTTGTGCGGTAACGGCAACTTCTACAATTATGTGAAAGTCATCCCATACTCCTAAAATTTATCTTATAACACCATTTTTCTGTGAAACAATTATTCCGTCTCTCACCTCCCTTTCTTTGTTTCACATCATCAAAATTCCTATTGGCAATGCTTGAGACAGCTTGCGTGTCCTATTATAGCTTCCCTTGGCATATAGGCTTATATGTATTACCCTGCAATGATATATTCCCCGCATTCTTATATAGGGAGCGTACACATTCAAAGACCATAAAGAGATGCTACTTGCATTGACCAACTCTGTTTTTACTTCGTTGCTATCTTCTTATTTGCAAAGGCACCACCTGCTGGTTCTCTTAAAAAAAACGAGACAAATGCCATTGAAGAAATTTGTAATGTCACATTTTCCATTGTTGTGTCAACATATGTGAGTCCCTCTCAAGTCACTGACAGTGGCATATACCATAATGGGGACATTTGCAGTGGCATGAGGTAAATTATTACATCATGGGTAAAAGTTGGACACCTTAAAATTAAACTTTTTGAAGGCAGACAATCTGATATTGATCTTTTTTTTTAATATGAAAGTCTGCTAATATAATTGAATTTATTAAATTTCGTTTTAGAAATTTTATTTTTTTTATAGTACAAAAAAATCAAAACGGTAGTCTTATCAGCTTTATCCGCACATATAGTGATTATTTTTTCAAGTAGTATGTCTAGCCCACCCGCGCAATTGCGCGGGCTAATTGGCTAGTTATTACATTAAAGCGATATTTTTTAAGAAAATAGAAATAGTTTTCCGCCTCTGTGTTTCCACACATAGTGTTCACAATAAGTGATATCACGCATGGGTTTTTGTAAAAGTGAAGCTATAGCCCTAGAACATGGAAAAATCTCAACGCAATGCTGGTTCAAGCCGGGTGCATAGGCATGGTCAACCATTCTTAAGCCAACAGAGAGGTCATCAGTATAATCGGTTATTGCCGCTCAGCTTGAAAGCCAGCAGCAGGGCTGCTAGATTCCCATAGCTCCTTTGCTCACCTCTACTAATTAACCCCTCAGTCATGGCCACCGGCCGGCACGGAACAGTGCTGACTCGACTTGCGTGCCGGGGACGGCCATCCCGTCAAGCTTGGAGTAGCAGTCGATTCTGTGCAGGTGCTTGCCGGTCTCGTGAGCCGCCAAGCTTGGAGTCGTGGAGATGGAGCGCGCCCCGCCACCCGTCGTCGCCTGGCGTTGGCGGCTTGGACGGCTCTGGGGATGACCATGCCATGGTCCGGTCTTTAGTGGACTTCGTACATATATAGCGGCGCAGGGCGTATATATCTGCTGACGTGAACTGATTCTGTTGTGGTGTACACGAACGTGCATGCGTACTCTGGGTCTCTGGTTGGACCTGGACTCTGTTCATGTAACTTAATATTGCCAACGGCGACTCGTGCAAGGGAGACACATGCTGGGATTCGAGCAAGGACTTCATGTAGTCATGTGGCTACCCGCAACCCAGGATAGGAGGGAGGCCCGAACTGCTCGGTTCTTGCTGCTTCAAAAGCAGTCGAACCGAGCAGTTCAGGCCTCCCTCCTATCCTTTGTTTGTAGCTTCGATTACACAGGACACTGCTCATCCCCGGCATCCTGATGTCTCACAGGCCCATCATACATGTTACCACTGCACTCAATAACTTTCTTGGCACAGCAACTAATTATACTTGGCCGCCCTCTCTGGATCAGCATATGCATATATTAAGTGTCTAATGCACGAAAGAAACCCCAGCTCCAGCGTAACTCCGTACTTTCCGCGCTAATCGGGCGTAGACGCGTGTGCTTAGCGATTTTAGTGGCCAATCGGTACACGACGCGTCAGCGGCTATGGCTTGGCACGATTGGAGAGACGCCGGTCGCGGCCCATGGCTTCCGAGTTCGCGGATTGTCTGTTGGCCCGTTTCCTTCTCGCTTTTCCTGGGCTGGCCTGTTTTCCCCACCGACGCTCCCTCTTCTCTATTGCGTTCCACGCGCCGCTCGCCTGCTCGTCGAGCGACGTCGGCTGTATCGGTTCCCGTGCCGCCGACGCCCTTCTCTTTCTCGCATCGCCTCGGTTGCTCCGGCTTACAATCCGCCCTGTGTTCGCTTCGTCTCCGGGAGCTGGTCGCCGCTTCGCCTTCCAGGTTTGCTGCTTCCCTCTTCTGCTTTGCCCTGCATTTTCCTCCGTTTTTTATTCCGTCCTCTCCTCATGCTCTGGTTTCCTTCATCAATTGGTTCGTCCTCCATCCATGGCCGCATCGGTTCACTCGGCTTCTCCTCTCTGCTGGTTCAGTCGCCGGCCGTCTACTCCAGGTATGATTCGCGCCCTATTCGTTCCATGGCATTCGTTTCACTGTCTTTTCCTCTCCATAGGTTTGCTCCCCTTCTTTCCGGTTCTTTTGATTTGGTCGCATTGATGTTTGATTTGGGTTTCCCCGTGGGGTGGAGCCTGCGAGGGGTGGGCTGGTCGCCTGCAGGTGCGGCGGCTTGGGGTGACGGCAGCGGTGGTGTCCGGGAAAGGCGGCGGCACGCGATGGAGGCGACTGGTTCAGCCGACGCCTGTAGCGGTGGCTGAGCGCGACGACGCGCGCGGCATAGAAGGCTCACCGAGACCACGCCGCCGCCGCCTCCCCTGTGTCTTTTCCTCGCTTTCTTTGCCGCAGAATCGCATCGCCGGCACCGCAGGTGGGGTTGTCGTCGATTTGTTTTTCATCTCCCACTCACCATGTCCAGGTGCTCTCTCTCTCTCTCTCTCTCTCTCTCTCTCTCTCTCTCTCTGGAGCTAAATCGCATTTGTGACAGGACCCCAGGGCCCATGAATGAGCGCTTCTGCTCGCACGCACAAATTTGGTGCTCCTGCGGCAGGATCCGGAGATTTAGAGGAAGAAAAGAGAGGAGAAAATAGATATGCCTTCCTCTTCCACACGCTAGCCCTTTAGTTCCTCTTCCTCGCACAGGTTTGATGGTTCTGTTCTTTTTTTGTTTTCCAATTAAAATCTGTTGCCATCCCCCCCCTCCCCCTCCCCCCTCTCTCTCTCTCTCTCTCTCGTGCTGCTGCTACAACTGCTATAAACCGGTGGGAGGCATTAGATTATTAGGTAATAGAAGGGGAATGGGAAATAATAAGAGACATGAAAGTAGTTACTTTCAATGGATTATGATGTGGTTTTGCCTCCCAGTTATATGTGAGAATTTGGTATAATACTCTAAGTCAGTATCTTGTGATTCAACATATATAGTGAAATTCTATCTTAGGGAGGCAATATTTACACATGGTCAGCTCTGTTTTCTTCTGACGTAAATGGCCAGCTCTATGTTGCTGTCTCACGAGTGACAATGAGGAATGGGCTCTGCATTCAGCTAAAAGAGGTAGAAAACAAGGTTGGGAAAAAACCAAATAGGGTTGTCTGTGTATACAACAAACAACGTGCTTAGATTGATTGATGTTTGTGCTTTTATCCTTTATATGCGTCCATGTCGTAGTGCAAACATTTCCTGTACTAATCCATCTGTTAATACTGCTTTGCCCAGGCATCCATAGCAAGGAAGCTGCACTTGGAAGAAGAATTTTTGTTTGTTCCTATTTTCCATTCGCCCTTCAAGCTATAATTCTTCTTATTTCTAATTTTCTTCATTCCGACCGTAGTTTTACTCAAATGGTCAAGGTCGTGCCCCACCTCTGAACCATTTGCTAAAATAGTCAGCATGACTGAATTTTCCCTACAAATACCTGCTCACAAACAGGCAAAAATGAACAACTTTCAGAAAGCAACTATTGTGTATGGCAAGGCCAATGCAGCGCAATGGGCTCTTGTGTTTTGATAGAAGAGTCTGAAAAATTTAGGGCGGGCATGAGGAGTCATTCATGTTTGATACTAGGCAGGAGAGTGAGGAATTGGTTACTAATTCTAATTGTTTAATTTACTGCAGCAGTCCAGATTGTAATGGAGCTCTGAGCCAATTGTGTAAATGATCATCATGATTTGGATATTTCTATAGATACATGTTTCATAAGATGGCAAAAATGAATAAGCTTAAGAGAGCATTGTTGTTCATTGACAGAGTCCATTATTTTCATTACGCCTGCAGATTGTTGGAACAGTTCGATGCATTGGTCACTACAATTCTCTGAGTGTATTTCCTATGTATAGATAGTTACAAAAGTGAGGTCAACCAACTATTTGTGCTCTGTTAAATCATTTGCTTACCATAAAAAGACAGCTTTGTCAAAGCAGCATGCAAATTAATTATTTTCTTTTATTAATCAGATGTTCATTGTACTGTTTCCCTCTTTCTATGCAGCATAGTGACTAAACAGGCATATGCTACAGAGGCAGCGCAAAGCAAATTAAAATGATGAGAGGTCCGGTTGCATGACGGGCGCGGCGGAGCGCGCGGCTCGACCTAGTATAGTGATTTCTGCTATATATGAATCAAAGTGAGATTTTTTTTATGTTTTTATTGTTCCACGTAGGTACTCGAAGTCTGTGACACCCCGTGTCACTCAAGTCTAGCTGGTGCAAAGAACTCCAATTGAACAGAACGCAAAAATCAAAAACCATTCAAATTTGGAAATCAAATGTTCAAATAATTGTTAAACCTAAGCTTGTGAAGGAATTCAAAAATTTCAATAACAACTTGAGCAACTAAAAATATCTGTGGATAGCCCTTCTCAAACAATAATTTTGGAGAATTTATGATGATTTTAGAAATTCATTTGCTAGCTCAAATAAATGCTCCAATTTTAAAGAGTAGCCAAATTTGTAATGCAACCATTTGAAATTCCTTTGGGTTTCAGATGTGCATGTTGGCCAGAGGAAAGAGCTCATTGAGATCTTTCCAAAAATATCAAATTTGCAGTTTTCGGACAAAACGCAGCCCAGCTTCACTCCCTCGTCGCCTCATCTCCTTTCAGCCTGAGCCGCCACGCGCTCCCTTCCTTTCCTCGCTCCTCCGAGCTAGTTCCAGGCCGCCATTGTCGAGCTCGACTTGTCTGCCACCATCGAGCGACGCCCCGGTCGATCTGCTCCACTCCAAGCACCGCAGGACCGTACTCAAGCTCTATCATGGCCGCCAGCCCCTCTGCTCCGTTGTGAACTCACGAATCAGACGTCGTCTCCCGATCCGGCCAAGCCGGCACCCACCGCGCCATCGTCACATTCATCCTCCACGGTGAGCCCCTCGTCGATTCTTTCCGCTCTGAGATGATGCAGGAACCCACGAGCCTGTCTCACCCTTCTTTGCATGGGTTCCACAGTTCAACTCACTGCCCCGCCGTTTTTCCCCGCCGTCTGTCGCAAGAACGCAAGAACCTCCACGGCGAAATCCTACTTCCGTGCCTCCTCGTCGTCTACAAGCTCCACGCCGCTCTTCTACCAACCAAGGTGAAGCTCCCGAGCATTTTTCCTTGATTTTTGATGCCTCCCACGGCACGGGCGACCTTGCCGAACCTTGCCCGGCCGCTGTGCTCGTCCCCGGCCGCTCTCCTGTGGTCCCCGTCGACCCCAGAACCCATAAATGGATGCGCGCTGAGCTAAGAATCGTTCCAGTATTTTTATTGGATTTTTTCGTGGTCTTTTGGGCGTTTCCCGGCGAGCCGCCGCCGCTCCGGTGAGCTCCGGCCGCCATGGCCGCGCCCCCAGCTCGACCCTAGAGCTGGGGACACCAGATCCCGTGCACCATGAACTCTGTGTCCATCCATGTGGCTCAAATCTGTGTGGCCGACCCTTTTTCCTTTTCCGGAATATTAGTTTAATTCCCCAGAAAATCTCAGGAGCTTGTAAACTTCATAGAAAAATAAATACAGCTCAGAATAATATGAATCAAATTTTTATGGCTTCCTTGTGACCCGCTCTGTCCATCAAAAATGTCAAATAACCCAGTCGACTTCATATGTTTCTTGCATAAATACAAATGTACAGAACTTGTTTAATTCATAATAAATTCTATGTTGCTCTCAAAATCATGAACTCTTGCATTCCTGTTAAGCATATGAAAACACACATACAGAACATTTTTCCATTGTAATATGATGTCTAATTATTTTTCGTATGATTTAAATTTTGTTCTACATTGTATAAATTTTTATAAATAATCCATTCATCGATAAATCATCAAACTTCACCATAAATCACTTCCAGTGGTTACTTTCACCAGAAAAATGCCATTGGACATAAATTAATTTTCTAACTCAGATTATTTGTTTAATCAACTCAAATTGATTAAATAGTTAACTTAAATGAAAGTCAATGAAGGAAATACATCAGACGAAACTAATTAACGAAGTTAATCATTTGCACTTACAGTGTAAATGTGAATGTCCCCACAAGTAATTAATTTCTTAATTGCATCATATTACTTGCATCTAACTTGCACTATTTCCTTGTCATAACGTGTAGTGACAGAGACGACTCCGGAGCCGCTCGACTTCCAGCTGCCGAAGGAGCAGGCCCAGGAGGTGCAGGAGGAGCAGCCGCAGCAGGACACTGACCCCGCTGACCCAGTTAGCTACACCCCTGAGCCAGGCAAGCCTTGGTGCATGCCTTCCTATTTAGGAATTTTGTTTATCACTTGTTTGGGGCTAAAAATTGATTGTGCATTAGGTTTATTAGGAGTTGATGTGAAACCTTAGAGCTGCATTAGGATTACCCTTCCATATCCTACCTTGTGTCCTATTTTTGTAGATGTGGTCTAGGTTACGTTAGAACTTGCTAGGCTTAGTGGCTAGCGGACGGTAGAAGTCGAGTGGTAGGTCCCACTCGCACGATAGGGACCCCTGGATTGTACTAGTTGGATTTAGGATTTGTTGAGACCGGACGGGGAATTGCTTGTATAGGATGGTTGGAGAAGGCTGGGCCTTCACGGTGGTGTAGCCTCGTCTGTGTCGATTAAGGACCGTCCGTTGTTGGCCCTGTTGAGCAAGTTCGAATGTACTGATCACATGCTAGTGTTTTTATGGGCCTAGTAAACTTAGTAGCTCGAGTTGCCCTACTGTGCGGTGGAAGCCTGCCCTTTCTATCATGGTATTTTGGGAGAGAAGGGATGCCTCCCGAACGGGGCGTACGTCTGGGACGGGGACCGTGGCGGGAGGTACCTTTCTCGGGAGGGGTTGGATCCAGCCTAGCTTCAGGGGGAACCTTGCAAACGGTTGCCATATGTGGCCTTCGCCGCATATGTCGTGTGGTCAGGTTTTTCTCCTGCAGGATGTACATCGATGCCGCCGCTCTCGGTCAAGAGCAACCTTGCTCACTGCGTCACATCGTAGTGTGATATGATTGATGAGATGATGATGCTAGTCTATTACATTACTGTTATTTACATTGCTATATATACTGTCATCGTTGATGTATTGTTACTTATACCTGTTCTAGATATATGAACACTGTTTTATTGGTTAAGTACTTAATTGGAATTAAAACTTGAAAGTAAGGACCAAGTAATTAGTGCGCTTTTATGCAAGTGAGTCAGTCTAACCCCTTGTAGCCTTTGCATTCTAGGAGTCGGCTGTAGTTAGCCACGTTGACGGGTAAGTCTTGCTGAGTAACTAGTACTCAGGGTTTGGCTCTTTATGTTTTTGTGCAGGTATAGATTTCGCTTTCGCTGTTGCTTGGTGCAGTTCCTCAGCGGGTCCACATCGCAGGGCTTCGATGTGCGGCCACTTATCGTCGAGTGTGGTAGTATTGTTGTACTTTGTAGGCTTCCGCTGTGTTCTTACGTGTTTTAAATCATTTGACTCATGTAATAACTTAAAGATGTAAAAATTTGAGCTTTTTATGTGATGTACTGTTGCGTCAGTTCATCAGTGCTTTACCGACTCGATCCTGTGAAAAGCGGAGACGCTTCAGCTGGCATCAGAGCCGTGTTGGGACAGTACATCATATAAACGGCCTATTTTTGAAAAGCTAACCACGTTGCGAGCGAGGAACGAAAAGCCCATTATAAGGATGTTAGAGTAATCAGGTGGTAATAGGAGTTGATTGTTACTTTTCTGTAACGACGCACCGACGCCCAGGTAAGAAGGTAAGTAACATGCATGGCTCAAGTGATACGAGTTTAACTCGTGTAGATTGTGGGGGGTGTTATAGGATGGAGGAGATGAAGGTGTTGAGATGTGATTTGTGATGTGGGGAGCCATGCATTACTTTTCTGTTATTGCTGTCCATCGGCGGATTTGGTGGACGTCACCTATGTAGGTTGCTTGAGGTGGCGATGTATGTTTTCTGCAGGTACACTAACTTGCGCGTAGATCGTATAGCAAACGTGCATGAGTGCGACTTAGTTGCCACCGATATCTACGGCCTGCTATATTAGGCACCTTTTATTTTGTGAGGACGTGCAGGAACGAGCATGCATTGCATATTCATTTTAAAACACCTTCTCGGATTTCAGATCACCCAGAAATTTCAGACTGACAAGCTAATTTCAAAAATTAATAACTCCAAAACTGCTTGACCAAATTCGATGAACCAAGACTTTCTGGAAAGCTTAAAACATGAACTAAAACTTTTTTTCAGATTTGCCATTTCGATTTTGTTAGTATGCCCCCGCCCCCCCCCCCCCCCCATTCTGTCGACCAAGTGAAATTAAAATTCAGCTTCGACCAGTTTTTTCAGAATCTGTCTGTCATTTTCAAAATTCGATATCTCCAGTTTTACTGATCCGTTTCTGGCTTTTGAGCACTCGTTGAAAAGATATGGAAGTTATCTACAAGTTTGGTATTCTGACTTTTCTTGTTTGACGCCTACAGAAGTGCCAGATTTCAGTTTTGTGACTGCTGCTCGCAATAAAGATAAATTTCAGAGTGTTACTTTGAAGGAGCGTTGCTCTCTTGTTTTTGCCCGAATGGCTGTGTGCAGTGGCTTGGTACGCTGTACAGAAGTTCCTTACCATGTTGTAAACTTTTATTTAGCATGGATGTGCAGTTTGGAGTAGTTTGGGATGTTTTCGTTCGCACTCTCCACAAATGGACGTTGATAGTCTTGCCTGCAATCTTTTTCACTCTTGGAGCCGTCGCATGGATGCACAGATGAATGATAGACAACCAAATTGCAACCTATACCTGGCCGTTCACGTCCACTACTCGGGACACTACATGATCTGAATCGTCAACCAGAGGGAAAAGATGAGCATGCTTCTAAAGACGATAAGACTTGTACCGAGCGAGACGAAGCTAAGGATGCCTTACTGAACATTAGAGATGCCCAAATTATGGAGTTAGCACTAAAGGTACAAAATGAAGACAACCATATTGAAGAACAATATGCAACCCAACAGATGGTCACACAACGAATAGCAGCCCAAGTTCAACCCGTTCCATCTGCAAAGCAAGTACCAATAGACATCGTCAAACTGCAACATGAAGAGCAATTGGAAAGTGAGGAGGACGTTTGAATGGTTGTAGTTGCCCCGACCGGACCCATCGTGTGGCGTGTTGTTTTGATGTATCGTTGTTGTTCGATAGGAGCTAGTGTAGTAATACCGTAGCTAGCAACGTGATCCCTTGTATTCGTGTTGTAATCTTGCCGATGTACTTTGAAACTGCATGTTCTCAAGTTGTCTGACCTTGACTTACCTCGATGGATGGAGTTGTATTCATGTTGAACCATGACCCCATTTGTTTGCATCATGAATACTTTTGCACTCTTATCTATCTTGCTTATATGGAACCCCTCGACTTGCCATTGTTTACCGTTGTTATTGAGCCCTACACCAGAATTTGTTCCCGCAATTGACATCCTTGCTAGTTGCCTACCAAATGTGGAGGAAGTTATGCCAGACTTTGATAATCTTCTCTCTAGCCTCGCTTTTGCTTTCGGGATCCTCGTTCTTGCTCGAATATTAAAATTTGGAAACATAAAGCATGTGCAATGCACCATTCCCATATGCATTGCAACATACCACTTCCATTGCACAAGCATTTTGCAATGCATCATCATATACATCTATTTATGCATGTCATACCAGGTGCATCATCACATATGCACGATGAATAATGCATCATGGCAATAGCATCATTATGCATCATAACCTGTGCACCATATCATAAACATTTTCATTTGCACCAAGTCATATGCATCATTTATGCACCATGCAATGAGCATCATGAGACATGACATAATGCACTTGCATCATTGCATGGGCACCATTACATATGTGCATTGCATCATTAAAAAGCACGCAATGCACCATGAATATCCATCATAATGATTCTAGCAGAGAATAATTGGATGCATTAATAATCACATTAAACATCAAGAAAGTGGAAGTTGTATACCTTGATTGCCTTCGTATACCTGCAACCTTGTGCCTGCAAATCCTTGGAATTTCACACCTTGAACCTGACCTTGGTTTCTTCCTTGAATCGTTAGTGATCCTAAGTAACAGATGTTGGTTGATCCTCGTGCTCTGGTCTGTCATAATCGCCCTTCCGACGCCGTTAGGCTCGACTCCCCAATTCGTAGCAAAGACATGTTTCGCATCTCGTTGTTGACCGCATCGAGACCTTAGCACCTCGTCATTGGCATGGTTCGTTATCCCTCCAAGTTTTCCTAAGCTAATAATCAAGCATGCATACCCAACCCAGATGTTCAGTTTCAAGACCAAGTTTCAGGAAGCATCACATATCTTCAGAAGACCGTACAAGATGTCGCCTAAAGAGTTAGAAGAATAGTAGGTTCAGTTCAGAAAGTTGTGGTAACCTTTCGAACGACAAATCCCGTCACTACTCAGATGCCCAACACCCGTCGCGAAAGAAGTTGACTTGCCTTCTAAGAAGACTTTCAATCCGGCTCCAACGTAATAGTTATCAGTGCAGAAATCATCGCAAAGAATGCTCCCAGAAGCCACCAGGAGGACAAGATTCTTCACATAGCTTCACTCAATCAGAACCGTTTACGCATCAGAGACGATGGTTGGAGTTGAACAGGGATGATGACATGTCGCATCGAGTCAACGGCTCGCTGCCACACAGAAGGAAAGGAATTCCAAGCCTCATTGTTTCACCGCTAACCGCCACAGTGCAGAAAGCAGTCTCGTGTTGCGCGTATCCTCTTGGTACCGCGACCAACATGTCACTCGCTCCAGCCTTGTGTGGTGATATTGTTGCCGCGCAGAGAAGACATGTGGTTCAAGACCAATATGGTTATTCCGAAGGGCTTTGAGTTAAGCTGGAAGGTTATCGATGAAGCCCATTTGTCCAAGCGCTCTATCCTCCCCGACAGCAGCAAGATATACCGGGACTCACAGCCAGAAGTGGGATGAGTACATAACGCTAGCAGGGTTCTCTTATAACAGCTAATATCAGGAGAACATCAAGATGGCACTGTCTGAGGCTTTGTATGGACGCCGATATCGTACTCCACTGATCTGGGCCACGTTCGTGGAAAGAATCACCATTGGACCAGACTTGATAGCAGCTGCAGAAGAGATAATGCACCCATTCAGTTTAACTTAAGAGCCGCCAGTCTCTACAGAAGAGCTATGCAGATAAGAGACGCTAAGGGTTAGTTTCGCAGTCGGAGACCACACATACCTTTGCGTCTCTCCCCGTGAAGGGTGTATGTCGGTTCGGTGTTAGAGAGAAACTAGCACCGAGGTACCTTGGATCATTACGGATATCTGAGCAGTATGGACCAATTGCTTACCGTTTAGAGCTGCCCCACGGTCTTTCAGGAGTGCACACCGTCTGTCGCATGTCTCAGTTGTGGAAATTCTTAAAAGCTCCGACATATATGGTGATCAGCGATGTGGGACAGTTTCAGCCAAATCTTGCTTACTTTGAGCAGCCCTTCAAGATCACACATGAGAAGGACAGAGTCACCAGGAACAATGTTACCCACTTCTATAATGTGCGACACAACAACTAGTTTGAGGATAAGACCACCGGAGAACAGGAGGAAGTTCTCTATGCTACAGTTTTGGTTTACTTCGTTCATGCACCGCTTGTTTTTCCTACTCTCCTTAAATGTCGGGACGAGATTTCTTTAAGGGGGGAGGGCTGTGACACCCCGTGTCACTCAAGTCTAGCTGGTGCAAAGAACTCCAATTGAACAGAATGCAAAAATCAAAAACCATTCAAATTTGGAAATCAAATGTTCAAATAATTGTTAAACCTAAGCTTGTGAAGGAATTCAAAAATTTCAATAACAACATGAGCAACTAAAAATATTTGTGGATAGCCCTTCTCAAACAATAATTTCGGAGAATTTATGATGATTTTAGAAATTCATTTGCTAGCTCAAATAAATGCTCCAATTTTAAAGAGTAGCCAAATTTGTAATGCAACCATTTGAAATTCCTTTGGGTTTCAGATGTGCATGTTGGCCAGACGAAAGAGCTCATTGAGATCTTTCCAAAAATATCAAATTTGCAGTTTTTAGAGTTTGTTTCATACTCCAAATTGTGTGCCAAAGTGTGGGGAAAACTCTGTTTTGATTAAATCCTGGAAAAAGAAAGATGCGCCCGGACCCACCTGTTAGCCTCTCGCTCTGTTTTCCCCTGAACCCGCGAGCCGCGTGGACGCCGTTGTACGGCTCCGCCGCGCCGCCCACGGCCGCCCTCGCTCGGACAAAACGCAGCCCAGCTCCACTCCCTCGTCGCCTCATCTCCTTTCAGCCTGAGCCGCCGCGCGCTCCCTTCCTTTCCTCGCTCCTCCGAGCTAGTTCCAGGCCGCCATTGTCGAGCTCGACTTGTCTGCCACCATCGAGCGACGCCCCGGTCGATCTGCTCCACTCCAAGCACCGCAGGACCGTACTCAAGCTCTATCATGGCCGCCAGCCCCTCTGCTCCGTTGTGAACTCACGAATCAGACGTCGTCTCCCGATCCAGCCAAGCCGGCACCCACCGCGCCATCGTCACATTCGTCCTCCACGGTGAGCCCCTCGTCGATTCTTTCCGCTCTGAGATGATGCAGGAACCCACGAGCCTGTCTCACCCTTCTTTGCATGGGTTCCACAGTTCAACTCACTGCCCCGCCGTTTTTCCCCGCCGTCTGTCGCAAGAACGCAAGAACCTCCACGGCGAAATCCTACTTCCGTGCCTCCTCGTCGTCTACAAGCTCCACGCCGCTCTTCTACCAACCAAGGTGAAGCTCCCGAGCATTTTTCCTTGATTTTTGATGCCTCCCACGGCACGGGCGACCTTGCCGAACCTTGCCCGGCCGCTGTGCTCGTCCCCGGCCGCTCTCCTGTGGTCCCCGTCGACCCCAGAACCCATAAATGGATGCGCGCTGAGCTAAGAATCGTTCCAGTATTTTTATTGGATTTTTTCGTGGTCTTTTGGGCGTTTCCCGGCGAGCCGCCGCCGCTCCGGTGAGCTCCGGCCGCCATGGCCGCGCCCCCAGCTCGACCCTAGAGCTGGGCACACCAGATCCCGTGCACCATGAACTCTGTGTCCATCCATGTGGCTCAAATCTGTGTGGCCGACCCTTTTTCCTTTTCCGGAATATTAGTTTAATTCCCCAGAAAATCTCAGGAGCTTGTAAACTTCATAGAAAAATAAATACAGCTCAGAATAATATGAATCAAATTTTTATGGCTTCCTTGTGACCCGCTCTGTCCATCAAAAATGTCAAATAACCCAGTCGACTTCATATGTTTCTTGCATAAATACAAATGTACAGAACTTGTTTAATTCATAATAAATTCTATGTTGCTCTAAAAATCATGAACTCTTGCATTCCTGTTAAGCATATGAAAACACACATACAGAACATTTTTCCATTGTAATATGATGTCTAATTATTTTTCGTATGATTTAAATTTTGTTCTACATTGTATAAATTTTTATAAATAATCCATTCATCGATAAATCATCAAACTTCACCATAAATCACTTCCGGTGGTTACTTTCACCAGAAAAATGCCATTGGACATAAATTAATTTTCTCACTCAGATTATTTGTTTAATCAACTCAAATTGATTAAATAGTTAACTTAAATGAAAGTCAATGAAGGAAATACATCAGACGAAACTAATTAACGAAGTTAATCATTTGCACTTACAGTGTAAATGTGAATGTCCCCACAAGTAATTAATTTCTTAATTGCATCATATTACTTGCATCTAACTTGCACTATTTCCTTGTCATAACGTGTAGTGACAGAGACGACTCCGGAGCCGCTCGACTTCCAGCTGCCGAAGGAGCAGGCCCAGGAGGTGCAGGAGGAGCAGCCGCAGCAGGACACTGACCCCGCTGACCCAGTTAGCTACACCCCTGAGCCAGGCAAGCCTTGGTGCATGCCTTCCTATTTAGGAATTTTGTTTATCACTTGTTTGGGGCTAAAAATTAATTGTGCATTAGGTTTATTAGGAGTTGATGTGAAACCTTAGAGCTGCATTAGGATTACCCTTCCATATCCTACCTTGTGTCCTATTTTTGTAGATGTGGTCTAGGTTACGTTAGAACTTGCTAGGCTTAGTGGCTAGCGGACGGTAGAAGCCGAGTGGTAGGTCCCACTCGCACGATAGGGACCCCTGGATTGTACTAGCTGGATTTAGGATTTGTTGAGACCGGACGGGGAATTGCTTGTATAGGATGGTTGGAGAAGGCTGGGCCTTCACGGTGGTGTAGCCCCGTCTGTGTCGATTAAGGACCGTCCGTTGTTGGCCCTGTTGAGCAAGTTCGAACGTACTGATCACATTCTAGTGTTTTTATGGGCCTAGTAAACTTAGTAGCTCGAGTTGCCCTGCTGTGCGGTGGAAGCCTGCCCTTTCTATCATGGTATTTTGGGAGAGAAGGGATGCCTCCCGAACGGGGCGTACGTCTGGGACGGGGACCGTGGCGGGAGGTACCTTTCTCGGGAGGGGTTGGATCCGGCCTAGCTTCAGGGGGACCCTTGCAAACGGTTGCCATATGTGGCCTTCGCCGCATATGTCGTGTGGTCAGGTTTTTCTCCTGCAGGATGTACATCGATGCCACCGCTCTCGGTCAAGAGCAACCTTGCTCACTGCGTCACATCGTAGTGTGATATGATTGATGAGATGATGATGCTAGTCTATTACATTACTGTTATTTACATTGCTATATATACTGTCATCGTTGATGTATTGTTACTTATACCTGTTCTAGATATATGAACACTGCTTTATTGGTTAAGTACTTAATTGGAATTAAAACTTGAAAGTAAGGACCAAGTAATTAGTGCGCTTTTATGCAAGTGAGTCAGCCTAACCCCTTGTAGCCTTTGCATTCTAGGAGTCGGCTGTAGTTAGCCACGTTGACGGGTAAGTCTTGCTGAGTAACTAGTACTCAGGGTTTGGCTCTTTATGTTTTTGTGCAGGTATAGATTTCGCTTTCGCTGTTGCTTGGTGCAGTTCCTCAACGGGTCCACATCGCAGGGCTTCGATGTGCGGCCACTTATCGTCGAGTGTGGTAGTATTGTTGTACTTTGTAGGCTTCCGCTGTGTTCTTACGTGTTTTAAATCATTTGACTCATGTAATAACTTAAAGATGTAAAAATTTGAGCTTTTTATGTGATGTACTGTTGCGTCTGTTCATCAGCGCTTTACCGACTCGATCCTGTGAAAAGCGGAGACGCTTCAAAGTCGACTATAAAACACACCTAATAAGTCAATGCTCACCTACCAGGTTGGTTACTTGCTGAACACCTTATGATGTTGGATATATATTGTTATGTTTTCCTCTCATGGAGTAGAGTGGATTTCAACGGACACAACAAAGACAGTTCCATGAAACACTTGGCAGATGTCGCATGCTAGGAAAGAGTTCGGCAAAATATCCAAAATTTTCCTTTTCTGTAGGGTATTAATTGAACAGTAGTGACAAAATACCATCCTTGAACAACTTTATGTCTAAAAATTACTTGTTTGTATATATACAATTATGATGATTTGGGGTCCCAATCAGTGCTGCTAGCTGACTATAATTAACCTACAGCATGCAACGATTACTCATACTATTCTAATGCATTCAAAAGCAAAGTATTGCTAGTTGAGATGCATGGAAGAGCCTCTTGTCTTAGCTTCCTTCATTGTTACATAGGCCCAAGGGCCTGAATTTGCAGAAAGGTTTCCAGCATTGATTGGATGGGGTTGGTGTTCGATCATTATACATGTCAATTAGAATGACTGAAAAATTATTAATTGTCTTGTGTCCGGCATCCTTTTGTGCATATATTCTCCTTCGCGCCACAGCATTGACTAACATGACATTGGTCCAATCAGTCCCAAGTATCTGTGCACAATGTTCTCATAACGGTTGAGGAACACCCTGTGTTTGGCCATGTTTAAAAATCACTAAAAATTTGAACTTTTTCGAATTCAAACAAATTCAATCAAACTAGTGTAGCAAGCTCACTCCAACTTTGAGTTTTTGAATTTTGAATATGCATCAAACACCACCATATGCATATTTGAATTTTCTTGTTTTTATTTGAGTGTTCAATGTGTGTTTGTCATTTTGCAAGTTCAAATTCTATTCAAATTTGTCTTCACTGAAATCCCAAGAAATGTTTGAACCATTTCTTTTTTCTCTAAACCCCTCTTGGACCCATTCTCCCTTTCTCTGTCCAGCCGGCCCAGCCACTTCCTTTTCTTTTCTTTTCTTCAGAATTTCACAACGGGCCGCGCTCCCTTCACGGCCCAACTTGGTAAGAGCCCACCTCCTCATTCTTCTACTCGGCCCACACCGAGCCAGCCTACTCCTCCTCTGTTATCTCTCACTGACACGCGGACCCCGCATGTCAGCGTCGTCTCCCACCTCCGTACCGCCGGCAGAGCGCCGCTCAGCCACCGTGCTATGGCCGCGCACGCCGCAGGCTCCCTCTTTACTCCTTCTCCTCTCCCATTCGCCGCAGAGCACTGCCCCTCGCCTCCCATTGGTGGACGCACGCGCCGCGCACCGCGCGGGACACCTTAACTCCGGCGAGTGGTGGCCTCTGTCGATTCGTCCACGTCTCCCCCTCCGTCCGCCTTTAAAGGCCGTTGTGCTACATTTTCCTTCCTCCTTCACGCAAGCACGAGTCTCCCCCTCTCCTTCCCCTCAAACGAGCTCGTCCCCTCTCAATCTCTCTCCTCTCTCCGGTGAGCCCTTAGGCAAGAGCTTCCGACGCCGTCGACGAGTCCCGCGCCTTCTCTATTCGTCGTTGAGCTTCACCGTGGCTCACTGAACCCCAACATGCACTCATCTTCCGCAGCCGTGCCCCGTACGCAGAGATCGATGACGACCTAATCGCCGCCGTCTTCTTCCCCGACGCCGGCCGCCTCCTCTCGTCCTCCGCATCGACTAAGCCCGCGGTGAGACTCATCGCACTCCCCTCTCCCTTCCGCGCCCCTCCATTTTTTTTCTTTTGCCTCGCGCACATGCTCGCCACCATGTCACAGTCACCGCCGCCATTTCTTCCTCGCCGCCGGCCACCGCGGTGCTTCCCCGACCAGGCCGAGCACGGCATCGCCCTTGCTGCCTTCACGCGCACGCCCATGGCCACGGGCATGAGCACCCGCGCACGCGCACGCGCCTCCCCCGTCGCGCGTTCCCGCGCCGCCCAACTCCGGCAAGCGGGCGCCGCCGCCCTGGTCACTCCCGTCGTCGACATGACGCATGCCTCCCTCCGCCGTGACGCGTAGAGCATCCCCATATGCTCCTCGGCGCGCTCCGCCGCCTGTATCCTCCACCGACGACGACCGCCGCGCGACGCCGTTTCCGACCACCGCTGACCCAGTCGCGCCGCCCTCTGACATGGCAGCCACGTCCTCCTGTGGACCCCGCACTACCCGGTCGTCTGCCCAGTCAGCACACGAGTCCACAGCCCCGGTGCACCATGAACTACACACGCACATGCGTCCCTCGGTCTACCGCCCTGTGAACTGAATCCACAGCACAGTGCACGGCAGCGCATCGTGCCCGCGGCCCCACCAGTCAGCCTCTCACTCGACCAACAAACGCTAAGTCCACACGGCCAGTACACACATGATTTTATTTTCGAGCACTTTCCTTTATCATAAAAATTCCCTAAAATTCCCATAAACACTATATTATCTCCTGATCATTGTACAACCTTTGTTTACTCTGAAATAGTTAGGATTTGTGGTATGGCTAGTTACTTAGCTTAATCCTAATTAATTTCATCCTTGCAACCTTGTAAAATTCATATCTCTTTTATTGTAACTCCAATTTGGACGATTCTTTCGTCAAAATTCATCTAATTACATCCTATATCTGTCACTACCAGGAAGTTACTCATTTGATCCCTATGTGAATCTTAAATGGCTTTATTGCCTCTTAGTTAATCATTTAGCTTGCTCCTAATTGTTTCATTCTTATAAACTTGTAAAATCTATATTTCCTTTGTTTGAACTCCAATTATGGCGATTCCTTCGCCAAAATTTATCTAAAATCATCCTCTGTCCAGATCCGCAAGAACCTTCTGATGTGGTATTCGATTGTCTTTCATTTGATTTATTGCTTGTTTAGTTAATTGTTTGTGCGGTAGATTTATTCGTCGTTTTTACTTTGAATCGATAGACTATCAAGCTTGTGAGGAAGATTTGAAGACCCAGATTATGGGGACTTGAAGATGAAGACTTTGGTGAAAGGCAAGTCCTAACCCCCTTTGATCATGTTGATCCTATGTTTGCAAATGATCCAACTTAGAGCCCAGTTTATAAAAAAATGTGCATAATGTTTAAATGTGATTTAAATGCTAGAAAGATCCTAAGTACTTGTTTGATTGCCATGTCTTGATGTTGATTACCCTTATTCCATTGTTAAACCTAGGATCAACTATCATTAATACTTTAATGATATGTTGGAATGACATGCTGCTTAGGACTTGTTACCATGTGTACTTAATTAATCTTACTATACATGCTTTTTGGGTAAAATGGTGTGTGTGATTGGTAGAGTGCGTGTGAACTTGAAATGTGGGATGGTATATATATATATCTATATATATATATATATATATATATATATATATATATATATATATATATAGACTAGTGATAAATGTGCAACCCATAGTGGGGATATTACTTGGCGGGAGCAGGCGAGGTAGTCCTCAGTGGGGAGGGCTATCTCTGGGATGAGAGTCCTCTATGAGGACAGCTATTGAAGATGCCTGCTTTGGCCGTATAAGGACCGGTTCATGTGCCGCCTTGCCTAGCACCCTTCGTACAACCACATGCTTTGAATGGGAAATGTTTGGAACCACACCCTACTATAGTGTTCACCCAGTACCCACCTGGAGGGCAGGAGTTGCAGCGGAAGCCAGGAGAAGACCCGATGTAGCAGGCGTCGGGATCCGGCATATGGTGACTATTCAGGCCTTTCTACATGATGAAGATGATATTCGTGAAGCCCCTAGTCGGTGTATTTTCGTGGTGGTGCCGTGGTGACACCAAGTAGGTACGGGACCATTAGTATGCCTGTCCAATCCATGACGATGGGGAGGGCTGGTATACCTTATGGGGAACTGTGTACAACCTCTGCAGAGTTAAAACCTATCCGGATAGCCTTGTACCACGGTATTGGACATTGCGAAAGCTTGTACCACACAATGATTAGTATAACGGTGTGAGTTACCTCCTTCGTGTGTTTTTGGAATACTCCGGTGTGGAACCGTGCGCTGGTTTCCTGCCAGCATTAAAACTTGGGAACTGGCAGGATGGACCACATCTCCCCCAGGGCCAAAAAAAACCCTACTAAATACCACTGATAATCTTGACTGTAGTTTGTGAAATGTTTTGTTTTCCAAGCAACCCTTGCATAAAATTGGCTTTCTGCCGATATGATGAACTCTCAGCCTATGCCTTGTTTACTCCCTTGCATATAAATACACCTTGTGTTAGGGCTTGCTGAGTACCTTATGTACTCACCCTTGCTTTAATCATCTAGATGAAGAGCCCAAGTACAAGTATCAAGATGATGGAGATGAAGATTAGGGTTCCGTCCGCACTCAAGATGCCTGTAGTAGTGGTCTTGCTTCTGTCTTCCGCTGTAGTAGTCTTTAGTGACTCTGTTGTGGTAGCTCGTTGATGTGATTTCTGTTGTAAGTGTAAGGCCGTTGGCCGTTGTTGTAAGGTCTTTATGTAAGAAAAGGCTTGTATGAGATATGTAAATGATGACTCTATGATGACATTCTGTGTAAGTGTTCGTATCAGCATCTGATCCAGGGACTGATACGGTAAGCACTAGTGCTCCAGAAATGGGGTACGACAGAGTGGTATCAGAGCCATGCTTGACTGTAGGACGAACCCTAGGATGGAAATAACTATTTTCAAAACTATTTACAAACTTCCCATTATAATCCTCTTCTGTTAAAACCCCTTGCTTCTCCCCACCAGCATCAAGAAGAGTATCTCATCCAGAAGTGTTCATGTGCAAGAGCTTTCCACCCAATGGATACCGCAACTACGTGACTGTAGAAGTGGAGAACATGGTGTTCCAAGTTTACCACGAACCGGATATGGTTCCTAAAAAGAGGCGCAAGGCCAAGGCCCCTGTAGGCCCCAGACCACCGCATACACGTTACAACTGCAGTGACCCCAGCCATAAGTTCGAGGATTGCCCCTTCTTCGAGCCAAGCGATGAAGAAGAAACTGCAGTGATCAACATGAAAAATGACCTGCCTCAACTTACAGCTCCACCGGAAGAGATTCGACCTTCAGTACAGGAAAAGTGTCAGGAGCAAGGAGCTAGGAATAATATGGATGACACATACCTGGCGTCAACCCCTATCCTCACAAGCATACTAGGAAGGTTGAGTAGCCTCGAAGAGTCAATGAAGAAGATTAGTGAAGAAGTCACCAACCTTACAAAAGTTGTCCAGCTTCAAAACACTAGCAAGAGCTGCAACCAGAAGAGGAAGATGAACGACAGTCCGGCATCTGGTCAAGCCCCATCTGAAAAGTTCAAGAAACCAAAGAACATGGTAGAAGGACCTAGCCTCCATCAGCAAGTCGGCATGCATCAGTCAGCCAGCAGTGCAAATCTGCCACCCAAGGTTTCCCAAAAGGTACCAAGAGCAAATCAGAAGTGTTACACATGTCGGAAGCATGGTCACTTCGTAGCAGATTGCCCTGAAGCTTCCGAGCAAGGAAAGAAGGATGACAATCATTGATGCCAAAGATTACAATCCCTAAGACAAAAAAGTATCTTCAGTCTGCTGCTATGCTACCTATGCCTGAAGCCACCCAATCAACGCTATCAAGAAGATAAGACTTTATTACCACTGTAAGTAGCCAGGGCACACGATAGCCCGATGTTCCTACTGTAAGATCAATGAACCTAGAGCATGGTTCATAGGTTTTGGTGATTGATGTCAACATGGTCAATGGGACTAACAAGGTTTGCTAGTGTGCAAGATGGTTAGTCTCATATATGTAGTGATACACTATTAGAGTGCCAACACCACAAAGATTGCAAGGAAGATGGTAAAGAGAAGAAGTATACATGAGGACTACTCTACGAGGTGACTCCTACACATATGAGGTAAGAAGCACGGTAAGTATGTCAAGTGCTCTTCCATGTATATTATACCTTGACATACTATTGATCATCATGTTAGTATTGTCTTATATCTTATACCATGATGATCTTGTCTCTTGTGACGATGATATGCTTGTGCTTACTTATGTATACTCTATCTTGTCATCATGTTGCCATGTCATGTCATGAGAGCTTGCTTACATATCTATCATCATGACATGCATGCTTTACCTATTCATCATGTAGCTTGCTTTAATATCCTTATATCATGATGATGTTATTATGCTAGTTTTATATACATATCTTATGCACATTATGTTACAGTCGAGTTGTCCTTTATGGCAACGAGATCATTGTGACTAACATTTGTGGATGAAGGAAAGGTTTTTATATGGTCACATGATCGGAAGAATTGGTTGCCTCAACGACGGATGACGACGAGGATCATTGGACTTGATGGAGATCACGGTTGAGAAGATGGATCAAGGCTAAGGACATGCTAGATCCAAGCAAGTGTTAGCTTGGTGTAGATGTAGGCTTGAGTCCATAGGAAACACCGGACTATCAAGGGGGATCGAGTCGTTTCTCTTAGGTCACACTAGTGGTATAGGTATGTGGATGCTCAGAGAGTCTCTCAGGCACTAGGGTGACAGCAGGGGAGAAGAGGAACCAAGGATGATGAAGTTGAAAGTAAGAATTAAGAGAAGAATAACACTACAAGAAATCTGTTAATCCATGACGAATCTGGGGTGACGTTTATAATGATCGTCACAAACACTGCCATTTTGTGACGATTTTCGAGGGTGCGTCACAAACACTATTATTCTGTGACGTTTTGCCAGTGAGCGTCACAACCACTGCCAATCTGTGACAACATGCTAGTAATCGTCATGGATCATCCCGGGACAGGTGAGGCACCCAAAACCGAGAAATGTGTTGATGACAAATTCTACGTTGATAAAATGGTTAAACCAGAATCATGTTGGCTAAAGAACAGGTGAGGCACCCAAAACCGAGCAATATTTTTATGACAAATTTCACATTGATAAAATGTGTGACACCCCGAGTCACTGTATTACAGAAGCGTGCGAACCAAACTGAAGTGAAGATGAAATTAAGCCAAATTCAAAATTCAAAATTCGAAGTTTAAACAAGTTCAAACCCATGTCTGTGAAGCAACTCAAAAATTTCTTTAACAACTTGACCCAACCAAAATTTCTGAAGATAACCCGTGCGAAATAAGAATTTTGGAGAATTTTTGGTGATTTTTGAAATTCATTTCGATGCTCAAATAAATCCTCAAAGTTCCAAAAATGTCGAACTTTGACTAGCTGCCATTTGAATTCCTTTACGAATTGAGATGTGCATGTTATGTCACTGGAATCTGCGTTTCATGATCTTTCGAACAAGACTGGTTTCATAATTTTTGGAGTTAGTTTGCTAGTTCAAATCGAGCGCCAAAGATTGGGGAAAATTCAGTTTGAATTAATTCGGGAAAAATGAAAAGATGCTGTCGGGCCCGCTCGTCAGCCTCTCTCCTCTCACTGCCCGCGCTCGATGTCGCGCGCCGCGTGGACGCCGGCGTACGGCGCGACGCCGCGGCGCCCTGGCCCGCTTCCCCGCTCCGACCGCCCCTTTTTGTCCCCCTCCCCGGTCGGAAGCCGCCCATTCCCCACTCCGCTCCTCCTCTCCAGCGCTCCCGAGCTCTCCCCGCCCTAGCCGCCGCGCCATTGCCGCCGAGCCAGCTCGCACTCACTGCAGCGGCCGTCTCCGCGCGACTCCGTGCAGGCCACCGCGTGAGAAGGAGCGCAAGGATGGCGTGAAGCTCGCGCCAGCTCCCTCGTTCCCCCTCCGCGCACCAAGCCGAGAGGAAGAGCGACATTGCCACCATGGCCGGAGGTTGAGTTTCCTCGACCTCGACGTCGATTCCGGCGACCACGGTGAGCTCGAGCTCGATTCCTCACGCCCCCAGCTGCTCAGCTCAGTTGCGCACGCCCTCAACCTCACCTTTTTCCTCCTGTCGCAGTGAATCCGTCACATTTGAAGTTCTCCCCTCCCGCCGCCGACGACCACCGTGAAGACCTCTCCGACGAACTCCGTCTTCCGACCATCCCCGTCGTCAACCTGTTGGACCCCGAGGTGCGCGTCAGCTCCGTGAAGCTGGTGCGCGCGCCATCTCCTTCCCTCGACGCTTCCACCCACCGGAACGCCGTCGTCGCCATCGCCGCCGTCCGCCTCCTCGTCGCCGGCCGCTTCCCAGCCCGCCTCGTCGTCGCCCTGCTCCCCGCCGCGAACCGCGCCACCGAGGTGAGCCTTCAGAGCCCGCGCATCGACCTTCTCCCCCGCTTCCGTCGCCGGAACGGCGACAACGCCGCCGCCGCCGCGCCATGCGCGTCGTGCGCGCATGCGCAGTGGACGCTGGGCCGAGACCCGGTCCAGATCCAACCCACCCAGCCCAGATCCACGCCCTACCGAGCCCATTCCCTTTTTTCCAGGATTTACCGATTTCTTTAATTTCCAGAAATTCCAATAAACTTCCAAAATCGATAGAAAATGAAATATACATCAGAAAAATATGAAACTAATTTTGTTGGACTCCTTGTAATACCCTCTGTCCAGTAAAAATGCTAAACCACCATTTTGTGTACTGTGTATTTTCTGAAAAATACATCAGTCCAGATATCGTTTAAATCCTTATAAATTATCTGTGGCTCCATAAATCTTGAAATCTTGCATGTCTGTTAAGAATCTGATAACACACCTACAGAACATTTTTCCACTGTCACATGTTGCCAAATTATTTTCTTATGATTTAAATCATGTTTTGCACTGTACAAATTATTATAAATAATCTACTTTGCAATAAATCATGCAACTTCACCATAAATTACTTCCAGTGGCACTCTTCAGCAGAAAAATGCCACTGGACATAAATCAACTTTCGAAATCACATTGTTCATTTAACTTGCCTAAGTTGATTAATGGTGAACTTAATTAAAAGTTAATGAAGGAAATACTCCAGACGAAATTAATTAACAAAGTTAATCACTTGCACTTACAGTGTAAATGACTGTCCTATCAAGTAATTAAATCATTAATTGCATCATATTATCTTGCATCTAACATGCATTATTTTCCTTGTCATAACGTGTAGTGACAGAGACGACTCCGGAGCCGCTCGACTTCCAGCTACCGGAGGAGCAGACCCAGGAGGTGCAGGAGGAGCAGCCGCAGCAGGACGCTGACCCCACTGACCCTGTTAGCTACGCTCCTGAGCCAGGCAAGCCCCGGTGCATGCCTCCCTGTTTAGGATTTTTACTTTCTCACTTGATTGGGGCTAGTAATTGATTGTGCATTAGGTCTATTAGGAATTGATGTGAAGCCTTAGCACTGCATTAGGATTACCTTCCATATCCTACCTTGTGTCCTATTTTTGTAGATGTGGTCTAGGTTGCGTTAGAACTTGCTATGCTTAGGGACTAGCGAACGGTAGAAGTCGAGTGGTAGGTCCCACTCGCGAGTTAGGAATTACCCTGGATTGTACTAGATGAATTTAGGATTTGTTGAGACCGGACGGGGAATTGTTTGTGTAGGATGGTTGGAGAAGGCTGGGCCTTCACGGTGGTGTAGCCCCGTCTGTGTCGATTGAGGACCGTTCGTTGTTGGCCCTATTGAGCAAGTTCGAACGTACTGATCACATGCTAGTGTTTTTATGGGACTAGTAAACTTAGTAGCTTAGGTTGCCCTAGTGTCTCGCGGATACTTGCACTTTCTATCATGGTACTTGGGAGAGAAGGGATGCCTCCCAATCAGGGCGTACGTCTGGGACGGGGACTGTGCGGGAGGGCCTTTCTCGGGAGGTGTGAGACTCAGCCAGTTCTAGGGGGACCTTCGCGAATAGTTGCTGCATACGGCTTTTGCTGTGCGTGGCGTGTGGTCAGGTTTTTCTCCTGCAGGATGTACATCGATGCCGCCGCTCTCGGTCAAGAGCAACCTTGCTCAGTGCGCCACATCGTAGTGTGATATGATTGATGATGATGACTAGTACTTATGTTTGTTTTACCTCATTACTGCTATATTGATGATCTGATGTACTGTTACTTATATCTGTTTTAGCTATATGCACACTGCTTTACTGGATAAGTACTTAACTTGAAACTAAAACTTGAAAGTAAGGATCAAGTAATTAGCGCGAGTATGCTATTGAGTCAGCCACCCCTTTGTAGCCTTGCATATTAGGAGTCGGCTGTAGTTAGCCTTTTGACGGGTAAGTCTTGCTGAGTATTAGTTGCTCAGGGTTTGGCTTCTTATGTTTTTGTGCAGGTAGCACCTTTATCCCCGACTCTACGGGTGGAGGTGGACAGTGGGACGACCAGCTTCCTTTTGGTTGGACCGCCCACTGGGAGACCGAGGAGTGATTTCCTCTCGAGTTCGCATCTTCATGGCTTTGGATGTGAATTCACTTGTATCGTGAGCGCGTTCGCTTGTATCTCTTATCTTTGGACTTGGATTTGTATCGTTAAGACTTCCGCTGTGTACTCGTTGTTTTAATTGGACTAATGTAATAACTTTAAGACTTAATTCGTGCTTTTTATATGCTGTACTGTTGCGTCTGTTCATCAGCGCTATACCGACTCGATCCTGCGAAAAGCGGAGACGCTTCAGCTGGTACCAGAGCCGTGTTGGGACAGTACATCATATAAACGGCCTATTTTCAAAAATCTAACCACGTACGTGTGAGGATCGAAAAGCCATTATAAGGATGTTAGAGTAATCAGGTGGTAATAGGAGTTGATTGTTATTTTCTGTAACGACGCACCGACGCCCAGGTAAGAAGGTAAGGAACTACATGGCGCTGGTTTTGGATATTGGTGGCGGAGTGTTGTTATGTTCCGTGAGCCATCGAGTTCACGAGGAGTTGAGGATGGTGAGGATATGTCATTGGGCCATGTATTACATTTTTATGAGGTACGTCACCTGTGTAGGTTGGTTGAGGTGACGTTGTGTGCTTGCAGGTACACTAACTCGCGCGTAGATCGCGTAGAAACGTTTGTGAGTGCGAAGTAGTTACCACCACTGTCTACGGCCTGCTATATTTGGGCAAATTTTTTTATTTTGTGAGGATGTGCAGGACGAGCATGCATTGCATCATCAATTAAAACACTTCCACGAAATTCAGATCACTCAAAAATTTCAGACTGACAAGCTAATTTTTAAAATTCATAACTCCAAAACCGCTTGGCCAAATTCGATGAACCCAGACTTGATGGAAAGCTTACAACATGAACTAAAACTTTGCTTCAGAGTTCACCTTTAGATTCTGTCAGTATCACCCCCAAATCTGTCGATTAAGTGAGGTCAATTTTCAGCTCCGACTAGTTTTTCCAGAATCTGTCCACCAACTTTAAAAATCGATATCTCCAGTTCTACTGAGCCATTTTGGGCGTTTGAGCACTCGTTGGAAAGATCTTGAGGTTATCTACAAGTTTCGCGTTATGACTTTTCTCGTTTGAAGCCTCCAGAAGTACCAGTTTTCGTTTTAGTGTCTGCTGTTCTTAGCGAGTCAGATTTTCAGCGTTGCAGTTTTTCATTGCTTTCCTTGTGGGCTGTGTGTGTGGCTTTTGCTACCACTCTATAGCAGCCTGACCATGTTATATTTCTTGCTTAGCATGGTTATTTTGTTCTGTTGGAAGAGATTGTGACTTTTTCTCTCTCTTTTCCGCAGATGGCTGACCTAGACGACTTTCCGCACGCCGAGCTTGGGGAGGACGGTGCACTGCACACGGATGGTCTTTACCACGCCGGTTTTCCCTCGCTGTTCTGGGCTGAGTTGCAGCGACTCGGCTACCCCGACCCTCCGCGCTACCGCGGACAGCCCAGCCAGGTGTACGGACTTCCCCGCTTCTCGATGTGGGTGGATGTCCCCTCGCACCCACAGCGGCCTGCATGGTCGCACTTCTCTCTTCGGGGTTTCGGTCAGGACTTTGACGAGACCCTGAACAGTGTTGCTCTTCAGGCGATGGTGCGTTTCTGTGAGATGCACGTTGCTGATCTTGGCAACACCTCACTGAGCTTGTTCCCAGTCAGCACCACAGGGCACCCTCAGTACAGGAGACGTCTCAGGCAGCTTGACAGCGGCAACTTGGTCCTCACCCCGACGCAGCTGCCTTCTACGGCTAGACACTTGTCCGAGCTGTACAGGGTTCTTGTGGCTTCTGACCGCGCAGGTGGGCGGACTTTGAGCCGTGTGGAGGAGTTGTCAGAGACAGTGGACGCTAGGAACGACAGGATTGCGCAGTTGGAGCACGCCTTGGCCGTGACTACCGCTCAGCGCGACCACTGTGCTGCTCAGCTTGACCAGTGTGTTGCACAGCGCGACCAGTGTGCCGCCCAGCGTGACCAGCTTGCCGGCCAGCTCACTGCACGTGGCCACGAGATTTCTGAGTTAGTCGGTGAGCTAGCTGCTTCACTGAACCACGCCGGACAGCTCGAGCAGCAGTTGCAGGTCGCCCAGCACCAGATAGTGGGACTCCAGGAGCAGGTTGCTGCAGCAGTTGTGGCACCTCCAGCAGAGGAGGAGGCACGGGAGGACGTCGTGTCAGAGATGAGTGTTGAGCTGTTTCCTTCAGAGATCCTGGACACCGCTTCCCACCGTGGTAGGAGGCACCGTTAGTTGCCTTACTCGGCATTCCAAGCGTGACAGAGGCGCGCTGGATGCGATGTGGATGACGCATGTGCGTCGTAGTGTCGACAGGTCCTTAGTTAGCTTGATCTAGGAGCATCATGATAGTTGGTCAGGTGTCGTAGTATTTTGTTGGATGTTACACCCCCTATGTACGCATGAGTGGATTGTACCATGATCTATGTAATGAATGCTCTGTAAGACTTAATTAATGTTATGAATGGATCTGTCAGTTTAATTATTTGGATCTGAGCTACTTTTGTTTCTGCCTATGCATGTCAATTTACATTTCCGCCTGATAATGATATTGTATTCTGGAGCTAACGGTGGAAATGTTTAATTGGCAGGATGCCGCCGCGTCGCCCGCCGCCGCCGCCACCCCCGCAGCACACTCTGGCGGAGGCGATGTACAACCAGACGGAGCTGCTCAGGACTCTCGTTCAGGCCGTCACCCAGCAGGGTGGCCACCGTCGGGGCGCACAGCCAGGCTGCACCTACGCAGACTTCCTGGCCACTCACCCGCCTGTCTTTTCCGGGTCCACTGACCCGATGGAGGCGGAGGCTTGGCTGCGCACTGTGGAGTCCAAGTTTGGGCTCCTTCCTGACTGCACAGAGGTGCAGAAGACACTGTTCGCGGCGCAGCAGCTTCACGGGGCGGCTGGAGGATGGTGGGCAGCTCACCTTGCCACTCTTCCGGCCGGTCAGCAGTTGACTTGGGCACAGTTCAGAGAGGCCTTTCGCTCGTTCCACATTCCGCCTGGCCTTATGCAGCGGAAGCTCAGGGAGTTCCTGGACCTCAGGCAGGGAGGCAGGAGCGTGTTCGACTACGCCCAGGTGTTCAACCACCTGGCCCAGTTTGCTCCAGACCAGGTAGACACGCCCGCCAAGCGGAAGGCGTGTTTCTTGAGAGGCTTGTCTACCAAGCTTCAGTCCCGGCTTGTCCTGAACGCCGGTGGTACCTTCGACGAGCTTGTCAGTGCAGCGATCGTGATGGAGGATGCCATCAGGGCACACCAGGACGACAAGAGGAAGAGGAAGGCAGTGGCACCGCAGTCTGGCAGCACTTCAGCCAGGCCACGCCTTGTGTACACCGCTCCCAGTGGACAGAGGTACCTTGCACCTCCACAGTACCAGCGTCAGCAGCAGCAGCAGCAGCAGCAGTTTGCTCAGAGACAGCCACAGCAGCAGCAGCGTCAGCAGCAGCAGCGCTCGCAGCAGCAGGCAGGCAGAGGTTTCCCGTGCTTCAACTGTGGACAGGTGGGGCACTTTGCGCGTGACTGCCGTGCAGCACCTAGGCAGAACAACGCGCAGAGGGCTCCAGTTCAGGCAGCAGGACAGCAGCGCCAGCAGGGCAGGAACGCGCCAGTCAAGACTGGGCGCGTTAACTACACCACTGCAGAGGAGGTTCCAGAGGGTGAGCAGGTTCTAGCTGGTACGTTCTCTATGCGACACGAGCCCGTGGTTATCTTGTTTGATTCAGGTGCGACACATGAGTTTGTCAGTTTAGCTTGTACTCGACGACTTGGTCTTGTGATTTCTTCCTTAGAGACTCCGTACGTGATCAGCACACCAGGAGGCCGCATTGTGACGAGGCAGATAGTGCGTAATGCTCCTATTGACCTTGCTGGACAGATCTACCCGACCCATCTTATTGTGTTGGACGGTCAGGGTTTAGATGTGATACTTGGTATGGGATGGATGAGGGTCCAGAAGGCTGTTCTTGATACTTCTCTCCGTCTTGTTCACTTGGATTCTCCTATGCACGGCAAGGTCACCCTTCAGCTATCCTTGTTGGCCCCATCGCGACCGTCAGTGCACCAGACCGTTGGCAAGAGTCTGGATATGATACCGGTGGTGCGTGAGTACCCCGATGTGTTTCCAGATGATTTGCCAGGCTTACCACCAGATCGTGATGTGGAGTTCCGCATTGACTTGCAGCCAGGCACAGCACCTATCTCCAGGAAACCGTACAAGATGGCCCCTAATGAGTTAGCAGAGTTGAAGATGCAGCTGAAGGAGCTATTGGACAAGGGTTTCATTCGTCCTAGCTCTTCACCTTGGGGTTGTCCAGCCTTGTTTGTGAAGAAGAAGGATCAGGCGCTCAGGCTATGTGTGGATTATAGGCCACTTAATGCTGTGACGATTAAGAACAAGTATCCGCTGCCTCGCATTGATATCTTGTTCGATCAGCTAGCTAGAGCTAAGGTGTTCTCCAAGATTGATCTCCGTTCTGGGTATCATCAGATTAAGATCCGTGCAGAGGACATTCCGAAGACTGCTTTCTCTACCAGATATGGACTCTATGAGTACTTGGTGATGTCGTTCGGTTTGACCAATGCACCTGCTTACTTCATGTACTTGATGAACTCAGTGTTCATGCCAGAGTTGGACAAGTTTGTCGTGGTTTTCATTGACGACATCTTGATCTATTCAGAGACAGAGGAGGAGCATGAGCAGCACCTCAGGATTGTGTTGCAGCGTTTGAGGGATCACCAGCTGTACGCTAAGTTCAGCAAGTGCGAGTTCTGGCTTAGCGAGGTGCCTTTTCTTGGCCATGTTATATCAGCTGAGGGTATTGCTGTTGACCCTAGCAAGGTGCAGGATGTTCTGGATTGGAATGCACCTACGACTGTCTCTCAGATTCGTAGTTTCTTGGGTTTGGCTGGTTACTACCGTCGGTTTATTCCGAATTTCTCTAAGATCTCCAAGCCCATCACTGAGTTGCTGAAGAAGAACATGAGATTTGTGTGGAGCTCGCAGTGTGGTGATGCTTTCCAGAATCTGAAGAAGCTTCTCACTACCGCTCCAGTTTTAGCTCAGCCTGATATCACCAAGCCATTTGATGTGTATTGTGATGCTTCCGGTACTGGTCTTGGTTGTGTGCTGATGCAGGATGGCAGGGTAATTGCTTATGTCTCTCGGCAGCTTAAGCGACATGAAGAGCATTACCCCACTCACGATCTTGAGCTTGCAGCTGTCGTACTTGCTTTGAAAGTATGGCGGCATTATCTGTTGGGAAATCTGGTGCATATCTACACAGATCACAAGAGCCTCAAGTATATATTCACGCAGTCAGATCTGAACATTCGCCAGAGGAGATGGTTAGAGCTGATCAAGGACTATGATCTGGAGATTCACTATCACCCAGGGAAGGCTAATGTGGTTGCTGATGCTTTGAGTCGCAAGGCTCATTGCAATAATCTCATCGCAGCTCCTTATGCAGAGGCAGAGCCCAGTCTTAGAGTGTATGCTTATGGCTCTTTGGCCAATATATCACTTGTTCCGACCCTGCGAGATGAGATTGTGGCAGCGCAGAAGAAGGATGAGAAGGTGAATCACCTCAGGAGGAGACTCAAGCTCGGGGAAGCTGGAGTCCAGTGTTTCAGAGAGGATGAGGATGGAGTCCTGTGGTTCAAGGACAGATTGGTAGTTCCTAAGGACTTTGAGTTGCGCAGGAAGATTCTTGATGAGGCACACTTGTCCAAGTATTCCATCCACCCTGGTAGCAACAAGATGTACCAGGATTTGAGGAGTCGCTTCTGGTGGACCCGCATGAAGCGGGAGGTCGCACAGTACGTTTCTGAGTGTGACACTTGCAGGAGAGTGAAGGCAGAATACATGAAGCCAGCTGGATTATTGCAGCCTTTGAGTATTCCTGCTTGGAAGTGGGAGGATATTAGCATGGACTTCATTGTTGGCTTACCTCTCACATCACAGAAGCATGACTCTATTTGGGTAATTGTCGATCGATTGACCAAGTCAGCTCACTTCATTCCAGTGTATACCCGTTACAGTGTGCAGAAGTATGCTGAGCTTTATATCTCCCGGATTGTCTGTTTGCATGGAGTGCCTAAGACCATCATTTCAGATAGAGGACCTCAGTTTGTTTCTCGCTTCTGGGAGCAGCTGCATGCTTCTTTAGACACCACCTTGATCCGCAGTGCTGCTTACCACCCTCAGACAGATGGACAGACTGAGAGGGTGAACCAGATTCTTGAGGACTTACTTCGTGCTTGCGTGCTGACTCACACCAAGGATTGGGAGAAATGTTTACCGCTAGCAGAGTTCTCCTACAACAACAGTTACCAGGAGAGCATCAAGATGGCACCCTTTGAGGCGTTGTATGGACGTCGCTGTCGCACTCCCCTTAATTGGGTTGAGTCTGGCGAGCGATTCACCTTTGGGACTGAGTTGATAGCAGAGGCCGAGGAGACTGTGAGACGCATTCAGTCGAACTTGAGAGCAGCCAAGTCTCGACAGAAGAGCTATGCTGACAGAAGACGCCGACCGTTGGTGTTTGCAGTTGGCAGCCACGTATACCTTCGTGTCTCTCCCATAAAGGGTGTACGTCGGTTTGGTGTCAGAGGAAAGCTAGCACCCCGATACGTTGGACCGTTCCGGATATCTGAGCAGTGTGGACCCGTCGCTTATAGATTGGAGTTGCCCTCCAATCTCTCCAGTGTTCACAATGTGTTCCACGTATCGCAGCTGAAGAAGTGCTTGAAGGTTCCTAGTGACAGAGTGGTCAGTGGTGTTGAGCAGCTTGAGCCAGATTTGACATACCCCGAGCAGCCTATTGGCATTGTCGATCAGAAGGACCGAGTCACCAGGAAGAGCACTACCAGATTCTATAAGGTGCAATGGAGCAACCACTCTGAGGCCGAGGCCACGTGGGAGACAGCGGAGTTCTTAAACTCCCATTTTCCAGGTTTTCTACCTCCGAGGTGCGTTATCTAGTTGTTCTATTTTTGCATCTCTTTCTTCGTCCTTTCGCCATTCGTTTTTCCTCCTTCTCTTTAATCTCGGGACGAGATTCCTTTAAGGGGGGAGGGCTGTGACACCCCGAGTCACTGTATTACAGAAGCGTGCGAACCAAACTGAAGTGAAGATGAAATTAAGCCAAATTCAAAATTCAAAATTCGAAGTTTAAACAAGTTCAAACCCATGTCTGTGAAGCAACTCAAAAATTTCTTTAACAACTTGACCCAACCAAAATTTCTGAAGATAGCCCGTGCGAAATAAGAATTTTGGAGAATTTTTGGTGATTTTTGAAATTCATTTCGATGCTCAAATAAATCCTCAAAGTTCCAAAAATGTCGAACTTTGACTAGCTGCCATTTGAATTCCTTTACGAATTGAGATGTGCATGTTATGTCACTGGAATCTGCGTTTCATGATCTTTCGAACAAGACTGGTTTCATAATTTTTGGAGTTCGTTTGCTAGTTCAAATCGAGCACCAAAGATTGGGGAAAATTCAGTTTGAATTAATTCGGGAAAAATGAAAAGATGCTGTCGGGCCCGCTCGTCAGCCTCTCTCCTCTCACTGCCCGCGCTCGATGTCGCGCGCCGCGTGGACGCCGGCGTACGGCGCGACGCCGCGGCACCCTGGCCCGCTTCCCCGCTCCGACCGCCCCTTTTTGTCCCCCTCCCCGGTCGGAAGCCGCCCATTCCCCACTCCGCTCCTCCTCTCCAGCGCTCCCGAGCTCTCCCCGCCCTAGCCGCCGCGCCATTGCCGCCGAGCCAGCTCGCACTCACTGCAGCGGCCGTCTCCGCGCGACTCCGTGCAGGCCACCGCGTGAGAAGGAGCGCAAGGATGGCGTGAAGCTCGCGCCAGCTCCCTCGTTCCCCCTCCGCGCACCAAGCCGAGAGGAAGAGCGACATTGCCACCATGGCCGGAGGTTGAGTTTCCTCGACCTCGACGTCGATTCCGGCGACCACGGTGAGCTCGAGCTCGATTCCTCACGCCCCCAGCTGCTCAGCTCAGTTGCGCACGTCCTCAACCTCACCTTTTTCCTCCTGTCGCAGTGAATCCGTCACATTTGAAGTTCTCCCCTCCCGCCGCCGACGACCACCGTGAAGACCTCTCCGACGAACTCCGTCTTCCGACCATCCCCGTCGTCAACCTGTTGGACCCCGAGGTGCGCGTCAGCTCCGTGAAGCTGGTGCGCGCGCCATCTCCTTCCCTCGACGCTTCCACCCACCGGAACGCCGTCGTCGCCATCGCCGCCGTCCGCCTCCTCGTCGCCGGCCGCTTCCCAGCCCGCCTCGTCGTCGCCCTGCTCCCCGCCGCGAACCGCGCCACCGAGGTGAGCCTTCAGAGCCCGCGCATCGACCTTCTCCCCCGCTTCCGTCGCCGGAACGGCGACAGCGCCGCCGCCGCCGCGCCATGCGCGTCGTGCGCGCATGCGCAGTGGACGCTGGGCCGAGACCCGGTCCAGATCCAACCCACCCAGCCCAGATCCACGCCCTACCGAGCCCATTCCCTTTTTTCCAGGATTTACCGATTTCTTTAATTTCCAGAAATTCCAATAAACTTCCAAAATCGATAGAAAATGAAATGTACATCAGAAAAATATGAAACTAATTTTGTTGGACTCCTTGTAATACCCTCTGTCCAGTAAAAATGCTAAACCACCCTTTTGTGTACTGTGTATTTTCTGAAAAATACATCAGTCCAGATATCGTTTAAATCCTTATAAATTATCTGTGGCTCCATAAATCTTGAAATCTTGCATGTCTGTTAAGAATCTGATAACACACCTACAGAACATTTTTCCACTGTCACATGTTGCCAAATTATTTTCTTATGATTTAAATCATGTTTTGCACTGTACAAATTATTATAAATAATCTACTTTGCAATAAATCATGCAACTTCACCATAAATTACTTCCAGTGGCACTCTTCAGCAGAAAAATGCCACTGGACATAAATCAACTTTCGAAATCACATTGTTCATTTAACTTGCCTAAGTTGATTAATGGTGAACTTAATTAAAAGTTAATGAAGGAAATACTCCAGACGAAATTAATTAACAAAGTTAATCACTTGCACTTACAGTGTAAATGACTGTCCTATCAAGTAATTAAATCATTAATTGCATCATATTATCTTGCATCTAACATGCATTATTTTCCTTGTCATAACGTGTAGTGACAGAGACGACTCCGGAGCCGCTCGACTTCCAGCTGCCGGAGGAGCAGACCCAGGAGGTGCAGGAGGAGCAGCCGCAGCAGGACGCTGACCCCGCTGACCCTGTTAGCTACGCTCCTGAGCCAGGCAAGCCCCGGTGCATGCCTCCCTGTTTAGGATTTTTACTTTCTCACTTGATTGGGGCTAGTAATTGACTGTGCATTAGGTCTATTAGGAATTGATGTGAAGCCTTAGCACTGCATTAGGATTACCTTCCATATCCTACCTTGTGTCCTATTTTTGTAGATGTGGTCTAGGTTGCGTTAGAACTTGCTATGCTTAGGGACTAGCGAACGGTAGAAGTCGAGTGGTAGGTCCCACTCGCGAGTTAGGAATTACCCTGGATTGTACTAGATGAATTTAGGATTTGTTGAGACCGGACGGGGAATTGTTTGTGTAGGATGGTTGGAGAAGGCTGGGCCTTCACGGTGGTGTAGCCCCGTCTGTGTCGATTGAGGACCGTTCGTTGTTGGCCCTATTGAGCAAGTTCGAACGTACTGATCACATGCTAGTGTTTTTATGGGACTAGTAAACTTAGTAGCTTAGGTTGCCCTAGTGTCTCGCGGATACTTGCACTTTCTATCATGGTACTTGGGAGAGAAGGGATGCCTCCCAATCAGGGCGTACGTCTGGGACGGGGACTGTGCGGGAGGGCCTTTCTCGGGAGGTGTGAGACTCAGCCAGTTCTAGGGGGACCTTCGCGAATAGTTGCTGCATACGGCTTTTGCTGTGCGTGGCGTGTGGTCAGGTTTTTCTCCTGCAGGATGTACATCGATGCCGCCGCTCTCGGTCAAGAGCAACCTTGCTTAGTGCGCCACATCGTAGTGTGATATGATTGATGATGATGACTAGTACTTATGTTTGTTGTACCTCATTACTGCTATATTGATGATCTGATGTACTGTTACTTATATCTGTTTTAGCTATATGCACACTGCTTTACTGGATAAGTACTTAACTTGAAACTAAAACTTGAAAGTAAGAATCAAGTAATTAGCGCCAGTATGCTATTGAGTCAGCCACCCCTTTGTAGCCTTGCATATTAGGAGTCGGCTGTAGTTAGCCTTTTGACGGGTAAGTCTTGCTGAGTATTAGTTGCTCAGGGTTTGGCTCCTTATGTTTTTATGCAGGTAGCACCTTTATCCCCGACTCTACGGGTGGAGGTGGACAGTGGGACGGCCAGCTTCCTTTTGGTTGGACCGCCCACTGGGAGACCGAGGAGTGATTTCCTCTCGAGTTCGCATCTTCATGGCTTTGGATGTGAATTCACTTGTATCGTGAGCGCGTTCGCTTGTATCTCTTATCTTTGGACTTGGATTTGTATCGTTAAGACTTCCGCTGTGTACTCGTTGTTTTAATTGGACTAATGTAATAACTTTAAGACTTAATTCGTGCTTTTTATATGCTGTACTGTTGCGTCTGTTCATCAGCGCTATACCGACTCGATCCTGCGAAAAGCGGAGACGCTTCAAAATGAAAACCAGAATCATGTCAGGTTGGCTAAAGAGATTTTTTCCAAAAAAAAATATTGTGCACAACAATGATCGAACCTGCGACCTGTCAATGGCTACTTCTCCCTTACCCTGCGCTGTTTAATTTAACAATACAGTAAAGGGACTTGTTTTATTTGTACTGTTCTTATGCTAGAATGGGCCGGCCCAAAGCCTGTCATACCTGATAAAAATCTGGGAGACCCTAAGACTCGCCACCCCTCTCTCATTTTCCTCAGCCACCGCCGCCCCTCTCGCCTCCCTCATCCTTAGCCGCCACCTCCTGCTCCTTTCCACCTCTGCCGTGCGGCAGCGAGCGCTTGCGGATCCGCGATGGCGATGCACTGCGGCAGACGGCGCATGTGGATCCGCGACGGCAAGCTGCTGCGGGGATCTCGCAGCGAGCCGCTACGGCAAGCTGGTCCGGCGAGTGCGAATTAAGCCGCCGCAGTGAGCTCGCGGCGAGGGCGTGGTGAGCCGTTGCGGAGGCCGCGACTGCTGCGGCTAGTGCTCGGCAAGCTGATCCGGCGAGCAGCTGCGGCAAACGCCCGGTGAGCCGCTGCGGAGAGCTCGCGACGAATTCTTGCGGCCGCGAGTTCGCGGGGAGCTGTTGCAGACAGCGAGCGGCTACTGCAGGCGTCCGGTGAGCGCACAGCAGCGACATGCTAATTACTAAGTTTTGGCCAGAAACGTACTGATTTCCTTCCAAGTTTTCCTCCATTCGTGAGCTAAGGTTTGGGGATTTTTACTTAGGACATGGCAACCGCAGGCCGGCGCCCTCACCTCCATTGGCAAGATCTGCAGGTAGTAGTATGTTGGATCAGTTAATTAAACATCAAACTTACTAGAGACAAGTCGCTGCTTTGTTATGGATCAGCTAAACATTTTCATTTACGGTTTTTTTTTTCATTTTGCTGGTTGCAGCAAGCAAAGAGGAAGGTGGAGGAGGCGAGGAGCATGGCACTACAAGTTTCGTTTGTTAGTTTCTAGGACTAGATTTGTTGAATTGCCATGGTGTATTTTTATGAAGTTGTGGTGCCGGATCAACCTATGTTATTATTTATGATGTTGATACTGAATCAGAGTCTGTTGTGCACATGGGTTTTATATCTTGAAAATGAAATGAGAATAATGATTTTATCTTGGGTTTAATCTGTGTTGTGATATCAAGAATGCAATTACATGAGGTCTGAGCTGGGCATGATTGATGATACAAGAAAACTTGATTCACTTTGTGACGATAAAATTCTGTATAGTTCAATTCGTCACCAAGGGGTGGGCTGAGCCTGGGCCTGGGCTCTTCTGTGACGATCACAGAACGTCACGGATGGGTCGCAATCTGTGACAAAAATAAGAAAACGTCATCTGGTTAATCTATGACGCGAGATACATGACGAAACAGTTTTTCGTCACGGATGTCACTTTATGACGGTTTTTCTTTGATCTGTGACGAATTACGAACGTCATTGATCACCTGATTTCTTGTAGTGTAAGTTTCAGCTTCAGCAATGGGGACCGTACGTTACAGTCAAAGAGACCGTACTGTACAACCCCTAAGAGGAAATCAGGACAGAGAAGGATATGTTCTGGACAGAAAGAAAATAAAGACCGTATGATACAGTCAAAGAGACCGTATGGTACAGCCCCTACAAGGAATCTGGACAGAGAAGAATATGTTCTAGATAGAAGGGAAATTGGAGACCGTACCATGAGAAATGGAGATCGTACCATAAGACCGTATGGTACAGCTCCTACAAGAAATCTGGACAGAGAAGGATGTGTTCTGGATAGAAGAAAAATGGAGACCGTACCATGGGACCGTATGGTACTATCTTTGTACAACGGCTAGTTTATGGCTGGAGGAAGAGACCGTACCATGAGAGATGGAGACCGTACCATAGACCGTACCTTGAGAAATGAAGACTGTACCATGGATCGTAGTGTACAATGCTCATATTGGCAGACCACTTTGGCAACGGCTAGTTTATGGGTGGAGGCCTATAAATAGCTGGTTGCTTGGCCCTTTGAGGTGCCTTTGGCCATTGTTACCAGTGGGGAAACACAAGGGAAGACAAGATGATGCAAGAGGGCACTTGGGAGAAGATTTGGAGAGGAAATCTTAGTGCTTGAGAGGGTTGAGTGCATCCATACACCTCTAGGACTAGTGTGGTCATAGGGAGGCGGTCTTGGTTTGTTACCCTTGGTTTATGGCAAGGCCTAGACCGGTTAGGCGTTGGTGGTGAGCTTGCCAAGGATATTTGTGGAAGCCATCACATGTTTGTACACGGTCTTGGAGCTTCCCATGCGAAAGAAGCATCACTAGTGAGCGCCCTTTGGACCGCATCACGTGCGGATCCTTACCCTCGGAAGAGTATCCGGAGATGCCGGCGGGACGTGCTCGCGACTTCACTCAAGGAGCGGTGGATGGTTCCATGGAAGAGAGCATTGCCTTGTGTGCGGCGGGGTGAAGCCCGTGTCTTCACTTGGAGGGTGAAGCGTGCTCTTGGGAACATCACCGGCTCGAGGAGTGGAGTGTTCTCTAGAGGGGATCACCATCGAGCGGAGGGACGGGGTCGAGACTCCGGCGGGAGTGACCCAACGTGGACTAGGGGGAGACGCCATCCTCCCGATACCACGAAAAAAATCGATGAGCAATCTCTTACTCTTACTCTTTACTACTTGCACTTGTTATCTTGTTTATCCTATATGCTTGTAGTAGATAGTGTGCTTATCTCATAGGATTGCTTAGCGATTGTTTCCGTGTGCTAGCTCTTCGTTATATCTAGTGATACATGATTTCCTTATATATGCTTGTTCCTACTTGTGATAGCTCTCACTTGCTTGATACCATAGTGATCGTTATGCTTATGTTGTATCTACCTTGTTATCATGATCACTAGCTTGAGCTTTCCCTTGTGTACCTATACATGCTAGTTTGCTTGTTCCATATTTATCATATACACTAGCATGTATAGCTTGTTGAGCTTCCCTATGTGTTCCCTATATGCATGCTAGATTGCTTGATCGTTGTTATCTTATATACTAGCATGTGTAGGACTTGTTGTGCTTATCTTGTATATGCTCTTATATGCTAGGTTGTTCTTATATGCTCCTGTATGTCTTGCTCCTAGCATGTACAAGTCCTAGCACATGGTTATCCTTGCTTGATCACTTACACGTAGTGCATATGTACGCTCTTGTTATGTATCCTTTACTTGTGCAATTAGATTAAGTTGCTAGAAATGCAAAAAGTATTAGTTCATGGTGTGCCCGATTCACCCCCCCCTCTCGGTCACACGGTCCTTACAAGTGGTATCAGAGCCTCGTGCTCATTTAGGGCTTAACCGCCTTTGAGTTGTGACCGAATGAGTTTGGGTTTTTCATCCTATATGGGTTTCGGCTATGGACGTTGAAAGAATCGCTTAAATAGCTACCTTAAGTCCGTTGTGCCGAATGAATTGTGGAACATCATGAATGTTTTCTATAGCACTTTCACGGATGACCATGTTATTATGATGATCTTGTTGTTCTTGCTATATCTTGTGATGATCATGTTTGTGTGCCTATGTATCTTGATCATGTTGTTGCTAGTTTTTCTTGTTGAGGAGTTCTTTTGTGATAATCTTACTATATTCGTTAATTTAGTGAATCACTTACTTGTGTCTTCCTTTGTGTATGCTAGATAAGTGTTTCAATTCTCATGACAAGTGGAAGAGCTCAAGTGGTGACGTTATCATGAAGATGTTGAAATCACCTCCTCATTCAAGATCCGGCGACAACATTTTTGCACTTCAACATGAAGATCTTGAGAAGCTACAAATTGAAGAAGTTTTGCTCATGACCACCTCACATGATGATCACTCAAGGAATGTCTCTCACATTGAGGACATGTCAATTGGTGATGGTGATCAAGTAAAAGATCAATCTACTATCGTGAGCAAGCTTCCATCACTTGAATAGCAAGACATTGAGAAGAAGATGATGCAAGCTCGGGATACTCACCTCCTTGATCACTCAAGTGAACTTACATCTTCCTCGGAGAATACAAAGATGACGGTATATCTAAATCTGAATTTCAATTGTTTATCTAACTCATCTTTGTGTCTCTTGCTAGCAAGGTTACTATGAAACCGATGGTGAAGATCAAGTTGCTATTGATATCTTGATGAAGACTTCACCTCTTCCATCTCCATCTATGTGCCTCACTAGAAGATGTGATATGTGGGTCATCGACAAGAAGAAGGTGGTGATGGAAGGATCAAGTGGTGATGATGGTGAGATGCTCCTTCTACGAAGAACTTATTGAGCTACTCGGGAAGTTCAAATGATCATCACCACAAAGGTAGAGGAGGTATGGAAATAATGTGATTCGTGCATAATTTGTGTTGGTGAGCCTGATAAGGAGTTTAAGGATCTCACATCATCTCATGAGGCTCTATATATGAGTTTTGGACTCATGTTGCATAACATTGAGCTTCATGAGAAGTATGAGAACCTTGGAATCTCTTATCAAGCTATCAACCTTTTTTAGCTTACCTCTTCTTCATCCACTACTCCTAGTTCATCTACTTCACATGCATATACTATTTATGATGAACTAACCCTCTCTTGTGAGAGCTCTTCTCTTGAGTCTAATGTCTTGAAGGAATAAGAGGGCCGGGAGTCACCGATGCAAGTCTTGACAAGACTCACAAGAGAAGGATCGTTGATGGCCAATGATCACTATTGCAAGCATTGTTGCATAAGTGACCATCCAACAAAGGATTGTCCGCTTCCTAAAGCTCTTATGTTTTAATTTCATTATTTGCTTTATCTTGACAACACTCACTTTGTTCTTATGAGATGTGAATGTAGTGTTGTGAGACAAAAGTCAATAGGAGCTTTGGACAAGAGGAGGAAGATGAAGGTGCTTCGGGTGCCAAGATTCTAGTGGACCGGGTGAGGCCGACCAATCTCATGGAGGCGCTCAAGTACAACACTTGAAGTGATGGAGGTGGTGGACCGAGTTCAATACATGAAGATCATTGAAGTCCACCACAAATGTCAAGGGCATGAATGACGACATCTACTCTTCGAGGAGGTATCTTGTATCATAGTGTAGTTTTCTTTTGCTTCTAGTTCCTTTGTTTTTTAGTAGCTCCTTTGTGAACTAGTTTTGTTTTGCACTATCATGCATCACGTAAAAACCTAAAAGAAAAGAACATAAAAAATATTAGTTCAAGGTCTAACTTTCTCAAGATAGCAATGAGCATGGGGGATGCTTGAGTTGGTGGACCGATTGGCTCAAGGCAAGGTTTGGCTCATTGTGAGTAAGCTTGAGAGAGATTCAAACTTGACCTTGAGTAGGTTTCCTTTATGCATTGTCTTTTTGCATTCACCATGGCATGTTTACATTTCCCTATGCATTTGTACGATATGCTTGTTCATGCATTGCATATAGGAAATCACAAAGGAGTCTTCCACTTGTGTGTTCTTTTTTTTAGTTTCTATCTTGATGGTGCAAGACATAGTGACTTCTCTCCAAAAGGTATGCCTAGAACCGAACTCTTTCATTTATCTTTTGTTCTAGCTACCATCCATAACATAGTTTAAACTACCCCATGTGTTTCACACAATGATATGCATATATCATGCCTTCCACTATAAGTATGCATAACTCTAGGGGGAGTTTAGCCTATGTTATGAGGCTTCATAATCATGGTCCAAATGCCTTCCACTCTAAAGGACATGGTCTATGAAGCTCTTGTGTGCATTTAACGTTTGCTCTTCTTGTTCTTTTTTCTCTATTGTAAGATCAATTGTAGGAACAAGGAGGAGGCACAAGAAACAAGAGATAGGAGAGAACACGATGAAGATGTGGAAACCATCTCAAGGAAGAGTTAGAATCATGAAGATCAAGTGATCAAGATGATCGATCTTTACACAATCTTGAGATGATGGCTCGAGTCATGGGGGAGTTACCACATGAAGATATGAAGCTCATCTCGAGGGGGAGTTTTGGACTAAGGAGATCAAGCGATCAAATTGTGATCGGTCTTCTCAACATCTCGAGGTGAAAAGAGGACGTCAAGGTAAGAATGAAGGTAATCTCTCACTTGCCCGTATGATGATAAGTTTTTACTCTTTTATCTTCTTTTTATCATCATATTGCTTGTCATAGCTCCTTGTGCTTATATTCACTTGTGTCGTGAGTTTTTGTTCTAACTTGTGATATCTATTGAGCTATGACTTGCCTCGACCGAGACATCAAGGTAATATCTCTCCGCTATCTCATATTGCCTCTTATATGTGTACCTATGATGATGTTTGTGTTTGCTTACTTCATTCTTTTCATATCATCGCTCTTTGTTGCTAGTCATAGACTCTTGTGCCTTATATTCACTTGTGGTTGAGTTTTTGCTCTTTCAAGTGGTATCTTATAATGAGCTATGACTCGCATGCTTGTTTTCTTACCATCATGTGTGTAGCGTCCTCATATTTCTTGCATGTTACTTTGTTGTGATTGAGATGCTTTACCCTTATGTTTTGCTTCATATCTATATGCTTTTACAAGTGGTAATCTCTTGTGTGCTTCCATTCATATCTTTTACAAGTGGCATTTATTTATGCGCTAATTTCCTATCTATTTATATGCCATGATTCGAGATATAGGGTAGTCTCCAAAACTTGTCTTTCATGACAAAGTGCATGTCTCACAAGTTATTCAAATACTTGTATGCACGATTTTAGGGGGAGCCTATCCTATGTCTTGTGATTTTTGAGACTAATGTATTTCCAAGTTTATCTTTGGCTAGTCTCTTGATAGGAATGATCATCGATATTGAGAAGCGATGATTTGAAGATGATCATCCACTTTGAAGTGCCATGGTACTAAAATGACTTATTCTTTATGGCATTAGAAAGCAATCACATCCCCGAAGGTACGCTAAGTTTTTCTCATTCTTGCAAGTAGGTAATGGTTTTCCTTCTTTCTTGCATTATCTTTTTAGCTACCTTCCATAACATAGCTTAAGGTCCCCCACTTGACTTAATTGTTAAATTATGCATATACTTTGTCTTCCATCACATGTATCCACAAATTTTAGGGGGAGTTTAGTCTATGTTATGAGGCTTCATGATTTTGATCCATATCCCATCCACATTCAAAGGATCACTATCTATGAAGCTCCCTTGTGCTTTTAACCGTTTGCCTTGTTTGTCTCTTTTCGGTGCTTGATGTCAAAGGGGGAGAAAGATATCCTCCAAAGCAAGTAGTTGCGGAAAGGGAAGAGACATGTGGCACAAATAGGGAGAACATGTCAAAGGGGAGAAGTACTTCCAACCATGGAGTAAAGATACAATCAAGAAGGTGAGGTATGAGCAAAAGGTATTGTATGTTGTCAATACATCCTAGGCGAGTAGTTGTGCTTCATTCTATCTATTATCTCTTGCTTTGGTTGTGTTGCCATCAATCACCAAAAAGGGGGAGATTGTAAGATCAATGAACCTAGAGCATGGTTCATAGGTTTTGGTGATTGATGTCAACATGGTCAATGGGACTAACAAGGTTTGCTAGTGTGCAAGATGGTTAGTCTCATGGATGTAGTGATACACTATTGGAGTGCCAACACCTCAAACGTTGCAAGGAAGATGGTAAAGAGAAGAAGTATACATGAGGACTACTCTACGAGGTGACTCCTACACATATGAGGTAAGAAGCAAGGTAAGTATGTTGACGGATACCCAAATCAGGGTATCCTGATCTAGGATACTTAATCCCGCTAACCGTCTCAGCTTAATTGTGTAGGGCCCACAGGAACAGGTGCATAACAACGGAGCGCTCGAGGGGCCCACGGCCGACCCCGAGGGCACATACAAGTTCCGCCTCGCCCGACCCCCAGTCGGGCGGGCCCACGACTTCCGCCCCGCCCGACCCCGAGTCGGGTGGGGTCCACGAACTCCGCCTCGACCGACCCCCAGTCGGGCGGGCCCACGACTTCCGCCCCGCCCGACCCCGAGTCGGGTGGGGACCACGAACACGCCGCACTAGTCTGAACCCTAGCTGCCACTGTGGCCCTAGTCAGGCGGCGTCCTGTCAGCCCGGTCGCCGGGCAGGTGGTCGAGATGTCAACCCAGACTGTCGCGGCCGTCTTGTCGCCGGTCCGGTCTTCGTCCCTGTTCAGGGTGATGATGATGTCGTAGCCATCCCGCTGCTGTACTCGAGGTGTCAGGCGGCGCCGCGAGATGGGACGGGTGCCACTGTGCGGGTCACATCGCGTGCCTGCAAGTATATTAGTTGCTGGGTAGAGTTAAGGCTCCCCAGCTACTCGTCGTAAATGCCTGTCCTCCTTGTCAGAGGAAAATCTTCTCGACGAAGTCTCCCAACTCGGGGTCGGGCGAAGCGCGGCTTGTGGGCCCGCCCGACTGGGAGTCGGGCGAGGCGGAGTTCGGGGCCCCACCCGACTTGGGGTCGGGCGGGGCGGAAGTCGTGGGCCCGCCCGATTGGGGGTCGGTCGAGGCGGAGTTCGTGGTCCCCACCCGACTCGGGGTCGGGCGGGGCGGAAGTCGTGGGCCCGCCCGACTGGGGGTCGGTCGAGGCGGAGTTCGTGGACCCCACCCGACTCGGGGTCGGGCGGGGCGGAAGTCGTGGGCCCGCCCGACTGGGGGTCGGGCGAGGCGGAACTTGTATGTGCCCTCGGGGTCGGCCGTGGGCCCCTCGAGCGCTCCGTTGTTATGCACCTGTTCCTGTGGGCCCTACACAATTAAGCTGAGACGGTTAGCGGGATTAAGTATCCTAGATCAGGAGGGGCCCACGGCCGACCCCGAGGGCACATACAAGTTCCGCCTCGCCCGACCCCCAGTCGGGCGGGCCCACGACTTCCGCCCCGCCCGACCCCAAGTCGGGTGGGGTCCACGAACTCCGCCTCGACCGACCCCCAGTCGGGCGGGCCCACGACTTCCGCCCCGCCCGACCCCGAGTCGGGTGGGGACCACGAACTCCGCCTCGACCGACCCCCAATCGGGCGGGCCCACGACTTCCGCCTCGCCCGACCCCAAGTCGGGTGGGGCCCCGAACTCCGCCTCGCCCGACTCCCAGTCGGGCGGGCCCACAAGCCGCGCTTCGCCCGACCCCGAGTTGGGAGACTTCGTCGAGAAGATTTTCCTCTGACAAGGAGGACAGGCATTTACGACGAGTAGCTGGGGAGCCTTAACTCTACCCAGCAACTAATATACTTGCAGGCACGCGATGTGACCCGCACAGTGGCACCCGTCCCATCTCGCGGCGCCGCCTGACACCTCGAGTACAGCAGCGGGATGGCTACGACATCATCATCACCCTGAACAGGGACGAAGACCGGACCGGCGACAAGACGGCCGCGACAGTCTGGGTTGACATCTCGACCACCTGCCCGGCGACCGGGCTGACAGGACGCCGCCTGACTAGGGCCACAGTGGCAGCTAGGGTTCAGACTAGTGCGGCGTGTAGCCGCGCTAGCCCACAACTCGAAAGCCCCGTTCCCATTTGTAAACCGGCTCACTCCTTGACTATAAAAGGAGAGCTGGGTGCATGAGGCGAAGGGATCGGATCCCCGGATAGATAGACAACACGAATCCATCAAGAGATACACACGAAGAGGCTTGGAGTTTTTCTCCTCCCTCGTCAACACTTGTAGCTCCCCTCTGCAAGTCGAAACACGAACCACCCACGAACTGGATGTAGGGCATCGATTGCCTGAACCAGTATACATCTCGCCTCTCTCGCAAAACCCTCGCCATCACGGAAGACTGTCAGGCGCCGTAGTTACAAATTTACTTGTCGGCCGGTTTCTTAACACCGACAGTTGGCGCGCCAGGTAGGGGACCTCAGCGCGTTTGACGTCTTCAGTTGATGGCGAGCCACGACATCGATTGGTCTCCGGGCGCTCTCGTGTACTTCGGGAGCCTGGAGTTCATCGTGGTCCGGGATGGGGGGCTTTCGCGCGTCGAACCACCGGCACCCCCACAAAGGGCCCTCACCCCCGCCATGTCCGCGAGCGCGGAGCTCGTGGGTATGGCGGAGTACGACTACGACAGCGACGAGGATGACCTCCTCGACTACGACTCTGACGCCGGCAGTCACCATCCTTCGCGCGAGTGCATGGTGGTGGAAGCTGGTGGAGGCAGCCGCCGCAACGTTCACGACGTGGCGGCGCAGCCAGACCCTGCAGCGGTCGCGACGACGGCGGACGCCGGAGCGGCCGCAGAAGCCGCGCCCCTGCTCGTGACACAGGCGCAGCAAGGAACCCCTCCGGCGAGCGCCGACCTCCGGGAGGGCGATGACCTGGAGCGTCTGCTCCAACGCCAACACGAGCTCGCAGAAGCCGCGCGGCGGCTCAAGGAGGAGCGCGAGCGGCTCGAACACGAGGTGGCGCAGCGCCAGGCCCTGCGCGAACGCGTGCGTGCCCATGGGCGCGAAGCCCGGCAGCGGATTCTGGCCGAGGCGGGCAACCTCGTGCCCAGATACACCAGGCCCAGCCAAAATGTCGCCGCGGCTGCGACACTTTTGCGCGCGCTCCCGCAACCGTCCGACGAGGACCAGCGAAGAATCCAGGGGGAGCTCAGGACCTCCTGGACTTGGCGGCGGTGCAGCAGGCCGAGCGCGAGCAAAGCTCCGCTGCACGGCGGTGGGAATCCAGCGTTTCCTACCGCACGCCAAGCAAGCCACGGCCACAACCCGAAAGTTCCGTCCACCAAACCCCCGAGCAAAGTGGGACTGGGGACGCGCCGCCGGTCCATCAGCGGATCGGCAGGAT